>BROG01000076.1:830000-940000 GCA_030159075.1 Atrina japonica | reverse complement strand
ATTTGTTTTATAAGCATAGGTATTAATATATTTTAATCTGTGATGTGAAAAAAAACGAAAATAAATCGTAGACATGCATTTTGAGAAAAACAATAAGGAAATAATAGTTCAAATAGTGTAAAAGAGAATGACATGTACAACACGAAGAATTGACATTTAAATCCCAAATGTTTAGAAGGGTAAATATATTTTTGTTATTCGAAATCAAAATATAGAAACAAAACCTCAAATTTTCATAAAGTAATGATTTACGCCTAATAATCATCATGATATGAACCGTTGGCCAGATAGTTTATACGACCACTGACGTGTATAACAATGAGCTTAAACGCAGTTCTATCAGACTTCTACGAACCAATTTGCATAACCATATATTAATACATTTAACAATGTTCTTGGACAGGTGCTCGTGTTAAAAATGTCATTTTTGATTGTTTTCATCTTGTCTTACTCTGTTAACTGGTGATATGCTACTCTCATTTATTTAGGTGTGGATGTCAATACGAACACGCTAACAGAGACCGCGGTATTCACTTGGCTGTGATAGGATAGCATCTTTAGTATTTACAAAATTTGGCATTTTGGAAATAAAAAATTGTGCAGAGAGAGATAAGAGTCTGTCGATCTGATCGAATGTTAAAGGAAAAATGTTTTACTCTCCATAGGTAAAAATACGGAGATATAAACATGCATGCATGTATGATACCAGTAGTACTTTGCAAATTATGAGGTTGACGAGTGAAAATGTAAATGAAGTAGCCGGATGAGAATAGAGATTTTTATTTTTTGTGGAATACTCCAAGCTGTAAGCACGTGTAAATTTTGATGCAGGAATGCTAACGTGTTTATGTTGTTATCTAAATATTTATATTTCAACACAGAACAAATATTTGACACATTTTTTATGTGAATAGGAGTGTCATTGACCCAAAAGCTCGTTGAATTCACATTGAGGCTTATGGGAAAGAATTTGGTAATGTTTGCCCTGATAGAGTTCTACCGAAACATACATTTCTGTAATTGATGAAGTTTATTCTAATTGTAAAAACAAATCAATATTATGAATAAAATGCAAAAATTTATATAGTTTTGTATAAAATACAATCCAAAACAAGACGGTCGTTTCTGTAAATTAGACTTAATCAGCTCCAATTTAAAACAATATATGTAAAGTTCTCAAACAGAACAAGGTGTCATACAAAGCCAAAATTTAACCTACATGTATTCCCAAATCCACCAGAATCAAGCACACACGTTTCATACTTAGACACAGACAGGAAATTAACAACTAAGCTTTACGACAAACACGAAGATTTCGGCTTTCCCAGCGTTAATTTTCCAAGGCGACGTTTCTATTGTTGAAAATGAAACCCTAAAATAATTTATTTTAAGAGGTCCAAAATACCACGAAGCCCGTTTCTTTAAGATAGAATTTCAGTTTAGTTATGAATTCGGTGGAAGATTATGCCAGACGATGGGCCAAACATGAAGACTTGAAACCGGACACTTTGTCTGAATGGATAAAAGCTATACAATGGTTAATAAAATCTCGTATTCGGAAACTAAAGGACCTATGAAAACACGTTATCCTTCTGTATTCAGTTATCCATAAGTGGTAATCGAGCTGGATAGATTACATGACCAATATGTACTGGCCCCAGCAGACAAAGCCTCAAATAATATAGTCGTTATTTGCAAGGCATATTACTATGATTAACTCTGGTTTAATACGAATTCTGGTAATCCTACATACACACGTGGCCCACATTCAAAGGACGAGATCCTTCAGAATCACGTGTCCGTATTACCTTCTTTTGATGTATCTACAACCGATACTGATTTTGATTTTCAGCTACCATATTTATATTGGATACGCAAACTTCACAAAACCCCATATAAGCAGAGGTACATAGCAGGATCCAGCAAATGTGCTGCCAAACATTTATCTTTACTCCTTACCAAGATACTAACAGCCGTTATGGAGAAACTTCAGCAGTACTGTACAGTTGCTTATCCCAGAAGCGGTGTAAATCAGATGTGGATACTAAAAATTCTAAACAACTTTTAGAAAAATTGAAGGCACGCAATTTTACTCAGATTCACAGTATCAAAACATACGACTTCTCTACGCTTCCACATAAAAAATTAAAAGGGAGACTTTTGAGCATCATGGAAAACTGTTTTTTTTCACTAAAAGTGGTGTTCGGAGATGTTCGGAGATGTTCGGAGACGTGGACTTTAACTTTAAATTTAACTGTCAGCATTCCTATGGGAACCAATCGTGCTCTTTTATTGGCAGACCTTTTTCCTTTATTCGCATGAAGCAGACTTCATTCAGAAACTGCTGAATCAAAAGAAGAAAAAGTAAGCGGTGTAAACTAGAAATTAAAGATACAACAGAATCATGTACACAGGTTAAAAAACTTAGACATTTTACTAACTATAGACACAGACGGGAAATTAACAACTTAGATATACGACAAACGCGACGATTTCAACTTTCCCATCGTTAATTTTCCACATTTAAGTAGTAATATCCTACAATCAACCGCTTGTGGTGATTATATTTCACAAATAATCCGATATGCCATGGCGTGTTCAACATTTGAACATTTCATATACAGAGGTAAACTACTCACTGACAAACTATTGGCACATGGATATCGAAAACCGCGTTTGATGTCAACATTCCGCAAATTGTACAGTCGGTATACCTGTTCGATGGCGGCTGTTGAGACGTCTGTACCAGTTATGACGATGATTCGTTCCTCACGTATTTCATTTTTATTTGACTGTGGACTCACGGGGGGTGTGACCGGTCGACAACGGATGCTTACTCCTCCATGGCACCTGATCCCACCTCTTGATTTGAAGAGATCAATGTTTGTCTATTTTTTAAACCAGATTTGTACTTATATCCTGGACATCCTAATGATTTATACCTTGGTATCTGATACTTTTTATATCTAAGAGTAACTATTGTAAAATGACTATGCCTTGGAGGATTTTAGAATTTCAACATTGCTATTCATTCGAAATATTTAAAACAAAAACAGGTACTGCGTTTATGTATACCCTCCCGTCGGGAGAAAAGCGGTCCACCAGCAGTGTCAATGACCCAGTGGTTGTAAATATTATATATATAATACTAATAGATGTATTCTATTTCAACCATGATGCGTAAATCCTAGGATATGTATGATGATTAACGAAATGAGACATCAATATTGCTATACTTACTAGTTTAAGTATTATCTGAGACCTTTTTGCAAATTTGACAATTGTTAACTAATGGAAGACAAAATCTTTGATGACCCTGATATCAAGACCTTCCGTTTAATATCAATACAAGGAGCAATATCAATAAGCTTTTCTTTAAAAAAAACCTGATGGCATTTTACCTGAATCATTTATTATGCCTTCCCCGATTCTACCATAATTTTCAACTTTTTAACAAATCGTTTTTGAAAAATATTTAAAGGTAACGCCAGAAATGTTTTCTATAATAGCTCATTACACGTATTAGGTAAACATGTATACTTGAAAGTTATAAATCTACTAATCAGTGGTTATTTTGTAATGTTTTGTCTTTTTCATTTTAACTCATTTTACACATCAACAGTATTGTATTAATACAGGTCACCTATTTTCCAGTAACAGATGTGTTAGGAACGTGTCAACGTTTTAAGTTGTTGACGTCAGGATTTTTACATATTGAAACTGATCGCTTTGATTAACAAACAATTCATTTCATCTACTGACCTTCGGGCACGGCATTCGACTCGGGTTTGCTAATAATCTGTGTCACCACCCACTATTCGTCTAGAGACCTATTTCCTAGTTTAAATCAAGAGACGAATCTACTAGATCCATCAAACCACTTCAATTGGGCCAAATAAAACAGTCATGCGAATTACGATTGATTGCTTCTGCAGAAACTCTTAGCAAATTGAAATATATTTTATTTGCCCGTTGAAAAATTCGGTGTTTTACTCTTGCCTACATTCTGTCAGAATAAATATTCACACACGACTTTGCTGTTGTTGCTGACCACAGGAACTCGAAGGATATATTATGATATGTATAACTTGAATATTAATGATACTTTCTACATACCTGTAGCTAGATAGCTCGAAAAACGGATAGAAACCTAGACAGTACAGTGTCAGATAGATAGATAGATAGATAGAAAGTTAGATAGTTAGATAGTTAAATAGATAGATAGATAGATAGATAGATAGATAGATAGATAGATAGATAGATAGATGGGTAGATAGATAGATAGATGGATGGAGACGGCCGTATAGACAGGCAGATAGATGATTTATTTTTTGCAAAATATTCATTGAATTAATAAAAAGCAAACTATGAATATATTCATTCATTTCTCATCTTTCTGCCGTGGTACATGTCTTCATTGCAATTAGATACAATTACCGGGGCTTCCATAGTTCAGTGGAATAGATCATGGATCGCGACTTCTCACCGCTCAAAAGACCAACTGCTGTTCTGTCTTTAGTTCACTATAGGAAAGTCTTGTATATTTCCATCGCTTAAAGCCGGAAATTAGACGCCACCTTTAAATGAAAAAAAAATTACGAATAGGTTTATGTTTATTAAGATGTATAAATGACAATAGAACTTGGTATTCAGGTCTGTCTAAATTCAGCTGCATATTTAGATAACCCAAGATCATCACCTAGTTCAAACATTTTCAGAGACAGTAGAAGCATTGACAGAGAGTAAACCTTTTCACCCCTTATTATCAAAATGGAAAAAAATATATATTATTTAAGACCAGTCTTTTATATTTTGTAGGGTTGGAATACTTAAGCAAAGATGTTAAATGCAGTTGCTGATATGCACAATTAAAATGTAAACGTGAAAATAAACCTAAATGTTGAAAGAGGCTAGGAAATTGACAACATGCGTGACCTATAAATGCATACACTCGTGTTAACCACTTTGTAATTGAGTGTATCACATATAAATCAAAAAATGTATTAATGAATCTGACAATTGAATCTAATTAATTTATATACATATTTCATCTTGTTTTCTTAACTGTTTAATGATTAATGAGTCGCCTTCAAGTGCTGATAGAAACCATCATAAATTACAGATTTATGTACGTAAAATGTGAGTATATCAATGACATTTTTATGAATTGCTATCTATGTGATACGATTTAATTAAGAAAGATGGCTCCATTCATTTGTTTGTTTATTTTCCGATACAATTATTGCTTTTTCACTTGAAAAAAGTCATTAAATATTTGATGCCATACATAACTATATATGACATCAAATGTATTATGACCACTTTGAGTTGCAAACCTTTTTACTGGTGGTATCAAAACGTGCTTTCTATGCAATGACCAAATTGAAGATTTGGGCCCCAATTCACCAAATTTACTCAGTACTCAAGCTTAACTTTACTTTTCATGATTTTATGGTAAAAAACACAAAATTTATTCTGTAACTGGACAGGTTTGTATATTGACGGCATATAATTGTAAATAATGATCAAAATTATTGCTCATTTTAAGAAAAGTTCAGAAATATAAAAAAATGTTTGAGTACTGTACTCAAAGTATTTATTCATTTTGCAGGAAAATCTTAAGTATAACGCAAAAACTGTATATGTGAATGATGAAAAATAATAATATGCTTCTTAATCACTCAAACCCCCAAAATTTACAAACAATTATAACGTCAAAATTATGAAATAAATGTTGAGCTTGAGTATTGTGTAAATTTGGTGACTTTGGGCATAGTTGATTTTCCAGCTATACATCATTAGTTGTGTAACATAAGACTCCATGTTATGGTGATAGTTAAACTTGAATCAGTATACATGTACTATGACTATTGTGGAATAATGAACCATCACTGGCAAATACTTTCACGCAAGTAATGTAACTTATTTCAGTTAAACACAAAATTAAACACAAAAAGAAAGATTACTCTCACCTTAAAATTGCGAACTCGAAGAAAATGTGGTCCTATTGCGTGGAACATGAGGAACAACAATAAACAAACAAACAAAGATCGGTTTCTTACATGGAATGTAATCATTGTTGATTTTGCATTGATAAAACGAATTATAGAATCTCCAAAAGGCAAAGGCATGCCATCAATAATTATTAACATGCAAAATGTTTATTTTTACGCCAAAGTTTTGTTAAAACGAAATTATTCTACAATCAAATTGAACTTAGTAAAGTTCAAGAAAAAAGTAACAAGAAAAGAAAACTACGTGCTTACTGGTGTTAACCAGAAAAATATTAATGAAATAAAGGTTTATTTTCTTATTTTCATATCATTTTGAAAGTAACTAGTGATATGGAAATTTTTGAATATTTGTCAGATTTGTTTTGAGGCTACTTTAAAATATTCGACTGCTTGGTGTCGGAAGATTAAATGTGAAAATGAAATTGAAATGAATGAGAATTGAAAATGCAAATGGTCGCGCCCATAGCCAAGCTGTATAACGTATTTACAACGAATCTGCGTTTAAATTCTGATATATTTTTAATGGGATAAACCATAGAAAGTTTGAATGTGACTTACGAGAAAGGGGACAGCTAATATTCATTCATGACAATTGAAAGTAGCCATTTTATTTGACATTTTTTACCAATCAATTGGGAATTATGATCACTGATTCGTATGTAACTTACGTAAGTATTTAACACGGCCTGATTTCATACGATGTGAATAACGAATTGCCTCTGACAGTAATATCCGGTGAAGGCAAACAAATCGACCTGTTTATCCGAAGAGATGCTTCACAAAGTTACACTTGTAACTAGGCCTACGAAGCAAACTTTCATTTCTGTTGTCTGTGGTTCTAGTCATAATATGGCCTAGATATATCGCGTTATTGGTCTGTAGGCTGTACTGTGTGCTACAGATGTAGATCTAGTCGTTTTTCCGATTTCTTTCTGTGATTTTTGTTTCTTTTGTGGTAACGTATGGCCTTTACAATTAAATAAATAACAAATAAATATGTGATATTGTATTCTTTATTGATTCGTTCATGCATTCCTACGCCAAAAAGTAAAGAGGTTAACGCTTGGGTCACGTGACTACAATTACTTGAGTATTCGTTACATCGCTCTCTATACTTGCAATGAAGGGAATTGCAGTCTGGGTATGTAAATATATAAAATATCTCAGATACCAAAATATTAATCTTTAGGATGTCCAGGATATAGATACAATATCTGGTAAAAATGGACAAACACGGACCTCTGGAAACAAAAGGTGGGATCAGGTGCCATGGAGGAGTAAGCACCGCCTGCCGACCGGTCAAACCGCCATGAGTCCACAGTCAAGTCCAAATGAAATGCGTGAGGAAATATTAGATATTTAACTTAC
This sequence comes from Atrina japonica, assembly GCA_030159075.1. Taxonomy (NCBI): domain Eukaryota; kingdom Metazoa; phylum Mollusca; class Bivalvia; order Pterioida; family Pinnidae; genus Atrina; species Atrina japonica. Next base: position 932,618 of record BROG01000076.1, on the reverse strand, counting down.
TTTACATAATGAACTATTTGAAATCTTCTGTTTTACAACCTACAAAGAATGTTCTACTTTTATGGATGTCAGCAGCTTTTGGTGAAGTGTCACATATGTTGACCTGTTTAATGGACTGACGCCAATGCAGTTAAGGTTCGTATACATGCCACGCGATCCGGCTTGGCTCAGTCGGAAGCGCGCTCGACTCTTGATCGTGAGGTTGTGAGTTCGAGTCCAGCCAGTGGTAAGTCGGTTCCTGTCCTTTCGGATGAGATAGTGAAAACCGAGGTCCCGTGGCACAGTAAGTTTCGGCACGTTAAAGAATCATCACTGCTCATTGGCCGCAAGTACCGAGCATAGGCCAAACTTTCAAGCCCTTCACTGGCATTTGGTTACGTCTTCATATGAGTGAAAGATTCTTGAGTGGGTCATTAAACAAGAATACAACCAACCAAACAACATCTCACTACTTCCGTGATACAGATCTTCTGTTTTAAGTGTCGTCGAAAGGACGTATGACTTTCTTCTCTTATGCCTAGTGCTTGAACAGTGACAGAACAGTTACTACATGGTTTACAACCTTATTATGAATGTCAGGGAACTACCGAGTACAATCTTTGTACAGAAACATTTTTTTTTTCAGTAAGTATTCCGATTTCCGAAACTTACCTGGAGATCAAGATGCATCTACAAGATATTTAATGGTTTTCTTTTATAGAAAGTCATTAAAATTTATCTGTGCTTAAAATCGTGATTTTTTATTTCTTGAATTAAAACAGACTACATTAATGTTATGCCATTCAAGTTTTTTCTCTGTTTAGCGTCCGCGGACACTTTGGTTTTGAGATCGTAAAATAGAAAAAAAAACATATATTGAAAAAGGAACTATCATTTCATAGGTTATTTATGATTAAGTGCCAAATATATGGATTTTATAGGTTAAATTTTATTTTCTCTGCTGTGCGTTAGGAATTAGGAATATACTTAAATGTGTATTAAATTGCATTTGTTCTAAAATGACATTTTTTTCTGCCGTTTTATGTTTTTTCTGATAGAATTTTTTTTTATTTCAAGGTTGACATTAAACATAAAAAACTTGAAATGGCCTTACTTAAAACAATAGTGGTAAAAAGATAGATATAAAAACCATGTTATTCGACATTTTCCAGGGTTTTGTGTTTAATACGACGGACTGTCATACCGGTTACGGCGAAATGACTCTCTGTCTTAATAATTACTGTACATTTTTATCTATATATCATGTATGCTAGTTTTCAGTTAAAAATAAATTTATTAAAGAAAAAGTAATAATTTAATCTTTGATTAATTTTATTGAAGGGTCAGCTTTAACTGCCTTCCTACAAAATTTGATAAACCGTTTAACAGAAAAAATTCTTACCGATAGTAAAAAACTAACGTTAGCATAAAAAAGACAAATTAACTTTAAAGAACAAGAGACGATTGGTGGATTTCGCATGCTTTTTGTATGACAAAGTCAATATGATATACAAACTATAGAAAATTAATTAAATATTCAGCCGGCAAAAAGTAAGAATAACTTATTTAAATTATTCATTTGTGATTTTTAGGTGCGAACTTAACCCAAAGAACGTGTCTATGATTCTAGTCTGAATATGATTTTAACCTAAAAGATTAAATATTTACCTTGTAGACCGGGGCGAAGAAAAATAGTTTTAAAGTAGTAAATGTTTTATCATAGAGTCGAACGAACATGGAATTTGCTGAATTCAAATGATAGTTGAAATATCGAGAAATAAACTAAGAAGCAACACATGTGTGTATATATAAAGATATTGCAGTTACTTCTTTCTTTCTCGAGAGGCGCACGAACTATAAGGTGGATACACGTGATCAAAAACGGCCTCGGGATTTTTCGAAAAAGTACCCAATTAGAGCTACTCGAAAATGCCATTTCGTACCAGTGTTTGACGTGGTAGACTAGAAATATATGTTTCTTGCATTAAAATTAACAAAATATGTATGTAAAATTGTTAAAACCTTATCCTAATATGTGTCTTCTTGTATTATACATGTACATATACACTATGTACATAAAGATAAATACAGAGGTCTTAAGTTACTATGTTTAAATTAGCCTATATATGGGGATAAGCTATAAATACAGAGGTAGGAAACGAAATTGTCCAGTGACCTTACTGATCTTTTATTGCAGTTGAAAATGAAAATTTTTATTCCTCTGCAAAATTAGCAATATCTATTTTATTTATTTTGGCAGACAAATACTAAACAGGTCGGGTTTTTATCTGGCGTTTGGCTATACAATGTACATAGATTTTATCAACAGGAAATTTTAATTATCTTGGGACTAAAACCGAAAATGCGGAAAAATGGATGTCTTATTCCTTTCATCTATTGTGGGTTTTCAGGAACTTAAATAATTAGTGACACTCTATCTTTTTGAAACTAATATGTGTCTTCATATTAACAATCTTTTATTGCAGTTGAAAATGATATCAATAATTTTTATTCCGATACTTGAAGATGTTCGCATCTAAATTAGATTCAATATCTATTTTAATGTGTATTTTGGAACGAAATAGACAAATTACTAGGTTATAAACAGGTCGCTATCACGCGCTTTTTTTTATGAAAATAAGAAAATGGCTTTTTATATTTTACTGCAAAATAAGAAAATCGGATATCTTGTTTGCAATCATGCAATGGAATCGTTTTCCTTATATTTAAAAATCATGTTCGATCAACGCAATAAAATATCTGATAACATTTTCGGAAGCGTGAAAATTTTATGGTCGTACATGAATATCAATTATCTTGTTTGCAATGACTAAAACCGAAAACTTTTGACTTGTTAATGGAAAAAGTGGAATCGTCTTTCCTTATTCCTCACTTCATCTAAATTTTATTGTGGGTGTGGTCGATCAACAGGAGGAGCTTAATCATAAAATGTCGCATCTGTTTTTTACCCACTCTAGAAATGGATATCATGCAATGGAAGTTTTCATATTTGAATGTCGCAATTGTCAACGCCGGATTTATATACTATCTTTTGAAGTATTGTTTGCGATTTCTCTGTTTCACTAAGTGAAATGTTGAGTTGCCTGTTCGATAGCGAATGTTGTCCGCCGGTTAAAGACATCTGTTTACTGAAAATTGCCTGTTCGATAGCGGTTGTTAAAGACATCTGTACTAATTGTGACGAGAGTTCGTTCATCATGTATTTCATTTGGATTTGACTGTCGACTCACGGCGGGTGTGGCCGGCTTACTCCTCGATGACACCTTATCCCACCTCTTGATTACTAGAGGTCCGCGTTTGTCCCATTTTTACCAGACTTGTGTCTATATCCTGGACATCCTATAGATTATACTTTGGTGTATGAGATTTTTTATATATCGAACACCTTACGTTTAATATTATGGTGTCTTTCGGTCTTTTGCGGTTTAATATTACTGTGACATTGCACAGTGGCTGCGTATAAAAGTAAGCATGAGAGGATGCTGTTGATTAATTTTTTTATTAGAATTCCCAAATACATTACCGCCATGACACCCGCTAATAGTTAAAGTATTTCATTAGCAAATCTCTTTAAGATGTTTTTTTGTAATAGTTTATCAAGCTACATGACTTGTTTCTTATTTTTAAATTTACAATGATGAAACAGATTTATAAACTGTACATAAGAACAGTACAATGTAAGTTTGCATGTACCTAATTTGTTTAACATGAACCGATTGTCACTTTACAGGCAGCTCTTTTTTCAATGTTGGAGGTGAGAATGGTTATTCTTCTTTCATATAATTTCAATCATCTTTATCGATGCAATGTGTGAAAGTATGAAATATTATTCTAAGCTCTTTGTAGACACAATTACATGTATTGGTGATTATACTTTAGTAATACACAAATAATTGAAACCGACATGAATAAATATCATGTTTGTCAGAAAACAAAATACACATTAGTAGAATTTCACTGCATGACTGTACCGTACACATACCGGTAAATCGCGGTGCATAATCATTACTCAAACTTTGAGTAGGTTCAATAAATGACATTCCAGTCTGAATCGTCTTTTGAAGAAAATTCTAAAAAATAATAATAATAAGAGATGAGAAGAATGTTTTATTGTTTTATTAATACGTGAGTTTAATTGATTAAATAATGCCAACTTATTAATTACCATGCTATTGTTCAGCAAAATAAAACAAGCACCGGATTTTAAAAAATGATATACCTGGAGACAACTTGTTGAATGTCAAATGGTCTTCGTAACGTTAATTACAGACTAATTAATTTGCATAATTTTCTAGTTTAACAATGTTCTGACGCCTTGTTTACACTTGGACGACGTTGCTGCTTGTACTTGCCTCGTATCAAACATTCACGTGTTTGTACTAACATTTCTAATCACAGATGCCCTCTATATCGCTATCAAATAGCGTTACTGATATATATGGTTAAACTAATGATAAATTATATGCATTAAATGTCCATTTTATGTTAACTTTCTAAAATGGCCCTTTACTAAATATCGTCATAGGAATACATTTGGTCACAGAAAGCTAGTATATTGTACAGTTACGGCCCTGGTCGTGAAGTACAGCGGATCAATTTTAAAACTCATAAATCTAATGAGACTATGATTGTTCGTTTAGAAGTGTAATACAAAGAAATCCATAATTCTTATAACGTTAAGAAAAAAATTTAAAAATAACCCCAAAGACGAATTCTCGTTTAATTTGATAATGTCTTGTTCATTCCATCCGTCCATAAACGCATTCGCTAATATGTTTTTATTTGGGATAGATATGCCATAATTGGAATAGAAGAACATTTTTGTTTTGTTTCGTTGGTGTTTATCGCCAGAATCAACAATCTTTCGGTTGTATTGTGGAGATAAGGTTTTAACGAAACCCGGGTAAAGTATACCAGGGTAGAGACGGTTGGCCTTCGGTTAATAACCTGGCAATCTTTAAAAACCTACAAAATCAGATGGAATCGAACCTGCATTGACAAGAAATGAGAGACTCCATGATTTAAAGCGCTATGCTATAACCAATCGGCCACAGATGATGATGATGATGATGATGACGATGACGACGACGATGATGATGAATATATAGCTGAACGTTAATATAGAAACTGTAAAGTATGACAAGTCTAATGGTAAAATAAACAACGATTACGAATACTATACTATGATGAGAAGCTTTAAAACAAAAGTTGATAAATTCGACAATTTTATCATAAAGTGTTTGTGCAGTAATAAGCCAATGTAAATATAACACAAAGATGTTTCAAATATTCCAAATGTTTATTTTCCAATACCATTATATTAATTTTTCCGTCTGTGAATTTTAAGTGTATTATAAATTGTTGTGGTAAGTGAAAATAATGTCAATGTCAGAGTTTACAGTTTAACTGAATGTCTGAATAGAGAGTTTGAGTAACCAAACTTAATTTTAGAATAAAGAATTTACCTGTGTATGTCCTTTTCAATTGCCTTTTCAAAAGGTGTGTAAGTATTGAAAGAAAGCCGACGTGAATAGCATAATTTACTACACATTGTCTTATTCATATCAATTGTTATGAATGTCAGTTTACAGGTAATCGACTTGTGATTAAAGAACGTAGTAGTCTTTCAAATAATGTTAAAATTTTATTTTTAAGTAAATCTTAAATGTTGTAGGTAATTAACTAATGCGTTAAGACAACAGTGTTATGAAGCAGGCATTTGCAAAATGAAACCAAATTTGTTTTAGTTTATTAAGACCTAATTTGGTAAAATTTCAAAAAGTTAAAACTATACAAAAACCCATAACAAACATATCTTAACGAGATCATAATATCACATTTATGTCCATATATTAATCAAATATGTATATATAAAATAAAATAGTTTGGTCAATTTAACTGTCTGACCTATTTATAGTAATATATTTGATGATGGGCGGGGCTGCTAAAACAATTTTGGAAGGGGACCACCTAATTATACCAACTCTTGAGGAGATTGTTAAGATTCTAGATCATTATAATATATCCGACGTATAGCCCGGGAATGATTTTGTGGGGATGGCAAACGGACGGGAAATACTGACGAACAGAGGGACATATACTCACTCAAACCGGGCAAGGCGAAAGCTATATATCCCCGATTTTAGAAAAACAATAATATAAAATCCAGCCTAATTATGGAATTCAACATTGTATCCAATTTATTTTAAGTTAGAGAACAAATTAGTAACAATAAGCGCCTTAACCCACTTACCATTAAAGACAAATTTGACCTGGTCTAAGTCATTGATTTACAGAAGAAGAATTTTCAGATGTTGATGGGTTAGCGATAAGTTGCTATCAGATGATATGATGAATCGCATTAAGAGTCACAATTTCGCAGATTATACAGTAAACAGATAGACTTTGTTTACCAATATCATATTTTACTCACTGTAATGTTGGAATGGTGTTGGATCATCAACGTTGAATGTGTCCGGGTCATCACATTTACTCAATACTCAAGCTCAACTTTTATTATTTTGAACAACATAATAGATTGTAAAACTTTTTGGTTTGAGTGATTAGGAAACATTATTTTTCGTCATACTAATGATGTTCCTGTAAAAATGAATAGATACGTCGGGTACGGTACTGAACACTTGAGTACGTATTCAAACAATATTTTAATATTTCTGAAATTTCTCCAATCAGCAATAATTTTGATCATGATTTGCAATTATATGCAATCAATATACACATATATCCAATAGCAGATTAAATTTTCTGTGTTTTATCTTAAAATCATGAAAAGTTAGTTGAGCTGGAGTACTGAGTAAAGTTGACTTCGGGACCTGGATCCGAAGTCATGAAATTGATTTACACTCAACTAACGTTTGTGAACTTTAAGATGAAAAATACGAATAAAATTTACCGCATGTAGATATGGAATACAATCTTGAATAATGATTGACGTTATTGCTCAGTAAAATAAAACATCAGAAATACAGAAAGAACTCTGTGTCAATACTCAAATTTTGAGTACAATACTTTATTGGAAAATCAGAAATTTGACTCAACGTTTTAAGATAAGAATCGAATTTGAGTACTGCGTAAATTAGATGATTTCGGGTCCAGGATTTGATTTTAACAGACCTTTTTCGAGTTGTTCCAAAATGTTCAGTTTTATCGGAATAGCTTGTACTCATTTCATGTGACGTCAAGATAATGTCGGGCTTCCGGTTTTGTAATATTTACATTGACGAAGTTCAGTGATATCTTGCTTCATTTCATATGCGAGGAGTAAAGTTTAGATCCATATCTTTCATGAAAAGATGGTAAATGTCTTGTCAATCCTGTACGGTATATTCTAAATGTGAGACATATCACTGCATGGTATCCATATCCCAGACGAAAAAAACGATAAGAGCCGGCCTGGCTCAGTCTGTAGCGCGCTCGACTCTTGATCGTGAAGTCGTTAGTCCAGCCGGCGGCAGGTCGGATTCCTGTCCTTGGGATGAGACAGTAAAAAAACCGAGGCCCCGTGTCACAATAGGTGTCGACACGTTAAAGAACCCTCACTGCTCAATGACCGTAAGTATCGAGCAAAAGCACAACTTTGAACCCCTTCACCGGCATCCGTATGAGTGAAAGATTCACTGGGACAAAAATACAACCAAAAACGAAATAAACACGATAAACGGCTTAACCGGAAGTGATGCAGCCAATATTTTTCTTTTAAACTGCATACTATTTTGACAAACCTTTATAGAACGGAACAACTCGAAAAAGCTTGATTTCATTTTTTTTATGTGCAAACATGGTGGGTATGCTTAATGTTAACTCCGTGACACCTGATCCATCTTCTTATTTTCCAGAGGTCTGTGCTTATCCAATGTTTACTATTTTGTACTTTGACCATAGCAAATACGATGTATCACTAAATGATCTTGCGATGTTGAGTTACCTGTTCGATATTAGTTGTTGAATCACTTTTACAGATTGTGACGAGGACTGTGGACTCGCCGCATGTATGACCAGTAAACAGGAGATGCTCAATATTTCATGGCGCCTGATCCCACTTCTGAATTTTCAGAGTTTCGTACTGTCCTATACTTACCAGATTTGTATTTTGTCTCCTGGACTCTATAACGAGTAATACTTTTGTATTTGGTATGATTATATCTTTATTTTCTTTTAGGTACCTGAGATGGACAAAATATGTTTGGGAAATAGAAAAACATCCAAAATTAACAAATATTTTCAATATTCTATACAGCGAATGAATAATGATATATCGGGGCTGTCGCAGAATTTTCTCGACGCGTTGTACACACATTTAGATAATATTTCGGTTTTAATTTTTGTTTTTGGTGAAAATAGACGGTAAGAAAAAGCAAAAATGTTCAAAAACAAATACGACACTTAACTTAAAGCAACTGTTACTGTAACGGTGTGCTGACAGAATTGACTCGGATTGTTGTTCTTTCTGTTTTACGCAAGATCCAAAAATCTAGAACTTAGAACAGTGTCGTCTTGATCTAGCCAAACATTAGTTGGCCTCTTGTAAAAGTAAAACTTAAGTATTGTTAATAATATTTATAATCACTGGATCGTTGCCACAGCTGGTGGACTGTCCGAGTCACCGAGGGTATACATAAACCCCCTAACTACTATTTCGGTACCAGCCGATTATTTTAAACTAAATTAATATTTCGCTCAGATAGCACCATTTAAATTCGAAACTTCTAAAGCTAAGATATTCATTTCTACAGTGGCTTCTCTTAGACGATTTAGCAACACATTAAGATTTATTATTTGGCCTTGTACGATACCACAGTTTTCGTAAATATACATTTATATTAAATTCGAGTTCAACTGATCAAGTCTTACGGACAGACACGATCGTCTTGAGCATCTGTTTTTGGTCACTTGTAAAACTATAATTTTGGTATTGTTAATAATATTTCACTTAAACGGCGTAATTTATATTCGTCATCGGCAATTCACCGTTACAATCGATAATGAAGAACAAATGAAACGCAGCAACCACAACCACAATAACAAAAGCGTAATAAAAACAAAATGAACAACTGAACAAACACACAGGGATCAAAACAAACGATGAAACACAACAAAACAAGGTAAAAATCATCTAAAGAGCGCAATATCATTCATGATTTAAAAACAACTAGACTAGAATACCGTTTACATTTATTATGTTTCAAACTGTAAATCCTGTCAGCTTTTAGCAACAGTAGCGGTTTATAGAATTGCAATAAAAGAGAAATATTTATATTTTAATATAGTTTTATCAATATAAGATTCAATAACAAAATAAAGACATCGTGACTTTGATGAACATTGTCCTTTTTACCAACAAAACAGAACCCCTAACGTCGCTGATTTGAAAATATGCATCCCCTGTTTTAATGCGTAGTAATGTCAGGGAAATTTTAAATTGTCTTTTCATGTATTTTGTCTATGCAGAGTAATGTCCCTTGTAAACTTAGATTTCAAAAGAAGTGAAAGACGACATGAAGTGCATTTAGTTGTTACATTAAAAAGATACCTGTTTTATATAATTTGTAAGATCAGAAAACACTACTTGCCTCAGGCGGATGTAAATATACGATCAAACCACTACTAAGAATGATAGATTGAGATCGTGTTAGTAAAAAACTACACAATCGATTTTTTTTCTTAATGCCACCCCCACAAGAAATAAGGTTGGACGAAAGTGGAACACATTGAAATAGATCTATACTGGAGCCCATGCTACCATGATTTCCTGCGTATTGTCCGCGGCACCGTATAAGCCGCATTGACTTTAAATTCTTGCACCAGAAAAAGCCCAGACTTATAAGATATTGCTAGATATGGTGTGGGATGGAGACTTCTCCACTTCGAACAATAAATAGTAAGTTTCGCATATCTGTATATACCTAGTAAAGCCACAGATGACAAAGGTTTTTAATTATCAAGACATCTAGAAGACAATATACTAGTTTGTTGAACATCGGACAAACACGGACCTCTGGAAATCCAGAAGCGGAATCAGGTGCCATGGAGGAGAAAGAAAAACTTGTTGACCGGTCACACTCGGTCAAATTCAAATGAAATAAGTTAGGAATAAATCCTCAACACAATTGGTACAGACGACTAAAAAACCGATATCGAATAGAAAACACAACTTTGAATTACGTTAAACGTAAAAATTGCAAATAGGGTCATCGTACCCTCCGTCAAGTTTGCGATACACATCATTTTACGATATACGTAATTTTGGCATGTCTGCAGAACACATGTAATAAAACTAAAACAGTCGTCTTCAGTTTGTTTATATTTCGTGATACAAGTAAAATACGGATAAAACGCCGTGGGTGTGCGAAAAATACATCTACGTTAGAATTGCCGCAGGTATGAGTAAAGGAAACCCCAAACTAACAGAATTACGGAAAAAACTCAGGTGTGAAAAAACATCTTCCTCGGTATAAGTGGGCGATTATCAGCATTGTAGAATATCTAGTCCGTCATCTTACCTGCTCTGATTTCTAACTTTATTACTCGTCTATTTAGTTTGATATTGGAACTTTTTTATGTGTCCAAATGAATGCAGTTGGTGTGTATGTACCAATTGTGACGAGGATTCACTCCTCACGTTTTTTTATTGAACTTGACTGTAGACTCACGGCGGGTGTGACCGGTCGACAGGGGATGCTTACTCCTCCAAGGCACCTGATCACACCTCTTGGTTTCCAGAGGTCCGTGTTTGTCCATTTTTACTGGAATTGTATCTATGTCATGGACATTCTATTGATTTATACTTTGGTATCTGAGATTTTTTATATTATTCTTTATATGTATATATATATATATATATGTCTTCTTAATTAAGGAAACAGTTCAAACTACCTTGACGACAAGTGTATTCCTACATCAATCTTTATCAGTCTGCCTCAATAGATTTATTAGTTGTTGTTTGTCGTAACTGATATGAAAACATTTTCACTTTGATCAGATGACAAGGGGGCGAAAGTTCGATGATTTATATATCGATTACTTCGAGTTATGGGCATGCTGTTGCCTTATATGTTTTTTATCCGAAGTTTAGTGTCGTGTCATATTTCCGTACATAACATATGACAAATATATCCCATAAAGATTTATATATTGTATCTCTTTGTGTCGCAGGATACTGGTTTCGATTCTCAGTCTATCCGCATATTTTCTCTGCTTGCTACATTTCAGTAAATTGGCGTTCAACTAAATAACCAACTTAAGTATATTTTAACTTGAATTTCTTCACACAAAAAAATGTGCAAAGAACATAAGTATATTCATGTACGTTGCGAAGGTAACCGGAAGATATTTGGAACGAAATCCAAAAGGCGCGAATAAATACAGGATCATAACGGTAATCCAGGCTAACTCGAAAGTTTCTTTATAACAGACGACATAACTTAGCTACAATAAACGCAGGAAAAGATCATGACCTGGTTAACTTACCCACAAACCTGATTTTTCAAAAGTGATCTTGCAATTGCAATTCCAGTATCGACACATGGAGTCGAAAAAGAGCTATAAAGTCCAACACGCTTTAGATCTTTATATAACTTCATGGAGAAAAGTGCGGACTCGAGTGTCCTACTAGAACCTAAGCTAGTTTTGTGAAAAAGTTTGCCATATACTTGTCGAGGGCCGGTGGTCTTTTGCCGGGGACTCAGTACCATATAACTGAAAAATTATAGAGTGTGACATAAAACACTATTTAAACAAAGAATAAACAGATGAAGAAAAATGATCAAAGGTTTTTAATTATTTAATATTTTAACACAATGCAGTTTTGCAATATTCTTTTAAGTAAATGACCTTTCGCGAAAGGCCCGGGCACCTTTTGGCAGATTTACCATTATGACGTCACAATTAAAATAGCCCATTTGTGTGATTATGACACCATAATTCAATGACGGTCAAAAATGCACATTCAGAGTCACGTTCCGCGAAAGGTAAGTTAAAGAAACACACTCTATTGCGAAAATAAAAGGTTAATCTTCAGAAATGTGACAACATTACTGTAACCTGAGATCCAAACACCCTATACATAGAAGATACGTGTATATATGAAACTGTTTAGAACCTACAGATCTATTAGAGTCAGATAACAACCTAAAGCAGGCTTAGATAAACAAAGCAACTTCTTTTCTAAATGTCGAGTACAATCCTCTACACAGACAGGTCCTAATCGCTGTTTTTTTGCAACCATGATTGTTAAAATTTTTATTTGTACTTGCTATCCTTATTTTGAGCTTTTTCGCCATTTTTACCTAAAACTTCGGAATCAATTCTTATATACCGCTGTTTTAAGTCCAGCCGATAAATTTCATATTTTATGAAACATCACAAGCTTTAAGTGAAGAAGCACAAATTTTAACTCGTGCTATGAACTTATTCCATTGCAGAGGGGGTTCTATGCCGTGATATGTCAGTCATGACTTTGTTCTTCTTTTATGGAGAAGAATGTGTCGTCTATTGAAAACCATTTGACATCATCAACAGCGCTTCCTACGGCATACTATATCGGTTTACATATCCATAGGTCTTACTTTAAGAGTAGTAACCTTCAGTGTCATGACTATAGTGCAGAAACATTTTTCATTGCAGGCTTCAAGTTCCGATTCAAACATGGTACATGAAAACTATGTGCAATAACTCATTCACCCCTAACGACACGTTTGGACTGGCCTAGGTCATTGATTTACAGAAGAGTTTATAATTGTTTTTAGGGGTTGATGAGTAACAATAACCACCATAAGAATTAATCAGGAAGACGAAAGGTAAGCATTGCTGTTGTTAGTAAATAACCGATTTCTGGAGTCCGGTAACATTACATTTACAAACGGGACTGGCGTTATGTTGTTGTAATCTGAGGTCACTACATCAGCGGAATGTTTACAAATGTTCCCTTGAATACAAATATATATTTCCAAAAATATCACCACCAAATCAGTCACCTAACCAAAAAAAAAAAAAGAAAGGCAATTCGTAATTGTCATGTTATTTTGTATACATAAACAAGATCAATCCCACTATGCTTTGTAAAAGTACATTGAAAGTCATTATGACACAGGTCGGAATGCCGTCCATTCCATGTACAGTAAAGCCTAGATATACTGCCACTATTTGTTTAGCCAAAATTTGGAATTAAAAAAAATTGGCAATAGGTTGAGGGAAACCTTAAATCAAATACATGTAATAGAAAAAACTTTTCAATTTTGGTGTAAAGTGAGGTGGCAAAATGAACAGGGGCATTATGAGGAGGTAAAACTACATTCTTATATATATATATATATATATATATATATATATATATATATATATATATATATATATATATATATATATATATATATATATATATATATATATATATATATATATATATATATATATATATATATATATATATATATATATATATATATATATAATACGTGAGCGCGCACACGCCAGTATGTTTGTGTTACCTTGAATCATCTTAAAAAATGCGTACTCATGTACAGGCTTACAGTTTTTTAATACCTTATTAAAAATGTTAACTAGCAGTTAGTAATAATATCTACAGCACCTCTTATATATATATATATATATATTAAAGAGTACTTATACATAATATATTCATCCTACAGTCCCTATCCTTTTTTATTGCATTTTATTCATTTACACTTTACCAGATTCTTCAACCTACACTTTAAAAGTACAATAGTCAGAATAATTCAAGAAAGCATCCAGCTCCTTTGTACCCCGCTGGAATGTTATGTCGGAATTTGAGTTGTATTCACATCATTCCAAATTGTTAATTTTGTAAAAGCATATATATATATGTGTGTGTGTGTGTGTGTGTGTGTGTGTGTGTGTGTGTGTGTGTGTGTGTGTGTGTGTGTGTTACCTTGAACTATCTTTAAAAATGCATACTCATGTAGAACCCTACAGCTTTTTAATAAACACCTTAAAAGTGTTAACTAGCCGTTAGTAATAACACCTATAGCACCTCTTATATATATATATATATATATATATTAAAGAGTACTTATACATAATATATTCATCCTACAGTTCCTATCCTTTTTTATTGCATTTTATTCATTTACACTTTACCAGATTCTTCAACCTACACTTTAAATGTACAATAGTCAGAATAATTCAAGAAAGCATCCAGCTCCTTTGTACCCCGCTGGAATGTTATGTCGGAATTTGAGTTGTATTCACATCATTCCAAATTGTTAATTTTGTAAAAGCAATATTACAAATCTTTCATATCCTTTTATCTTTATTTCTGTAATCTAATACTTATATGTGAATATAGACATCCATTGCATGTATGTATTTTCTGCGAAATCACGGAAAGAGCATTGTGTTTAATCAAAGGAAATCTTTATCAGAAAGAAAAAAAAAACGAAAAAAATAATCAAAGTGAATTTGTTGCCTAACATGTCTGTACTACCTTGATCATAAATAATGAAACAGTAAATTGGTTCTTTATATGCATCCATGGTTGTGTTTGGTCCATTATTTCTGTATAAGTATAACCACACTATTCTCTTATCAATAACAAGCATTTAGATCCCTGCTCTTTACCTGTCGAATTTAAATGTTCAATATGGTCATACGATTTCTGAGATGGTATGAGATAACCCATGGGAATTGTAGATCGTCTAAATGATGATATTGTCAGTTAGTAAATCTGACATTTTATCGTTTAGCTGGGTTATCAGTCGCCTTGTCAATCACACGAGGTAGAGGAAAAGTCTCATTTATTCATATGAAAGAGAAAATATATACAAAGTTTGAAAGTATTTTTCTTACTGCAAGGTCTCGCTTAAACGTGATAGATATAACCCGATTCAAACAGCAGTCGCAAGGTACAAGGTAATCTGCTAGACAATCTTTCTAGTTACAAATCTCTTTCATTCAGAGCCGATTTATCATTTATTAAAATCGGCATTCATACTTTGCTTTTATGCTTTTAAGCAACAGTTAATTAAACACCTGTAACATTTTCTAATCTTTCACAGAAATTTTGATCTTGAAGTGTATCACTCTATCGCAAAGTAATGACTTGAAATTATTTAATAATTTTTAATGTTTAAAAAGGCTGGAAAAGATATTTCGGTAAACGACACTAACTCATTTAAACCTGGAATGGAGAAATTCGTAATTATGTAAGAGGTAACAATATTCCTTTTGAAATAATTAAATTTTATCTTCTTTATTTGTGTGTTATTTATCTTTTTGGTTTATTTATTTTTATATATATTTTTTAACGATCTATTTATCTATTTTTTTTTTTTTGTTAGTTTTTTTTTTTTTTTTTTTTTTTTTTTTTTTTTTATGAAAGTTTTATTGCCCAGATATATTAGTGTTTCAGTCTGCCAGGGGTGGGGCCCTGGGTTCAGACTGATCACATGTTTCATACAACTCCAACTGTTAGTAACTATATAATGATATGAATCTAATATACCTGTACTATATAATCATATATGTTATATAGTTTAATTAAATAAGAATATAATATGTATGGTAATTTTAAATTTCCATTTTGAATTATTTGAATTATTTTAGATTAAAATATTAAATGCAGATTTTTTTTCCTGGGCAATAGACAGAAGAAGTGTAGAGCAGAATATAGTGATAGATAGTCAAAAGTGAAAGATAATAAGAAAAAGAAAAAGAAAAGAAAAATAATAAGAGACAGAAAAGAAACTTACTCCTATCTGATATTTAAAGACATATACATACACATTCATATAAATATACACACAAATATTGATATCTCATTTGTACATGCACAATAGATGTATATGTGCACACTGCATTATCCATGCATGTATCTTTACTTATCCATATCAATTATAATGTACATATACAAAATTGTAATTATAAACATTTTTGTAAGGGTGGTAACTAATATAGTCTATTGTTCTGTTTCAGTAACTATTGTGTTCAAATAACAATATTAAAAGTTTTCAGGGATTGGCTTCAGAATCTTCAAATAAATTGTTCCATGGAGACCATATTTTAGCGAAGACTTCATTTTTGTCATTCTTGTGTGCAATAAATTTCTCTGTTATATAATTATATTGAAGGTGATTAGTAATACCTGAAAAATTAGGAATTTTATTTTGTTTCAGACATTTATAGATATAATGCTTTGAACTAAGAATGATGAAATTTGTTACATGATTCTGTGCTGAATTCCGATCTCTATTAAGCTTGGAAGACCTACCTCTATCGATTTGAGGGTTTCTTCTATGGTCATATTTTCATGTCTACATGGGATCGACATGACTCCACACACAGGGGCGACGTTCGGGTTTATACTATACATGTAAAGCATATAACCCTATGAAAGGAGATACACGTCTATCCCTCGACTTTCAAATGTCAAGGTACACGTATTTATGTTGGAGTGCAGAAAAGGGAGCCTTTTTACATCATACCAAACCAAGTTTTGAAAATTGAAGGTCCAAAACTGTCACTATCTCACCATTTATATGCTAATTCTTAAAACTTTTCCCATACGAAGGCAATCATACTTGAATATATATGAATAGGTAATTAAGCTTGAGTATATGATGAGTAAGTTGAATATATGATGCACACGTAATTATTCTAGAGTATATGATGTGCAGGTTAAGTATACCAAAATTATACAGAAGTACAATGTGGTGATGAGCAGGAAGTTATACAGAAGTACAATGTGGCAATCAGCAGGAAGTTATACAGAAGTACAATGTGGCAATCAGCAGGAAGTTATACAGAAGTACAATGTGGCAATCAGCAGGAAGTTATACAGAAGTACAATGTGGCAATGAGCAGGAAGTTATACAGAAGTACAATGTGGTAATGAGCAGGAAGTTATACAGAAGTACAATGTGGCAATCAGCAGGAAGTTGTACAGAAGTACAATGTGGTAATGAGCAGGAAGTTATACAGAAGTACAATGTGATAAAGACCAGGAAGTTATACAGAAGTACAATGTCATGATGAGCAGGAAGTTATACAGAAGTACAATGTCGTAATAAGCAGAAAGTTATACATGAGCAGGTAATTATTTGATGTGAAGGTAATTATACTATAACCCTATGAATGTGAAGGTAATTATACTATAACCCTATGAAAGGAGATACACGTCTTGATGAGCAGAAAGTTATACATGAACAGGTAATTATTCTGGAGCATTAATTATCCTAGAGTATATATATTATTAACAGGAATTAGTTCTACTTGAGTATATGATAAACAGAAATCGTTTAGTTTATGATGAGCAAAATGCATGGATGCTAAAGGAAACTTAGGTATCTCCAAAATATCCAGACTTTCATTTGTTCTATATGTAATCGCCCAAAAGCTCACCAATCACTTCCCTATCTTCTTCATCATCATCATTATCATCATCATCATCATCAAGACAAGAATTCATTTCGTAGTATTTTCCTTCTTTCTACTCTTCAATACAACTTCAAACATAAATGATAGACCGGGATATACCACCACTGCGTAAAGGGAGACAATTCATGCATCACGTAAAATTAGACTTGACATCAACTCCTTAAAATATTCGTTTTAGATTTCTTTGTCACTTCGCCTTGGACTTGTTACACACAAAATTACGTATACATCATAATATGTCTTTTTTGATCTGTTATCGAGGGTAGTATTAATTAAATGACTGCATTCTGAGTAGGCAAACAATAAGTGATAAGAAAACAGTTCGTTTGAAAAAGCCCTGGGTTATCAATCTGTTTTGATATGCAACGATTTCTAAACTTTAATTGCAGATATTGAGAAATCTATCACTTTCAAACATGCTACTGCATAATGAATGTAAATAGTATTACGTGTTCTTATCATTAGAGATTATTATCAATGTATATGAAAGAAAGCAAATGATTGAGGTCTTTTCTCAATATTGCGAAAGTAACCTAGATTGGGCTTGAACTGTGGAGATGAAAATGGAAACCAAAACGTTCGTACAGACAGCCTTTAATCCCAAGTAATTAAGACCATAACATCATCATGCAGTTCATATAAATTATGTCAAAATTTGACATCTCATCTCTGATAAGTATAAGCGTGTGCCTGTGTGTCTAGAGGTACGAAGGGACGAAACGTTATGAATCTTAAAAATAGATAGTCTAAATATAGAACTCTAATTTCCCCTTTGTTCTACCAAATCTATCTTGAAATTCAAACAAAACAAAGGAAGTTTTCTTGTGTTATATATCTGTACTCAAGTAGATATATTAATACATTATATCTTTAAGTTTGCATTAATTTGTCTTCTCTCGAGAAAACAAAATAACTTGGATAGAAGTCTATCATGAACCCATTGAGTATTGTACAGGTTTCCGATATTATGTGCAAAAAGATGCAGGGAAACTGACAAAGAGATGTATATATACAGTGAAACCTGTATATACGGGCCACCTGACAGTGAAACCTGTATATACGGGTCACCCAAGGGACAAAAATTATTTACCTTAATGTGAAGGTGACCCTTATACATAGGTTCAATTTAGTTGAAGTATGCAGTCAAGGGACTTGAAAAATCAGGCCTTTATAAACAGGTAATCCTAATAAAGAGGTGGCTGCTATGGCACGTTTTACTGTATATATATATATATATATATATATATATATATATATATATATATATATATATATATATATATATATATATTTATATATATATATATCAGTAACAAAACATCATCAACATGTGGGTCCGGTGAAAAGCCCAAAATGCAAATGCAAAATTCACTAATTTTTTTACAAATTTTTGGCACAATTTCAGAAATATGTTCACTTTACAGCTTACATTCCCCACGCCAACAAAGAAAAATCTTAACAGTATCACTCAATCAAAACTCCCATTTTCAAATGAAAACCATGTTGAGAGTTAAATAAAAGTAACTGGATGAACAAATGCTTATATATATTGTATTAGTAAAATAACCTTTAGTTACTTATCCCCAATTTGGCTCAACGGATGTACAATAAAGGGTCTATTAACCCAAATATATATATATATATATATATATATATATATATATATATATATATATATATATATATATATATATATATATATGTCAATGGTAGTGTTCTATTTCAATATAACCTTACTGTTCAACCAATGTAGACATTCTCTTAAACAGACATTTATGAACTATGAAAATCTATAAATCTGAAAATATAAAACTGTAAAATAAGCTTGTGATTTTTTTTCATTTCGGTTTGATTGTAAAGTTTTCAAATTTATGGTCATCATAAACCCGTACACTTACAAAGCAATCAAAATACAAAGTAAATTTATCGGGTTTATTGAAAATAATCACTCGCATAATATTAAATTCATAATGTGTCTAGCCGTTAGCTATAAAAGCTTTTGAGTCTTTTTATCCCGTCAACGATCCGAGAAGATATCAACAATTTGTTATCAAAAACTTTCTATCCCATTCCCATGTGCATTGAGAGAAAAAGGCGCTCATTTAGTAATGAAGAGAGTGAAATCAACCAAGGAATATACATGGATAGAAATCAAACAGTAGTAAAATATGGGTACACCTGTTAAAGGGAGAAATAAAACCTTGCATTGGTTAAGTATCAAAGAAAGCGAACAGTAGATGTATCATGATATACTACATACGTTATAGCTTTGATCATGTTAACAGAAATTCATAATCACAGTTTCACAAAATATTCAAAGTCCACGTTTGTTCTTTCGTTTTACAGGTGGTCTGATGACCTATTTATTGAAAATGTTTAAACACATGAAGGTCAGTCGGCACGTGCGCATTTCCTGACTATTGTTGCGACCACCCATATCTTTCGGTGTAAGGCATACATGCAGATACATACAAAAAATACAACATACAAAGATAAATTCAAATATAAATACATTAATGCATCATTACGACTTATATTATTATGATAATGATAATATGATCTTGACAATGATGATGATGATGATGAAGACAATACGTGATTGTTTTTTTTATATATATATATATATATATATATATATATATATATATATATATATATATATATATATATATATATATATATATATATATATATATATATATATAATAGCAAGCAAAAGTCCCTTTGTTTTTGATGGTCCTTTTTATGGAAAAAATTTCTCTAGATTGAACAGACTTTGGTAATGATCAATTTCTTTCTAAGTACTTACAATTTATCTTTATTCAATATCTACATATAATAATAATAATAATAATAATAATAATAATAATAATAATAATAATAATAAATGAAAGAATAAATCGAAAAATAACTCAATAAATAAGAAATTAAAATGCATTTGAATTATTTCGAAATAATTGGTCATTGCTATGGTTATCCGAGTGTCAACTGAATCTAAATATTTTTAACATTTTATCACAGAATTTCCTAGATATCTTATGACTACAGTTTTAGGTCATTGTATCAGCAGTGAAAAAAATATCATCACCTTCAACTAATCACACATCACCTTAAATTAAAACAAAACGTATGAGTGAATTTTATATCATGAACCATTCTATGTACTGTATCTTATTGTTACACTGCAGTTAATATTAATAAACCACAGAATGGAGAAAATTCCGTGTGTATTTTTAAGAATGTACTTTATCAACAAGTCTTGGACTGCAATAAACAAATGCTGATTCTAACAGATCAAGAGAGACATTGTTCGCAGAATATCACGTTCATCTTTGAGTTTGTTTATCCCCAATTTAAAAGAAATAGCGATATGAGACGCACAAGCTCTACTTCAGCTGATGAATCTATCAATATTAGTCCACGGTCTTTAGCCGACTTCAAAGGAAATATAAAGATTAAATGAAAGTCAAGAACAGTCTTATTCCCCTTGACCATGACGGGTAGAGCTAATAATAGAAAGCAGTCAGCTGTTCAGAAATGGTTTAGGATGGAAGATCGCGCAATGTCATTATCTGTTTAATATTATTTGCTGGGATGATATCAACAAGAGGAAAATCTATAAAATACATCCTCTATACTTTATATAGAGACAACGATCTAATAATCAAATCAAAATTATAAGAATTTCGTGGCTTTTATGTTTGTTTATTTGTTTTGTTGTTGTTTTGCACCCCGCAAAGAAATACTCTTTTATACCAACACTGAAAAAAAATCATCCAAATTCTGTTACACCACAAGTCATCTGAACGAATGATGTCTAAGGTTTATTTTTTGTCTACTCCATCTAACTGATCATCTGTCATGACGATTTATACTGCTAAAATGTATATCATATTTGCGTGATTTAACGTTCAACTACCATGGGTTTCCATTTCTCTCGGGAGTTGAAAAACCTTTAGTTAGTTACAAGGTACAATGACGTCATGACTTCTGTTGCTTGCGTACCAATTCCTAGAAAACAAATTGAGAAACGTGGTACCTGATAACTTAAAGGGGCATTTGGATTTTTTCTACTTTTAATAATTATAATTGATGTACAATAACAAATAAGAAGAGCTATGCACAGGCATAAAATCTTATATCCCTATGTATTTTGTGAAAATACGATCAGGTCCAGTTTTAATATACATTACAAATAGTAAGGTTGAATTAATCAATTGCAAGTGAATAATTGCCAAACTGGGTTTCTCAAGCAATTTCACAAAATATATAGGAATTTATGAATTTTTATGTCTGTGTATATCTCGTCTCTTTTTTATATATATTTACTTATTCTAAGTGGTAAAAACAAGAAATGTTTTTGAAAAAAACCACAGCCAATGCCCTTTAATATATCAATGGAAATAAAGCATTTCTTCACAACTTAATACTGTGCAAACAAGAGCCAGATAAGATATATGGAGTCATTTTCCTGGTCACATACAAAGTGAAAAATATCATTTATCAGAAGTTTTTAACATTTATGTAGTCTAGTGGTAAACAACTGGACTAGCAAGTGTAGCCACGAAACAACATTTTGAGTTTAGGTCTCATCCAAGTAACCATATTTTTTCTTTTCTCGTGTCCAATGCTTGCTGAAGAAACAGTCACTGACTCACTGGCCCTTTTGTTTTAGTCCAGAAGAAATATATATCTATAACTAAAACAAAAGACGGTGAGTCACTGACAGTTTCTTCAGCAAGTATTTGACATGAGATGAGGAAAGAAAGAAATGAGTACTTCAGATTTGACGTGAAACCGAACTTCTGTTTCATGGCTGATGTGGCACTGGCAAATTACGATTTACTCCATAGGCATAAGACATTAGACCACAGCACAGGTCGTTTGTGGAAATTGGGCTTTTGAAGTCCCCATGCCAACACAGCAATACAAAAACAGAGGTGAAAACATTTTAGATATTGACAGTATATATGTTGAACAACACAGACGAGATAAAATAGATAAAGACAGTATGTCCAAATTGGTAATCATTGTAAATGTGTACTTCAAAACCCACAACAGAAATAAACTCAATGTCCAAACCAGATTGTTGACGCAAACAAGAGAGATGGCAGGCGGACGACAGACATCGTCAATTCATAGACAGGTATTTGGGTTCCAATCTGGTCAAAAGGGGGTAATGACTCATGTTATATGTCGTCTAATGACTTTGGTCACGTAAAGACTCTCTGTTGGTCTTTTCTTATTAATTGCTAATTGTTATTTTTAGGAAAAAAAGGCCATAGCAAACCACAAAAATAACTAAGGGATATAACTCCTACAGAGAATGAAACCGTGATTAAATCTTGGATAGCATCTATCTAAATGTAACTAATATATTATATATGTGGGTAGACACATTTATTTTCGAACGTTTTAACTGACAAAGAAAAGATATATCATGGTCTATGACTTTGCAGAGCTGGCTGTATGTAAATGTTGGAATCCATGAGAGTAGTCCATATCAGATTATATCCTGTGAGATTTTTATATAATATCTACAAATCATTAAAATTACTGATAATACAGGTCGTGGTTTTTGCCTACGCGAGAGGTCTTTTGATAGAAATGAAATGAAACTTTTATTCACGCAATACATGTCCAAAGGCCTTTTATCTCCCCTACTGTAACATTTGTCACATGTATTGAATAAAAGAGTTACTCTAAAGGTTCTGTAAAGGGTTGAAAAATAAAACTATTAATTATCAACATATTTGAGAATCAATAGATCTATTTCTATCATAAATTGCATCTTTAAACAAAAAAGTGAAAAAGCGGAATTCAAACAAATTCATAATGATATATTTAAACATTCTATCTTTTGTATCCAACACGAAATTTGAGAATGCATTCAAATGAAAATCCTTACCACAGAATCGAGCAGTGACCCCTATTCTAAATGCGATTGTTGTAGAAATAATAAGCTTGTATTTGCCCTTGATGTGCCATTCATTCGTATATAAGCGAAATTGAAATTTACATTAACTGATGGTTATAGGGAATGAACAAAATCAAGAAATCAATTTCAGATTATGTGTGCCAATTGAAAGTCATTATCATAAGTGTAAAAAATTCAATATTTGTTGAGATTTGCAATTAAATTTTTACATTTTTTTCATAGTTAGCGTAGAAAGGCATATAATTTGGAATTAAAAAGCAATTACTGATTTTATTTATTCGGGATCAAAGGACCAACAGTAAATGGTTAAAGTGTCTGGCTGCATATTTCTGTCTCATGAATTCAAATTTAATGATATATAATTTTCGATCTGATAAAACAATACAAATCCAACTATTTCAAGTATTGCTTATCAAATACTGAAATATTTATTCTGAATGTCATATTTTTACCCGTAAACGTGATTCTCCTCTCTTCTCTCTCTCTCTCTCTCTCCTTTATTTTCAAAACTTATTGAGAAATGTTCGACATCTGATTTATTTTCGATAACTTTTATCAGAACTGTAGTGTAATTTCATATAAAACGAGCTAAACATAATAAAAGGCTCAACTTTGACGTACCAAATATGATGGGACTGAAATATTTTTTCTGACTAATCTATATCTAAAAGTTACAAATTATATTTTAGTTTAAAATTAATTTAGTTTGAAAATGATTTAAAAATAGCTTTGATGGAATACATGTAAAGAGTACCCATAGAAATAAGTACTAAATAACACAACAACATTCCGATAGTGTCCGAAACTTTTCTTACATGGTTCACCAAAGGTACATAAAAAATAAAATATACCGAAACTTCTCATACCTATAATATCAAAATGGTAGAATTGGGCTTCATGTATATTTCATATATTTATGAAATTAACATTTCACTATTTTATTAAAAGAAAATATTTTGAACTGGGAGCATACATTGTGTACATAAATGAGGTAAATACTACCCCTTACCTCTTCAATTTCAGGAGGAAAGCCATTCAAGTTCTTCAGCACACAAGACAAGCAAAATCTCTTGGTGTAAAAAATGCTACAGTCCTGTCAGAAAGATAAGAACACATTAGCTAGAAAATGAATCATGATTACTCAAATTTACAAGTGTAAATGAATCATGATTACTCAAATTTACAATTGTAAATGGATCATGATTACTCGCACTTACACATGTAATTGAATCACGATTACTTCCACTCTTACATATGATAGAAACGTACATGTGTATTGCTTTGAAAACACCAAAATTGATATAAATAAGACAAACTGCTCAGATATTATAAATATTTTTATTGGTTTCTTTAATGTGTTCCCACTGCTTTTTTAGAAAAGGGGTTTTTGTAAACCATGGGTAGCAAAAATAGGGGTACAAGGACACAATTCAGGGGTACATGTGCATCAAACTGAATCAAAAACAAAGTTTTATTTTACTCATCTGATCTCGACACCCATTAATACATGTAGACACAAGTACCTGTTGATATGGCGGATCTGATGTTGATATATAAATTGTGATATACAATTGTGACATCATCTGTGGATAATACACTGTGTTTAACATCTATTGTCAATTAATGATTGACAATTCATGTTATGATAGCAATGGGATTCAAGAGTATTTTGATACAATGTAAAATTTGCATAATCAAAATCTGTGATGATTTCAAATCATTCCCTTATCTTGGCACCCTGCTGTGAATTTGAAGTCTTCAGTCAGCACATAACAAGCTGTGTTCATTAAAACTTACCTTCAACTGATAAGAATCATGCAGAAGTCTTTGAAGTTGGGAAGGTCTTGGAAAAAGTGTTACATTCACAAATACATTAAATGTCTAGGATAAATTGTTTTATAATCACCGACACTGTTTACAAAATAAGGATACCGACACAGGGAACCGACATCTATGTAGTGTTACCATCATAATGACAATATAAATGATAATGTGATGGGCATCCTCTATGCGTGAATGCACGTGGGGTGTTTTGTTTTTGTGTGTGTTTTGTAATGAAACTGCGTGATTTACGCAGGTTTTTGCGTGTCTGCGTATCATTGTTATTAATACAGATGTAAATGCATTCAACTTAAACCAACACAGGGAGGTGTCGAGTTTCAGATTTGTGATTAGTTGTCTTAAGGAATCATGCATCGCTGATTAAAGGTTCTTATTAAGATGCTTTCCTGTCAATAAGACTCACTGAATCTTTTTTCAAAATAAGATACATTCATAAAAAGAAAAAAACAAAACAAATGTCACTACCTTATTTTAGAAATGACATCCAAAATTATGACAAAATGGGTTTGGAACTAGAACAGATGTTTTTTATGCTTATATAATTCCGTACAGGAAAATGAAGAATTGTACCTGGTAAATATCTATTTATAGTGTGTTAACCTTTTCAACCCTAATTATTTAGATGGTATGATCTTTTCTATTGTTTAGACCAGTCTATTATGGCCTACAGGGTTTATAGGGTTAAGGCAATTAAGTTATGTAGATGAATAATATCTAAACCATAAGTTTGCATGAATATGAAATTTAGACAGGGGAGATAATGCATAATAGAAATTTGACAGCAAACATTATCACCAAAATAAGTTCAGATGCATACACAAATTTGACAGGTTATGTTCTCACCAAAAAAATATACGTTTACATGAATATACCATTTTGACACTAAAATTATCAACAAAAATATAAGTCTTCATGGATATAATATTTATCTTACTACCTACATTTGCGAGAAAAAAAACCCACATAATGAAATATAAATTACAATATAATGCTGACAATTTATTTTAATTGTTTTATCCAGTTTACCTTAAAGGGGCATTAGCTGTGTTTTTCATGTAATATGTTTTCTTTTTTTACAAGTTATATTGATATACAATAACAAAAAAGAGATATACACAGACACAATTTTTTAAATTCCTATATAGTTTGTAAAAATTGCTTGAGAAATCCGGGTTTAGCACTTTTTCAATTGTAAATGATTAACTCAAACTTACTATTTGTATATGAATACCACACTGGACCTGACCTTATTTTCACAAAATATATAGGAATATAAGATTTGTTATGCCTGTGTATAGTTCTTATTCGTTATTGCAATAAAGTACAAGTAGTAAAAGTAAAATAAAAACTGAAATAATGTTTTGGCAGACACAGCTAATGCCCCTTAAAATCCTGATCATTTTTATTTTACTTTGACATTTAAATCTTGATTCTGTTCTTTTGGAATCACTTATTAAACTTGCTGTTTTCCAGTTTTTATTGTTGTTTTGCTTTTGTTTTGAATGTTGTTTTACGCCACGTTCGACAATTTTTCAGTTATATAGTGGCGGCCTGTTTTAAAAGATGTAGGAGAGAGCTCGGTCAAAATATTCTTGGGAAGAGAGCATTGACCTTCTACGAGTAAGATGGCAAACTTCCTCACGGAATCAGCTAATACTCTACTGGGCTCGAACCTCCGATAACAAGAAAAAATAGACATTGAGGTCTAACCACTCGGCTAGAAAGTCCTTAATGTTTTTGCGATCAAGCTTCTGGTAACATTTTTAATTAATAAGTTAGTAAAGAACAACGGATCGTCTTTCTGGTACATCATAAATATTAGGTATCATATTCATGGGTATTAAATTTTCCGGTACTCTTTGACCGCGAACATAGTAAAATTAAATCCCTGCAAATAAAAGCAAATAAACAGTACTGTAGCTAAAAGCTGTACTCAGTTACGATAACCAAATGATATAACCAAACATATGTAAAAAAGATATTAAAGATTTGCATGATGAAAAACTAATGTTTGTAAAATAACTGTGAAAAGTTTGTATTAACATATGAATATTTGACAGCAAGGTAATAGACAGTTTGGTGGCCTGGGTTGACCTCTTGATATTTGATACAACGTGTTATGTAAGCAATCATGTGCATATATATATATATATATATATATATATATATATATATATATATATATATATATATATATATATACAGTGGAACCCACTTAAATTGAACCCTGTTACATTGAAATTCCGCTTAATTTGAAATTATATTGAATACCCGGCCAAATTTATTTATTATCATTATTTTTAAAACAATTTAATTAAATATATATATATATATGTGTGTGTGTGTGTGTGTGTGTGTGTGTGTGTGTGTGTGTGTGTGTGTGTGTGCGAGTGGCAAGAGACATAAAACATCCATGCATCTATCTATCTATCTATCTATCTATCTATCTATCTATATATATATATATATATATATATATATATTACATATATAATATATATTATATATATATATATATATATATATATATATTTCCATTGGTCAATATAATCGAGGCTTCATGAATGTCACAATTATGTTAGTGGCCTCCGAACACATTGAAACAATGTCGATCTCTTCTTTCATTGATGAGCAACAAAAAAGAAGATAAGATATTTTTGTATAAACAAAATGCATTATCACTATATTAACTCATACAACGTTTTACGTGTTTGATAATGTATTTGTACACACATTTTATCATACTCTCGACTATGTGTCAGGTGACAAAAATAATAACTGTGACAGCATATATCGCTTTAAGATTTCATCCATACTGTAATCTATC
Organism: Atrina japonica; assembly: GCA_030159075.1. Classification (NCBI taxonomy): domain Eukaryota; kingdom Metazoa; phylum Mollusca; class Bivalvia; order Pterioida; family Pinnidae; genus Atrina; species Atrina japonica. The sequence continues at coordinate 904,581 of BROG01000076.1, read as the reverse complement.
GTCAAATTTCTTTTCTGTATGCTCAGAAGTAAAGAAAACTAACGAATAAATTTATCTGTCAGTTTTTATTTTCAACACTTTAAATCCATATCTGACCTTGAGGTGATTAATTTCAGAATTCTGTTAAAGACCACTTTATGTACAATAGTCATTCACATGAAGTTTCTTTACTTGATATTTACAGGTAAGTAAGAATTGCTTTTAAAGATGAAAGAATTTACTCATATTTTCATCAGTGTCCCAAACTAAACGCATATTGTACATGTTGTCTTTTCTCTAGGTTTATGTGTTTTTTTTTCAAAAGACATTATTTCATATCCATGTAATCCCATGCTATAACCATATTCCTCAGGACAAATTATTATATCATTGCACAATTCTACTATAAGCTTCTATACATGTATATTAACATTTGCATACTATTTCCATCCTTTGTTTTCTGAAGTAAATACAAGATACTTTAATGATTGATGCACATTCAAAGTCTACTTAGCCTGGCAGTATAATCCTTTACAGAATGATCAGGAATTGTAGGTGGCATATAAACTCATTATACTTACCATCTGTAGGCGCTGAGACTATATACTGTACGTGTATTTATTTTAGCGGTATTCTAATATTAGCACCTTTCGCGCTGAAGTCATTGCACTAATTCAAGGGCAGCGCTAAAATTTCTCCATCCTGTCATTCTGTATACACGACAAATCCAAACAAATTAATTGCACGAATTCAAGATTGCGGTAATAAGTCTATACCCCCTGAGAGCGCTAAAATATGAGTGCGCAATTTAAATACACATACAGTAACATTATAGAAAAATTGTTAGTCATCATTTCATACCTGCCAATGGCCATGTTCAGATTGTTTTTTCAATGTCCAGCACCCCTGGAGTTAATTTCAAGATTGTAACATGCTTCAACCTCAGCCAGAACCTCTGGTCTTATTGTTAATATATGAAAAGCTCCAACCTCAGTCAGCCAGATCTCCTGGTGTTAGTTTCAAGATCAGAAAAGCTCCAACCTCAGCCAGAACCCAGGTCTTAGTTTCAAGATAAGAACATCTCCATCCTCAATCAGAACCCCTGGTGTCAGTATCAAGATTAGTACAGCTCCAGTATTGGTCAGAACCCATGGTCTTAGTGTCACGATAAGAACATTTCCATCCTCAATAAGAACCCCTGGTGTCAGTATCAAGATTAGAACAGCTCCAGTATTGGCCAGAACCCCTGGTCTTCGTGTCACGATCAGAACAGCTCCAATATCAGCAAAGCTCTTGATCTTAGTGTCAAATTCAGAACAGCTCCAACCACAGCCAGAACCCCTGGCATTCATGTCAAGATCTGGACAGCTATATCAATCAGAACCCTTGGTCTTAAATTCATGATCAGGACAGATCTAATATCACTCACAATCCCTGGCCTTAGCTTTAAGTTCAGAAAAGGTCCAACTTCAGCAAGAACTGGTCTTAGTGTCAGAGTTCCATACATGCTCTAGAAGCATCCTACCTCATTATAACTAAGTACCCATTTTGTTTGCTACATCGTAAAGAGTGAGGAATGCATCTTTTAATATTTGGTCATGCTCCTTAGAAGCTAGGAGGGCAAAGGTTGTAAAATTCATTATAAGTTTTTAAATAAAATTTTTCTATAATAATTTTTGAATTTTTAGAACAGCTCCAGATTTTTAGATAAAATTTTTCTATAATTTTTTTAAAGAACACACCAGTTTATCGAAGTTGCACATCAAAAATAAAAACAGTCAGTGCACTAGCGAGACAAATGCTTTACTGGTCAATGGGAAATAACTCTAGTAAAAATAATCTATTTTTTAAAAAAGTAGGTGAACATCAAAACTAAAAAGATGCAAACATCTGAAAAATTTATCAATATCTATCCAAATGCATCTACAACAAGGTGACAAAAAGTGAAGAAACTTTCTATTCTTCTCACAATATTTCATATAGAAACATATTTTTCAAATGATATTACAATGACATTTCCTATTCAACTGCCGTATAACTTTCACTATTCAGAAATAATGTTTAATTTTTCTGAGTTTATCTAGTTATCAAATTCCATTGTTTCATTTTATAATGCAGGATACAAAGTTTTTAGTGTCTCTTTTTAATACATGTATGAATAAGGTAATAGTGATATAAAGATTTTTTTTTTCTGTTATTATTGCAAAATCTTAAAAACAAAAGTTTAACACTATGAGCAAATACACAATGAATTGTTTGGTATCTTGAGTTTCATGGTATAAGTTTGATCATTTTAAATTATTTCCATCAATTTCAAGAATTTTGGTTAAGCTCAAAGCTACTTCGGAGTTACTGAAAAGTGTCAAGCCGAAGGATTTGCCTTCTTTTCAAAACCCACTTGGGGGGAGAAACAAATAATGAATTTCACAATTTTAATGTCTGGGAATATGTTAATTATTTTGGATCTAGTGAGATGTACTTTCGAATTTTGAATGTTGTTTCACATGGTACCACACTCAATAATTTTTCAGTCATATAGTGGCTAAAAGTTTTAATGGTAGAGGAGAAGACCTAGTTACAATGTACACCAGAAGAGACCACCAGCCTTCCGCAAGTAAACCAGCAAACTCTCACAAAATCAACATAGTGAGACTTGAACCCGAGAGGTGAGAGACTTCAAAGTATAAAGCATGATGTGTTAGCAACTCGGCCACGGAGGCCGTGGTAACGGCATACTGCCCTCATGTTTGATGAGGTGATGTGAAATACAGCTCTCATACCTTGTTTTTGAAAAGGGATCAGGGCCATTTTTAATTGGAATAATTAGCAACATTTTTCACTCAAATATTAAAACCATGAATCAAATCATATAAATATATATATATATATATATACAAATACTTGGAACTAGTTTTATGTTGTTTATTAAAATAACCAGGGGTTGTTAACTAATCCAGGCCATCTATTTGTTTGACTGGACAGTTTGTTTGTTTGTTTATTGTTGTTTAACGCCCCACTCAAGAATCTTTTACTCATATGGAGACGTCACCAAATGCTGGTGAAGGGCTTCAAATTTTGGCCTATGCTCGGCACTTACGGCCATTGAGCAGTGGGGGTTCTTTAACGTGCCAACACCTACTGTGACATGGGACCTCGGTTTTTACTGTCTCATCGGCAAGACAGGAAACCAACCTGCCGCCAGCTGGACTCGAACTCACGACCTTGCAATCAAGAGTCGAGCGCGCTACCAACTGAGCCAGGCTGGTTCATTTGACTGGACAGAAAATTATAGGAGTCAAGCATCTGGATAATAGAAACAGATTGGAGTTTTAACTTCTTTTTCATTGTGGGGGAAAAAAAGTAAAAATGTACAGATTAGGAATCAAGCCTTTAACTGCCACTAATAGAGAGAAATGGAAGGCCCAGGACATAAAATACATTTTGAAGCTCTTGGAGTACAGTAAGATATTTCTGATTAAAAAATGAATGCTTGTATGAGAAATTTACTACTATAACACACATGTGATCATTTGGTTAATTTCACTAGAAAAAAAACCAGGAAATTTCTCTTAATTAAGAGACATCTAAGTGACAGTCCAATAGTATTATGTTGACAATTTCAGTTGAAGGGTTAGGAATTGTTTTTGGATTTTACAGGCAAAGAGAGATAACTCCTATGAAATATTGTTACAGCTCTCTTTTCACTGTAGCATTAACAGTGGTGAAATAACAAAATTTTATTTTTATTTCTAGGAGGAATTCCAGTATGGCATTCTATATTCCTGGAAATATTCACTCCTGTTTAATTTTTGCCATTTTCATCCTTAGATGACAGAGGGGATTTAAAATGAAAGTCAAATTTTCAGGCTAAATAAGTAAATTGTATTGTATTCTTGTTTAACATCCCTCTCAAGAATCTTTCACTCATATGGAGACATCACCAAATGCTGGTGAAGGGCTTCAAATTTTGGCAAATGCTTGGCACTTATGGCCATCCAGCAGTGAGGGTTCTTTAACATGCCAACACCGACTGTGCCATGGGACCTCGGTTTTTACTGTCTCATTGGATGGACAGGAAAAGCCAGCTGTCATCTGACTAAATAATTAATTAAAGCAGAGAGAAACATGCCATCTATGAGACAACAGTGATTTAGAGTGAATTGAAGATGGGATGAATATGCAAAAAATAAGCAGGGGCAAAAATTCCCATATTATATAGACAATAAATATAGTAAAATCCATATAACCTGGCGAGGTGGAGTCTTGTGGACCCTTTCTTGACCTGGACGACTTTAAATTGTAGGTAACAAAGCATAACATTAAAATTACACAGACTAAAGTAATCGTTCCTACATGTCACCTTAAATAAAAGCATATCCAGTGTGAAATAAAATGTTTTTCCCGTGCAGCTTGTCATAACCTAAAAGTCAGTAGAATCATCTGCATGATAATCAAAAGGTTACTCCGCCCCGCCATCTTATGTGAATCGGATAATACATGTACTTACTGCTGACAGACAGACAGACAGTCCACAGACAGCACAATGTGATCCTAATGTTATCATCCCTCCCTGAATACTGAAGGGATCTTTCCTTACATACGCATCTTCCATCAACCTAGAAATATATTTGTATTTATGTAAATGTATAGAGTTATTATTTATATTTCATAGAATTTGCTTTTATTATTGTACAAATTTGTCAGAAATCATTACCACCACTGTCCAGAATTTGATTTCATCCCACTATCAGTTCACCACCATCATTTGTCCTTTCGGGGATTTTTCACCCTATTCTAAGGGGCTGAAATAAGGCCCCTACCCAATACCATAAAATGCATCTTTTCCTAATTTTTAGTCAAAATGTTTCATTTGAAGTCAAGTGACATCAAACTTGAAGAGATTCTTGCATTTTCAAATAGTTTTGTGTATTTTTAGATTTCCCTAGTTCAATAAAATGTTGCCAAAATTCCTAATTTACAAGGCCCAGGCTCCATTTCTGAAAGAGTGTGTTAAATCCCCGTCTTTTATTTAGAAATTAGCTTTTATATTTTCTCTTACAATTACTTTTGGGGCCACAGTGGCCAAGTGATTTCAGCATCTGGCTTAATCATTTTAAAAGTATTTCACCTCTTGACATTGTAAAAAAATGAAGGTTCAAGCCCCACTGGAACCACAGCTGGTTTTGTGAGAGAGTTTGTCAGTTTAATTATGGAAGGCTGGAGCATGGTCTCTTTCCGGGTACATTGTAGCCAGGTTCTCTCATTCACCATTTAAAACTAGCCACTACCATATAAATTATGAACGAAAAATCGTTGAGTGTCGCATAAAGAAATACATGCAAACAAACACTTCATTTCCATCCCTTTGAATCATAAAATGTATATATATATATATACATGTGTGTATATATATATATATATATATATATATATATATATATATATATATATATATATATATATTTACTTTATGTATGTTTGTAAAAATATGAATCATTAAAATTGAAAATTAAAACCCCTTATACAAACCAAAGGTATTTGTGGGTATTAGTGTTCCCTTACCCATGACCCACTCTCTTCAATTTTAGCTTCTCTGTTAATTTTTGTGCATACTATGCTCTTTTAAGGACCTTATTTATAATAAATTATCTTAGTACAAGTTTTAAGAAGTTCATTCGAAATATATATTATACTGGCGTACAGATAATTAAGTAGTAGGTAAGACTTCATTTTGCATACCACACAAAATGTTACCAAAAACATTAAAAGTAATTTTACTTCCATTAGTTCCATTATCTTCTTGATATATTCTGTGAAATTATAAATCATTTCAAGGAATTCTCAGATAAAATTTTACTTTTTAATGTCCCCACATGTTTTGGGCAATAACTGAATGGGAGCCCAAAAAGGGAGTATTTCCATTTACCATGGATATATACATGTGTAACTTGCAAAAATATGTAAGCAACAAGTTTATTATATTTTATTCGGTTATTAGCAATAACCCATCCTTAGTCAGGGATCAGTAGCCGGCTGGGACAAGTAACCGGCTATGACATGATTTCAGCTAATATAGAACGCCATTTTATGATATTTTTAGATCATTCATCAGTGTTGGGCTCTTTTCTCAAATAGAATGGAAAAAGTATTGTCTTTTGTACATACTAAAGACAAAAACACTCTATAGCCGTAACTGGTCCCCGACGAGTAGATCTATTGTATTTAGTCACGCTCAATCTGTTTAGTTAAAACTTGATAAAAAATTTGCATTGTCTACCTTCGTGAATGTTTGACTTACACAACAGCTTTATCAAATGGTGGTTTTCTGCCAAAATACTGGTAGTTGGTTGAGAATTTACAACTTTTGCAGATGAAGCGCTTAGTTTCACTTTCGGGTGCTGGTGTTTCTGCCATCGACCGTAGGTAGGCGGTTAACTCGTTCTGAAACAAAATCGTTCCCAAACTAACTCGTCTAATGGGCATTGGCGATTTGAATTAAAGTCGAATCAATTTATTATTATATATAGCGAAAAATGTTAAATTTGCTGATGCCTTTCATAAATTATTTAGTTTTTACGAGTTCGTGGACATCAACGCAGTTATGTTATGCTAAGTTGTTTATTGGGAACAAGTCAAAGCACATTTTGCAGTATGGGGTTAACAGCACAATATATTCACGCAAAATTACACATGTATGTCCATTTCAGCAACATAAACTCAACTTCAAGATTGAAATTTCCAAATCACACTTTTATTCGTATAATTTTGCTTTTTAAAATGACGAAAATATAGTAACAATTGGCTGAAAAATATACGTCTACAAGACTTGTTGAAATATATGCTATTAAAGGTCAGTTCGGCGTCCTTTATGAATTTTAAGATATTATAGATTTGCTTTAGAATGTTACTTTTCAATTATTTTTTACCATTATACTCTTGTGATAGAATTGACATTAAAAACGATAGACTGGATTGTTAACAATTCTTGCGCACGATTAATATGCAAATGAGTTCTGGTCAAGTTTCCCTTACTGTGTATTGGCAAGATCTGTCAGTGAAGTTGTACATAGAAGTTGCGTCATTCCTCACGTGATCTTAACTGATGAGAAACTCGCGGCATTCTTTGAAGTTGGGAAAATGTTTTACATATAGTACTACACGTATTGACCTAGAGATTTAAGGCTACTGATAGGAAGTATAGCGTAAGGGTATAGTACTACCCTGTCGTATAGAAATTGAATATCGATGAAACGATGTTTATAAGCACAAGATTTTATAATCATATCGCTGATGTACATGTATTTTGTTGCATAATAAATAAGCCATCAATACCCACGTTAGGCCAAATGTCCGACCCGATTTATTGTTACTTTTTTGTAAAATCTAATTTTACTGAATTAAAAAGTATTCAGTTTACTGAGTGTATTATACCAGAGACATATATGTTATGTGTTATAAATGTCTCTGATTATACCTTATTAAAACTAAAGATTGCCATCAACTCGTACCAGTACTTTCAGTACTTTAGTTAGTATAAGGACTCCACTTTCAAGTAGCCTATTTAACATCAGCGATATATAAAGCTAGCTTTATATATCGCTGATAACATGTCTTGTAGGCCGCTTGCTATGATCTAGTGGCAAATAATTCGACTCGGAAGGAGAATGCCCCGTATTCGATATTCGATACCGGATCATACCAAAAGAGTAAAAAGAAAACGGTAGTGATTAAACTTGGCCATGTACTACTTACTTGACAAACAAAATTAAAGTCACGGGTCTTTCGAGTGGGACTTAAGGTAAGGTTTGCACGTACAGGGAGATAACTCGTATTTCAAGCGAAATTTGGCGCTGTATCTTGATTGATGACGTCAATTCCATTCACAAAAAATATATTTAATGATGTCATAATGTTTTGTAGTGTGGGGCCATGAACTAGTCGCCACCTGCAATGTTGTACAACTATAATTTATTCAATCTATGTCTGAATATATTGAGAAGTAATTACATTCGAGATTTCCTGTACGACTACGACTAAAACTTTGAAATATTGGATATCACCCTAATGATTGCGTAGCTTGATTTTAACAAAGTAATTCTCCATATTTGTTTTATAATATCGAGGTCCGGTAGAGTCTGCGTTTGGCCACCAGTGAGAGGTCTGAGACTATCCTGACACATGGATCCACAGAACAGTTGCCATCCTCTGATATCCAGGGGCGATCTATAAAATCCTTTGCCACACCTGATCATAAAAATTCATCAAAAACTTTATAATTGTTTTCTTCGTAACTTTACCTTCAACAAGCACAATAACACCGGTTCCTTTATGGGTGATCGCGGGGATAGGAAACTGTCACTTTGTGCAATCGTGATTTTTACTGTCCGCTATGATGTTTATTTTCTATATTTCCGGTCTTGATTTTGGTTACATTGAAAATTACCACTAAATCCATTTCATGTTTTAGTATGACAGTTCAGGTCCGTACTGAGTTATTATTTTGATGATTTTGTTCAGCTTCAATAGCGGACGAAATTCCCGTTTATATTCTATATCTACAGTACCAGTTCAAAAGTTTGTAACAATGTTTCATTTACTGACTTTTGTGAGCATTTACAACAAGAGACGGAATTTAAGAGAGAAGAATTTGTTCAAATCTTTATTCATTTGAAAGAAATCGTGTCTTTTTTATCATCGATTATGGACATACCGGTCACGTCCTGACACACACCCCTGCCTTGGACTGTAAACACCGAATCTCAGATTTCGTATATATCCCCTGGATGTCGGGAAATCATAATTGTTATTTATAGCGAGACAATTCAGTGGCAATCACTCACTGTAATGATGATGATGTAATTGTAGAAATATAAATTTTATATCATGATTCGAGGAATAAAAAGCGTCTCGGAATCTGTAAGCAAGTACATACGTGGTGTAAATGAACGGAACGGTGTTACCTCACAAACAGCAGAGATTGAATGTATGGACGTTTCATATATCCGTTTTTTACCGTAATAAAAACGGCTGTATCTTGGATTTTTCTTATAAAACTGTTGTTTTTTTTTAGTATTCAGGAAAACATAACAGTTTTTTTTTATTTTAAGCACAGATTGTCAAAAGGATGAACCATCCGTTTAAGTTACAGTTTGAACGCTGTTAAGTAGGAAATTTGGTAGCCGTGGGGTAGGAAAATGTTGTTTAACAATATTAATCTGGGAACATTCTTATCAATAATTAAACTAATATATGTGGAAATATAAGTGCAGTATTATTCAGACATTTAATAATGCAGATTTGCTATGCTTTTCGAAAGGACAATATTTTAAATTCTTGATTTTTCTTAAAATATTGCAAAATGTAATTACTTTTGATGTAAAGGGTGACTATTTATAGCACGTTTCCATAGAAACGAAGTCGGTGACATGAGAATTTTATTAGCTTATACTAATGACAAAAACAATAACATTACTTTTTGATAGAAACGTTGGACATGTAAAGGGGTCATTTATATTTTTGTTGCCATGACAACCATTTCAATTTAAAACATTAAAGTGAAAATGACGTAATTTTTCATTATTATGTACATTTTTACTGAATGAGATTTAACATTGTGTTCAATTGATATAATGAAATAATTTGAACATTTTTGAACAAATTAATTTCATTATTTTGATAACTTTGGATAAGAAAATAATTAAATGCATAAATTGTGATAAACTGTCATTTTTGTTTTTGCCCCAGTTTTGCAAGAAAACGGAACGGCCAATTTTCAATAAATTTTCATTTTATGATAGAGCTTTCCTTTCTGTATTCTGTCGTATCTCATTTGTGTACAATATATGACAAAAAATTCTCCCGAACACGCAAACCTTACCTTAAACCGATACCCATGTGACAGTGGGCGTAACATGTAAAAGAAACCTCACTGCATTGGCGTCAGTCCATAGTACAGGTCAACATGGTGGCACTTCACCTAAAGATGGCAGTGATATCTCCATACAAGTGAAAATATATATATATATATATATATATATATATATATATATATATATATATATATATATATATATATATATATATATATATATATATATATATATATATATATATATAATATTATGCCCCTGAACGTACGGCTCTTTTAAATCAATGACAAAATTAGACTTAGCTGAAATTTTCAATTTTAAATCAGTGGGTCATACATTGGTATCGCTGATGAATTTGATATTTTCTCAGTGAAATAAACGGAAACAATCTGAATTGGAGCTCATAATTATGTTCACTGAGTAGTCTACAAAATTAAAACGATAGCCAGTGATACTTCAAAATTTATATCTTGATTTAAGTCAGAAACACACCCCTTCGCATCAGTATCATCTTTTATTCATAACTTTTAATGAAAATAACATTAACATGTTATGTTGATATAATTTCTGATGTTTTCGGTTATGGCTAAGTGTTTTGGGTGTTTCCCTGAATACTTGCACGTGCATCAAAATTCCTTCTTTGGTTAAGTTATAGGTAATGCATGTCTACTTTATGTAATGAATACAGAAACTCTTCACAGATTTTTTAAAATTAGAAAGAAATTACAACGACTTGTAAAGGGAATGGATCTATGTAATGACAAAAACAAAATAGAAAATATTTAATGCAATGGACAAAAGCTTAAAATAAAAAACAACATTAATTTAAATGCAATTAACATTTGGTAGAATTTTGTAAACATTCCAGGCCGGAAATGTGATTGGCAAGTTACTAACTTGAATGTGTCTATATACTTAGAGTAATTTCTATTCTAACTAGCACTTTATTATTACATTTTGTTTTTACTTTTTCTTTATAAAAATTAAATATCTAGAATTATGGAAACCGCGATAAATTAAGTCATACAGGGAGTCTTCATTTCATTAATAATGATAATAACTGATAAAATATTATTTAAAAAAAAATAACAATTTTCAATTCTCTGCTTGTTTTTCATTTGGATAATTAATTGATGTTGGCTGTAGTAAAATATGTTAGGGAACTTCCAAGTGAGCCTGTTTAAAATTTAATAAGAATGTAGATCAATTCATAAAATTATGAAATATTCCTCCTAATTTTATTTTTCAAAAATGTAATTTAGTATATAACTTTTCAGTAGCAGTACTGTACATGTAGGTATTTCGACATGGCCAAAGATGTTTTATTTTGGCCAATGAAAATGAAACTGACCAATGAAAATTGAAATTGGCCCATTATTTGGGTGATACATTTTCAGACCCAGGGCTAATGCTGTTGAAAGAATGCTGACTTAGAATTTTGATTTCTAAAAAAAATCAATAATCCTATTAAATATATGCTGTGCTTGTAATAAATGCTCAACAAATGTTTTAACAATTGAATTATTAATTAACAATTAGATCATTAATTAACATTTATTTGTCTTGTTTTACTTTTTCCAATTTAGAAACTGCCTTTTCTACCCAATTTTACTTTGACATTCAAGGAGGTGCCCTTTTTCATGACATAACGCGCAAGGAAGTGCCCTTTTCATGACTAATCGCCATGCCCTTTTGTGTTCCTTGGGGAAACACTAAATGTACATATATATTTGTTTGTTAATACAATGCAGAATTTCATCCATTAGTAGGCTATTCCATCCACGTATCTATCATTTGTTGACCCGAAAATTTAAGGATGCTTTCCGTGAAGTTAACCTTAAAATGATCTGTTCTTATCCCCCAATTTGCCGATATCTATCTATCTATCTATTTACTCTCTCTCTCTCTCTCTCTCTCTCTCTCTCTCTCTCTCTCTCTCTCTCTCTCTCTCTCTCTCTCTCTCTCTCTATATATATATATATATATATATATATAATACAGAATGCCACACCACAAAACAGTTTTAAGTTTTATTAACTTACATTGCGACACGTGTTTCGCGTTACAAACGCTCACCAGGCAATGGTCATCAACAAAAATGTATTGAATATATATATATCATGAATCTCATAGTGGTAAAGTAAATACATATATAAGAAGTTGATGAAGTAGATAAGATAACACTAATGTAGGAAGCTTAATGCAAAGAATAAACAAATTAGTTAATCTGATAAGAAGGCCACTCCTATGAAATGTGTGGGTTAGGTTCTGTTACGTAATGGTTTGAATTTATCAATAAAATATTGCTCTTTGGGTGTAATATTCGAATAGTCATCTGTTTGATATATTGGCATGATTTTGAAATTCCCTTTACTACACTGAATATATGTTTAGAAACGAATAAATTACGATTATGTGATAACTTTATATTGCTTTTGTGTAGAACTACTCTTTGTTTTAGTGACTGAGTACATCCAATATATTCTTCCTTGCAATTTTCACATAAAATTACATATATTACGTTTTTAGAATTGCAATTTAATATTCGTTTGATATAAAATAATTAAAATTTGATGTTCTTTCCTTCTGTTTTTGTACCAGTCGAAACCAAACAGATCTTTATTAACTAGTTAAATGTGTAAATAGGCATAATAACCATTTCTCCAAATGTGCATGTATACGTACGAATTTTTGCAGTAATTCGCGCGTGAGTGTGCATGTATACTCCATTTAAATAAAAATCTACATGCATGTATTCAAAGAAGTACAACAGAAATCTATGGTTTTATTCTATCCCAAAACAATTATTTTAATTTCCATTTCCTATTCAGAGTTAATTTTATCTGAAATACAATTAGCAATATGTAGTTTATAATTATGCATATTGTGTGTATAATATGGATGTAGGCTATGTCTACGCGGGTATGTATATGTTTTTGTATTATCAATCTAGAATGTATATAATGTAAATGGATATGCACAACATAATCTATATGGATGTAGGTCATGTTCACGCGGGCATACATATGTTTTTGTAGTATCAATCTAGTATGTACGTATATAGTGTATATGGATATGCACTCAGCCTATGTGTAAGTGTGTCTTCAGATGTTTTTCACGAACATGAAGTCTTCAATGCTTGTAGGCAATGTAGATTGGGTCGACTCGTACCTGGATGACACGTAATCATTTCTCACATACAAATGTGACCTAATAATGATCCGACTCTCCCTTCACTTGGTTGAATTATTTATCTCTGTAACAATTACTTGACTTTCACTTAAATGTGTCCATGATTATAGTTTTATTACCAATTCTATTAAGTTGCTGAGTCGTCCTCTCTCTCTCTCTCTCTCTCTCTCTCTCTCTCTCTCTCTCTCTCTCTCTCTCTCTCTCTCTCTCTCTCTGATATTCTGGACCAAAGCTCAAAATATTTATCGCATAATCAGAGGCTTCATGCATATTCTCTATTCATCTTTCACCACATATATTATTGTAAATAAAACCCACAAATGGGATATTATGATACTGCTTTCTCACGTGCTTCATGATTTGTACTTATGTTCTATTTTTTCAGTTTTTGTTCATTGTTTATTCGTTAAATTTTGTCTATTCTCTATTCATTATAACATTTTTTGTTTTACGTAGTATGTTCATTCAAGGAACACATGAATCAAGTAGCACGCCTACCCTGGCCAGAATATTCGTCCATTACATAATGAGTTTATGTACTGCAGACTACAGAACCAGGATAGGAAAATACAACACGAGGACCTTCAGTTACAAAATAAATAAATGTATAAATATTTCAAATGTATTTCATTTCCTAATTATTATGTATGTGTTATCATTATTAAATATAATATTGATTTTATGTGGCGATATCGAGTTAAATCCGGGGCCTACCAATGATAGTTCGGATATTACTACGCCGGAATTAGTATATGATAGTAGTTTTACCAAAGGTCTAAACACTTTTACATCTATGATAAACTTAAAAGTCCAACGCATAAGTTCTTAATGGTAACTTATATGACTCTGATATTCTTTGCTTCACGGAAAGCTGGTTAAATGATTCGATAAATGATGATGCGATAAAAATTGATGGTTTTCTACCTCATAGGTGTGACAGACAGGATAGGATGAGAGGGGGAGTAACTGTATATTGTAAAGAGACCATACTATCTACGAGACATAGGGATTTAGAAATTTTAGGAGTCGAATCTGTTTGGATAGAAATTCAAAATAAACAAGAAAAATATTTGATAGGTACATTTTATAAGCCACTCAACAGTTTAGCAGACAATTGGAGGTTAATAAAGAAATCGATCGACCTAGCTACAGACGCCGGAATAAATAATATTATAATAACTGGTGATTTTAATGAAGATCAAATTGGAAACCAAGATACAAAAATTAAACAGGTATTGTTAGAATATAATTTACAGCAGATGATAACACAACCAATGTCAGTAAGTGAAAATAAGCATACATTAATTGATCTTTTCAGAACTAATAACCTGCAAAAAATTTACTATTTAGATGAATTCGAACCATTTCTTGATACGAATATACGATATCACAAACCAATAGTAGCTTTTCTTAAATCCATAAAACAAAAAAACAAAAAAATTTATAAACGCAAGATTTGGCTTTATAAACAGAGGGACTACAACCTATATAGACACAAATTACGCGATGAAAATTGGGATTTATTATTTAATCAACTAAAATACTAGATATTGCTTCTGAAACAATTCCGAATAAAACGATCACAGTTAGACGAAATGATTTACCTTGGATTACGTAAAGTAATTCGAAGGAGCGACAGATTCAGAAAAAATCAAAAAGCGTTACATCGTAGAAATAGATATTAAATATAAACAATGTATGAACCAAGTTGTAGATTTGTTATGAATGGAAATATTTTGAAGATTTACAAAATGAAATAAATGACGGTACCTTTACCTCTAAAGATTGGTGGAAATTATTAAAACAGATCACAAATTTGTCTAAAAAAATCACCTAATATTAGTATTATATGCTCTAATTTTGATAACGTATTGACTGATGACTAAGATAATGCCAACATTTTAAATGATTTTTTGTACAACAGTCTAATATCGACGATACTGATGTTCAATCTCCTGACGAAGACATGCTGGAACAGACAACAAACACATTACAATTTTTTGAAATTACCCGTGAAGATGTCAAAGATATTTTGGGAAACTTAAACACAACAAAAGCTTCAGACAAAATAAACCCTCTACTTCTTAAACACAAGCCACAAATGAATTATCATACCCCTTGCAAAAATTATTTAATATTTCCTTATCGTCTAAAATATTTCCAAATGCCTGGAAAAAACTAACACTAACATGTTTCAAAATGTAGGACATATACCAAACCTAGAAATTCTACTATACAGCGATGAATCCAAAGATTATCAATATAACAAAACCATTTTTCTAAATGTTCAAGCATACATAATAAATACAGGAAGGTTCTTCTAACATGGAAAGATAAATGGCAAATGATAAATTTCAAATATATGATTTAACATATTTAACTAATTAAAACAGGGGATGCTTACTCCTCCATGGCACCTAATCCCACCTCTTGGTTTCCGGAGGTCCGTGTTTGTCCATTTTTGCCAGATTTGTATCTATGTCCTGGACGTTCTATTGATTTATACTTTGGTATCTGAGATTTTTATATCTCAACAAAACAAACCATCAGACGTGTGTTCGCTTCCCCTTGGATACTTTATACATTTTAGGTGTTTATCATATTCCACTGTATATGTACTTAAAATGTATCAGAAAGTTCTCCAACTCATTGTTTGTTCATTTATTGCTACTGTACGGGAGAGGAAATAAAATAAGCTTAAAGCTTTGTTTCCAATCCCTAATTCTGTATATGATAATTATGCAAACTTTTTCTAATTTATGAAATAAAATATATGTAAAAGTAAGGTTTGCAACTCAGTCGGTCTTGGCCTTTGACTTGGTATGAATCGTCTGGGTTGCGAGTTTTCCTTGTAATTACCCTCAACCAGCAAATCTCGTGGACATCTACGAAGATGATCGGAAAGTAATCAGACACCATGTCTAGTTTCAGTTTCCATGTAAACCAAAACATATTGATGATTTTTCTTTTGGCATATGCACTCTATTTTCGATGGTAAATCGTATTGTCGGGTGATTTTTTGTGGTAAACAATTGTTTCATAATTATTGCACATTTTCCGAAAAAAATATTTCCATCCCAGCTAATGCTGCTTAAAATTGGTACATATTAGAATGCTTAATTAATTTTTAAAAGGATGGTTCACACTTTCATACGAGAGGTGTTCCAAAAATAATGTCACTTGCATTGCCTCTCATATACAACAAATGTTGAGATAATTTTAACATGCTCTGCCCTTCAAAATACTCTCCAACTGCCTGAATACACATTTTGAGCTGGTCAATCCACTTTTGGAAGCACAGTTCATACATGTACTCTTCAATGTGGACACTATCCAAATACTGATAAACAGCAGATCCAAGGGGCATTTCTCGAATTGTATCTCTTTCCTGTTAGATGATATTTGAGCTTGGGAATCAGAGAATGTTCGCAGATGGGGACAGATCTGGTGAAAACGGAGGATGTGAGAGGACTGTAAGCTTCCCTGACTCCAAAAACTTTGTCAAAGTGAGTGCCTAGTGAGCGGGTGTGTGAACAGTGGTCAGTGGCGAGTGTAGACGTGATATTTTTCTGCGCTGGTAGATTCTCCCTGTATTTTGTTTTTAAGCCTACCTAAAGGATTCATCTATACCATATCGTGTCTAAAATGTGTTATCTATCATGCCGTCAACAAAAAGTGGAAAAGTTAATTTGGGAAATAAGACAGTACATAGTAATGTAGACGTTGAACAGAAACAAAGCGAACCGGAAAAACCGCAAAAACGGAAACAAATGAAACATAGTAAAGGTAAATGTAGTATCGGTAACAATTCAGCAGCGACGCCAACTATGGCCACTAGTACTAGCAGCGACAATGGCAATGTATTTGTACAACAACAGGGACCTAACTCAGAAAATAATCGAAACTTAGGGCAACTACAAACTTCTATATGGCAAAATATGCAACCTATTCCATATGGTCATTGTAACAGAGTCAAATTTTGTGTACATGTATATATATTTGATTGTTTTATTTTGCTGCACGTATTCTGTATATTTTTCATCCTTTGTATCATTGTTTATATACACGAACTCTTGAAAAGGGACATAACTCTACATTTTTATCATACACTATGTATGTACTACGTTTCTGATACGTATTATAAAGGGAAGTAATTTTGTGTCCAAATGGTTATTCGCTCTGGTGATTTATTGATTTAATAGATTTTCCATTGGTCAAATGCCCATAATCCTTTGCAAGTTTTAATATAAATGCACTGGACCCCTTACTCTAATTTAATTATTTGCTTGATTATTGTTTTTAACGTCCAACTCAAGAATCTTTCACTCATATGGAGACGTCAACAAATGCCGACGAAGGGCTTCAAATTTTGGCCTATGCTCGGCACTTACGGCCATTGAGCAGTGAGGGTTCTTTAACGTGCCGACACCTACTGTGACACGGGACCTCGAGTTTTACTGTCTCATCCGAAGGACAGGAAACCAACCTACCGCCGGCTGTACTCGAACTCACGACTTCACGATCAAAAGTCGAGCACGCTATCCACTGAGCCAGGCCGGCTCTACTCTAATTTAAATCTTTGGACGTTTTCATTTCCAGTTGCACGTAACCGTCAGTTTAAATCCTATTTTATTGTGCTCTTTGTTTCAAATTTTGATTATTATCGAATTATCGGACTTAACCATTTTTATTACTTTTTATTTCTTAAGACAATTATCATTTCTTTCCTTAGGTTTTTTGGTTCCTTGTAGAAATTGGTGCGATACATGTTAGTGTATTTTGAGACACCCTGTACCACACACAGGTAGATACATACATTTATAATTTTATTCGGGTATTTTTGAAGTCCTGTCACACTTGTGCTTCACTACGTAAGTTTCACACAACTTATAAACTGATAACAGTCATCAGAGAAAGCCATTGGTGAATTGATGGATGAACTTTTGAGACAAGAACCAGGTGGTGGCCCTGTCACACCCCTCGATATCTCTACATCTGTTGCTCGCTTGAACACTCGCATTTGAAGTTCAGGTCTCTCTGCACGTGAGTTGAGGACACCCAACGCAACCAATTTACTCATGAACAATTGCTTATTATGGACAATGATGTCATTCAACAAACCACTAACCGCCGTCAATCCAACCATGTTTGCAGCTTTTTATCGAAATCAAACATGAAAGGCCCACATCTCTGCACCCCTCTATCTGTTGGAGATCTTGTTTATTTGTACACAGATAAAGACAAAACTATGGCGCGCTCTAAGTATATTGCTGTGTCAATCGCTGATGACTGGTGTTACATAAAGAAATTCAGCGGAAACAAACTTCGCTCTAATTCTTATAAGATAAAATTAAACAAGTATTATCGCATACCCTCTGAGGTTCAAAAACCGAATACATGTAATTCGTATCACTCATACAACAGAGATAGTGAGGAGGCTGATGATATGTTTATCTCTGCAAGTGAACATTGTCATAACGTAGACGTCCCTCAAGGTACCTGATAATCCCCTAGTCCCCTAATCAGTACCCAGTGTACTCTCCTCCCCTCCAGATATATACACAAACTCTGACCTGATGTACCGTCTTTCATGTCAGATCAGTTTACAGACTCCCAGGTAGTAGAACCTGATAATCAGAATCAGTCTCGTCCAAAGCGGAGCTGTAAGCTCCTGACTACTTAAACGATTATATTGTTTATTGATACTCATTTATGAACATTTCATTACATTCTTCTAATGTTTTATTTTTGTTGTAATTTAAAAGCTACACCTTGCATACAGTTATATGCCTAACAACTTATATTGATAGACACTAACGGTCTAATGACTCAAGTAATTCTTGAAATTTCAGTACGTTTGTCTAATGTTTTATTTTTGTAGTGTACTAATACTTAATTGAAAAGCTACACCTTGCATACAGTTATATGCCTAACAGCCAGCTTCTATTGATAGACACTAAAAGTCTTATTACTCAAGTGATTTGTGAACATTTCAGTACGCTCTTCTAATGATTTTTTTTTTTGTAGCGTACTTGTACTTAATTGACAAGCTACCCTTGCATACAGTTATATGCTTAACAGGATGTATTCTTTTTTCAGTAGATGGACATTGTTTTACCTAAGATAAGAGAAAAGAGGTTGTGCCAGTATGTAAGAGTTACTGTTCCGTATGGAAGAGTTACTGTTCCTTGTAAGAGATTTGTTAATTATCCCCCTTAACGTAGCTCTCTTGTTTTAGGCATTATTATGGGATTGTGTACCATGCAAATTGATGTCATGAATAAACTTCGTCTGACTGTATTGACAGCTCACTAACCCCCGCGATTTGAACACTAAGCCAAATAATATTCTAAATTAACTTTCCAAACTGGTCATAATTGAAGGAAAATTAGATCAACTTAACAACAAAGTTATTCATATTGAAAAGAGAGTAGATAATGTCGAAAAGATATCATCTGAATTTTAAAAATCTGTAAATTTCTTTAGTTGTGAAGTGGATGATTTCAGAGTAAAATGTGTCGAAACGTCGAGTTAAAGAATGTCAAGCTTAAGCAAATAAAATGAAAACAGAATTTTCTTCAGTCGTAAAATCTTGTGCTGATCTAAGGTGCAGATCCACGAGGGACAATTTATTATTCCATGGAATTCCAGAAGAACCAACGAAAAATGTGGAAGATATTGTTGTATCACTTTGTGAGGACAAGTTACTAATCGCTAATGCAACATCCAACGTCCAATTCGAACGCGCACACAGAATAGGAAACAAATTACCAGGTAAATATAGGTAAGAAGTATAAAAGACCATCTTCAGATAAACTTATCCAGTTATTATAATAGTCTTGTTTGCGACTACTCTGTTTCACAAAGTGAAATGTTGAGTTGCCTTTTCGTTGGTGGTTGTTGAGACGTCTGTACCAATTCTGACGAGGATAAACTCCTCACGTGTTTCATTGGACTTGACTGTGGACTCACGGCGGGTGTGACCGGTCAACAGGGGATGCTTACTTCTCCATGGCACCTGATCCCACCTCTTCGTTTCCAGAGGTCCGTGTTTGTCCATTTTTACCGGATTTGTATCTATGTCCTGGACATTCTATTGATTTATAATTTGGAATCTGAATTTTTTTATATTCAAAATGTTTCTAACTTACGTAACGTGGATAAATTTTTACACTATTCTTGTACAAAGCGAAATGATGTATAGTTTTCGTTTTCATACTACAACAACTCTCCACTGTATGAGCAAATTGTACTTTGTACTGTTATATGTTTGTACTGTATTATATCAAGAATTATAATACTTTGTGCTTTTAATCCGGACGGCTTTTGGAATAAAGAATTGAATTGGGTGCATTATCATGCGAAAGTAGTCGATGGGACCGGAGCAAACATGTGATTTTTCCGGTAACAACACTATATATCGTCGGGTTTATATATAAATATATATATATATATATATATATATATATATATATATATATATATATATATATATATATTATATATATATATATATATATATATTATCATTTTATTATTACTATTATTAAACATTTCAGCTCCAGTTGTTGATTTTTTCATCATTTTATAACAAAATAAACAGCATATGAAAATGAACAATTATGATCTTCTTTGCCTTACTTTTTGCTTATTTCAGCATTTATGGTCTTTGAAATTTAATATTCGCCATTATTTCAGTTTTAAGAACAGAAATATATTAAAATAATTACTTTTTATCAGCATTTTATTACAAGGTTTACATAAAAGATATCTGTCACCTTCATTTGCAGTAAAGATCAAACAGCTAAACAAATATTAAATTAACGTAGCTCATTTGAAGTTTGTGTATGAAATCCAACGATTCAGTATTTAGAACTTTTTCGATAAACAAGTTGGTAACATCAATACTTCAGAACATGATATTTATTGATATATTTATTTCAAACTCGTGAAGAAATTACACCGAAGATCAAGAGTGTCTTCTTCCAGATCTGTTTCGTGAATCAGTCCTCCCGTTATGACCACAACATCATTCTGTAGATTTACTGTTAGCTTTATTTTTTGTAACCAAAACGAAAACATACTTGAATTCTGTATTGTAATCCCAAACATTTAGTGTTTCCCCCAGAAACGTAAAAGGGCATGGCGATTAGTCATGATAAGGGCACTTCCTTGAGTGTCAAAGTAAAATTGGGTAGAAAAGGCAGTTTCTAAATTGGAAAAAAGAAAAAATGACAAATAAATGTTAATTAATAATCTAATTGTTAAAACATTTCTTGAGCATTTATTACATATTGCATTTCAATAGGGTCATTGAATTTTTTTAGAAAGCAAAATTCTAAGTCAGCATTCTTTCAACAGCATTAGCCCTGAGTCTGAAAATGTATCACCCAAATCATGGGCCAACTTCAATTTTCATCACACAATGAAATAGGATTTAAACTTACGGTTCCGTGCAAATGGAAATGAAAACGTCCAAAATTTTCAATTAGAGTAGACCTGACAGAGTGGGTAGCGTGCTCGACTCTTGATCGTGAGGTCGTGACTAGTGGCCATAGTTGGCGTCGCTGCTGAATTGTTACCAATACTACAGTTACCTTTACTATGTTCTGTTTCCGTTTTTCCGATTCGATTTGTTTTTGTTGAACGTCTACATTACTATTTACTGTCTTATTTCCCAAATTAACTTTTCCGCTTTTTGTTGACGGCATAATAGATAACACATTTTAGAAACGATTTGGTATAGATGATTCCTTTAGGTAGCGCAGAAAAATATCACGTCTTCACTCTCCACTGACCACTGTTCACACACCCGCTCACTAGGCACGCTTTTTTACCAAATTTTTTAGTCAGAGAAGCTTACGGTCATCTCACATCCTCCGTTCCTCGCCAGACCCCCCCCCCTCCTCCTGCGAACATTTTCTGTTTCGAGAAATGCCCCTTGGATCTGCTGTTTATTAGTATTTGGATAGTGTCCACATTGAAGAGTACATGTATGAACTGTGCTTCCAAAAGAGGATTGACCGGCTCAAATGATGTATTCAGGCAGATGGAGAGTATTTTGAAGGGCAGAGCATGTTAAAATGATCTCAACATTTGTTGTATATGAGAGGCAATGTAAGTGACATTATTTTTGGAACACCCCTCGTATGAAAGTGTGAACCATCCTCTTAATAATTTATTAAGCATTCTAATATGTGCCAATTTAAAAAAGCATAAGCTAAGATAGAATTTTATTTTCGGAAAGTGTACAATAAAAAAATCATCAATATTTATTGTGTTTACATGGAAACTGAAACAAGACATGGCGTCTGATTACTATCCAGTCATCTTCGTAGATATCCACGAGATTTGCTGGTCGCACCCAAGACGAATCGTAGCAAGACAAAAACCTAGACCGACTGAGTGACAAACCTAAGCCGACAATTAATAGAAGAATACTTTTTTGCTACCAAATTTTGATACCACATATAAGATGTCGAGACACTATCATTCATGTTTAAAACAATGATGGCATACTATTGGTGGCATTCCATGATTAAAATGTGGAGGATGTGTTTGCAGTAGTTATATATATATATATATATATATATATATATATATATATATATATATATATATATATATATATATATATATATATATATATATATATATATATATATATAACTCTAGATAATAGTAAAACTGAAGGTATATATTTAGCAAGCAATAAATTTAGGAATAAAATATATATGAATATACAAAGGTAATTGACACTGAATGGTAAAATTATAGTTATTCAAAATTTTATCAATCCAAAAAATAACTTGCATAGCATGTTTTCAACCAATTACATTGCAGCAAATCAAACAGTTAGAAAAAAATTATATACAGCTTTCTGTGGGACTCAAAAAGAGAAAAAAATATTTAAAACGTATCATACTTATTAACAAATTCAAAAAGAGTTGATTAGGTGTTAGAAATATTGCTACACATATATATGTTATAAGATTGAATTGGCTTAAAAGATTGATCGAATGTGATGATAAAGCATCATGGATGGCTATACCAAAATTGGTTTTCAAAAATTTTGGAAACGACTTTTTGATATTTAAAATGAATATAAATGACAAGAAAAATACCAAAAATAAATGAATTACCTGAATTTTATCAATAATTATTGAAAAAAAATTAAAATCTTCAGAACCAATCAGCAATTGAGAAATACAAAAACAAGTCATATGGGACAATCAATTCATTATTTTCGAAGGAAAATCCGTGATATTTGAAAACTGAATTCAATCTGGAATTTTTAACAATAAAAATCTAATTTACGATGATAGTGAGATACCGGTAAATGAAGAAGCATTATTTCATAAGTTTAAAAATAAAATGAAATGGATCAGTGAAATTCAAAAAATAAAGAAAGCGATACCCAAAAAATGGCTACAGGTTCTTTAAAAAAAGCACATGATAAATTATACCTCAAAAGAAATAAAAATACGTATATACTCATCTTTATCAAACAATATAAAACATTATAACATTAGACAATAAATCTATGTATGATATCATTCTTGAGACAAAAGACTACACATACTAGTGTACTGGATTTCTGGAAGGAATGGTATCCCAACTGGATAGATTGGATGGCCAAAATGTACTAGTCCTAGCAGACAAAGCCTCAATAATATAGTTTTTATTTGTAAGGCACATTACTATAGTTGTTTATTAGAAGAACTAGGGTTTAATACGAATTCTGGTAACCTTACATACACACGTAGTCCACTTTCAAAGGACGAGATCCTTCAAAATCAAGTTTCCGTATTGCGTTCTTTTGATGTACCTACAACCGACACTGATTTTGAACTACCATATTTATATTGGATACCTAAACTTAACAAAACCCCATTCAAGCAGAAGTACCTAGCAGGATCCAGCAAAGGTTTTATCAGACCTTTATCTTTACCAAGATACAGCCGTTAAGGAGAAACGTCAGAAGTACTGTACAATTGCTTATTCCAGAAGCGATGTAAATCAGATGTGGATACATAAAAATTCTAAACAACTTTTAGTAAATTTGTAGGCACACAATTTTTCTCAGATTCACAATATCAAAACATACTACTTATCTACTCTTTACACAACAATTCTACATAAAAATTAAAAGAGAGACTTCTTAGCATCATAGACAACTGGTTTTTCACTAAAAGTTGTACCCGGAAATTTAAATACCTAGTGATTGATTATCATGATACTTATTTAGTCATACACCATTCTGATTCTACAAATAAATGCACTGAAGTTGGTATGAAAAATATGCTGGACTTTCTTATATATTTATAATGTTCGGAGACGTGATCTTTCAACAAACTGTCGGCAATCCTATGGGAACCAATTGTGCTCCTTTATCGTGTCGGCACGTTAAAGTATCCTCACTGCTGAATGACCCTAGGTGCCGAGCAGAGGTAAAACTTTGAAGCCCTTCACCGGCATTTGGAGTGAACGATTTTTGAGTGGGACGTTAAACAACAACAACAAAACAAACAAGTAATATTCCACAATCGCCTGCATATGGAGTGCATATTTCCGAATGATCAGATATGCCAGACGTGTTCAACATATGAACATTTTATATGCAGAGGTAGACCACTCAGTGGGCAAAATTATTGACATAGGGATATCGAAAATCACGTTTGATCTCAACGTTCCGCTAATTTTATGGTCGGTATAATAGTCATGTTTGCGACTACTTTGTTAAACTAAGTGAAATGTTTAGTTGCCTGTTTAATGGTGGTTTTTGAGACGTGTGTATCAATTATGACGAAGATTCGTTCCTCACATATTTCATTTTAATCTGACTGGACTCACGGCGGGTGTGATAGGTCGAGACGAGATCCTTCAAAATCAAGTTTCCGTATTGCGTTCTTTTGATGTACCTACAACCGACACTGATTTTGAACTACCATATTTATATTGGATACCTAAACTTAACAAAACCCCATTCAAGCAGAAGTACCTAGCAGGATCCAGCAAAGGTTTTATAGTAACCTTTATCTTTACCAAGATACAGCCGTTAAGGAGAAACGTCAGAAGTACTGTACAATTGCTTATTCCAGAAGCGATGTAAATCAGATGTGGATACATAAAAATTCTAAACAACTTTTAGTAAATTTGTAGGCACACAATTTTTTTCTCAGATTCACAATATCAAAACATACTACTTATCTACTCTTTACACAACAATTCTACATAAAAATTAAAAGAGAGACTTCTTAGCATCATAGACAACTGGTTTTTCACTAAAAGTGGTACCCGGAAATTTAATACCTAGTGATTGATTATCATGATACTTATTTAGTCATACACCATTCTGATTCTACAAATAAATGCACTGAAGTTGGTATGAAAAAAATGCTGGAATTTCTAATATATTTATAATGTTCGGAGACGTGATCTTTCAACAAACTGTCGGCAATCCTATGAGAACCAATTGTGCTCCTTTATCGCGTCGGCACATTAAAGTATCCTCACTGCTGAATGACCCTAGGTGCCGAGCAGAGGTAAAAATTTGAAGCCCTTCACCGGCATTTGGAGTGAAAGATTTTTGAGTGGGACGTTAAACAACAACAACAAAACAAACAAGTAATATTCCACAATCACCTGCATATGGAGTGTATATTTCCGAATGATCAGATATGCCAGGCGTGTTCAACATATGAACATTTTATATGCAGAGGTAGACCACTCAGTGGCGAAAATTATTGACATAGGGATAACGAAAAACACGTTTGATCTCAACGTTCCGCTAATTTTATGGTCGGTATAATAGTCATGTTTGCGACTACTTTGTTTAACTAAGTGAAATGTTGAGTTGCCTGTTTAATGGTGGTTTTTGAGACGTGTGTATCAATTATGACGAGGATTCGTTCCTCACATATTTCATTTTAATCTGACTGGACTCACGGCGGGTGTGATAGGTCGACACAGTATGCTTACTGCTCCATGGCACCTGATATCACTTTTTGATTTCAAGAGGTCCGTGTTTATCGATCTTTTACCAGATTTGTACCTATATCCTGGACATCCTAGTGATTTATACCTTGGTATCTGAAACCTTTTATATTTCAAATGTTAAACAAAAAACAATATCTACGAATTTCAAATTCATTTCATATAAAATAGTGGAAAATGATGAACGTATGTATAAACTTTTACATAATATCTTGCCAAGTCAATATCTTTTACATATGAATATGAAAAATTACGGATACAGATTTATGTCTGAAATGCAGAGAAAGGGAAGATTATATGTACTATTTTATAGACTGTCCTGAAAATAAAATCTTATGGTTTTTCATTAAGCGTTTCTTTCATAACATAGGGATTCAAAATAAGATCAAAACTTTATATCATATAGTTTTGGGTACAAAATAGGAAACGACTCTTACGATGAAGTTAATATAATTCTATCTTTGATTAGATTCGTTATTTACAAATCGTATCATAAAAGTGAAAGGAAACATGAAAGCTGTAATTCATTTCATATACTTCAGATTGAACTTTCAAAAAAACTTTTAATCACGAAATATAAAAAGCATAAGATTTTATTTAGATTAAATTCATTTATCTCAGAGTACATTAACTAACAATACACTTACATTGATGATATTATATATGTGTAACAATATTTATATCAATGATATTTTCGAATTGTATGATATTTGAATCTGTACATGAATATATATGTATGTATATTTATGTGGGTATGTAAGTGTGTGTTTATGTATAGATGTATAATGCTGGTGTTATTAAAATTAAGATAAGAATTTTTTAAAAATCAGGTCTACTTAAGTACCTCTGATGAAAAATCGCTCGGGCTCTCGTTTGAGAACCTTCTGCTAATTTTGTAAAATATATTGTCATGTCACTTCTAATTCTCACGTTCTAACATATTACTAGAACAATCAATACACTACAAACACTTAATCCATATGTCTAGACTTTGAATAGCCGCTTCTGTGACAAAAAAAAATTAAAATGCTGATAGCAACTGATAGCAATAATAAATGGTGCGCTTTATTTTTGGATACTAATAATGTAGATATAAAAAATCTCAGATACCGAAGTATAAATCAATAGAATGTCCAGGACATAGATACAAATCCGGTAAAAATGGACAAACATGGACCTCTGGAAACCAAGAGGTGGGATCAGGTGCCATGGAGGAGAAAGCATCCCCTGTCGACCGGTCACACCCGCCGTGAGTCCACAGTTAAGTCCAATGAAACACGTGAGGAGTGAATCCTCGTCACAATTGGTAAAGACGTCTCAACACAAAAATAATCGTATTGGGTAATGAATACATTAAATTGTACTACAAACTCAAAATTTATTTCGGAAAGAAATGAACAGAGTTTTATGATATTATTTGTTAATTTTCAGAAACAGAATAGCTAAACACATGGATGAACTCAAAGCTAAAAATTGATGGAAAATCAGTATTCTACAAAGAATGGTTTAATAAAGGTATATTTACTGTAAAAGACGTGCTTGAACGCTTGGGGAAAATATATTCATATGAAACACATGTCGAAATTTTTCATTTTCGTGTTCCTTTTACAATTTTTGTGGGGATTTAAAATATCCTCCTGACTAAATTGCCAATTCTTAGAGACATTGTAGGAAAAGAAATTGGACCAAATCAACTAAAATACATTGCAATAATTTATAGAAATAAAAGAGGTTCTTAATCAATATATAATAATTTTTCGTAATAATATAGAATATAAAGTGAAAGCTGAAATAAAATGGTGGAACATGTTGAATTTTGACAACAATTTTGATTTGAAAATGATACATAACAATGTTTTTGTAAATACAAATGATACTAAACTGATATGGTTTCAGTACAGAATTGTACATAATATCCTAGCTACAAATATATTTCTACACAAACTTGGTATTCGAAATGATCCTAATTGCTGTTTTTGTAACACAGAAATAGAAACTATAAAACACATATTTTTGACTGTCATTGTGTAAGAAGACTTTGGAATGACAGAGAACTTGGTATAATGATAATTGTAATGAACATTTTACATTTACATTAATAGATATAGTATAATTTCTGAAAACAGGTGAAACATAATTATAAGGCATTCAATACATGTATACTGCTGACTAGACATATTGATAAGAAAATATCTTTATCAAGGTGTTGGTGTTTTATGAAATATAATTTCACTTATTGTCATTTTATTAAATAGAACAATATATGTATGAAATAAACGGAGATATATTTAATAGAAGGTGGGCTTTATTGGAAGAATTATTTGTTGATAATCCATAAAATAGTAGTTGCAAGTGCTCTGCACGAAGTCTAATGTAAAATGATGTTTTCCATCATCCACAGTAGTTGTGTTACTCTGTATAGCCGATGTTATTTTGTTATTGTTATTACCAACGCAAAACCCCACTGAACGTCGCCTTTACGCCTTGTAAAATAAACGCGAAAACCCACCGAACCTCGCCTTTTCCACTTGTACAAACTCGAAAACCCACTGAACGTCCCTTTTTCGCCTTGTAAAATAATTCGAAAACCCACCAAACGTCGCCTTTTCGCCTTGTTTAAAACACGAAAACCAACTGAACATCGCCTTTTCACCTTGTTTAAAACACAGAAAAAACAGCCGAACGTCGACTTTTTGCCTTGTACAAACTCGAAAACCCGGTGAAAGTCCGTTTTTCGCCTTGTAAAAAAACGCGAAAAACCACCGAACGTCGCCTTTTCGCCTTGTTTAAAACAAGAAAATCCACCGAATATCGCCTTTTCGCCTTGTTTTAAACACACACACACACAAAATAGCCGAACGTCGCATGCTGTTATTCTCATCTACCTAATACATATAGATAATTACTCATACGACAATCCATCTGTCGTCATCCACATACCACTGAATCCCTAATACTCTTTCTGATACAAAATTTCTTCCAATAATCTATTCGGGTAATTTGCACGATCCTCCTCTAGAACAGAATTCAATACCTTTACATTGTTACTCGTCCAAACAAACAAACAAACAAACTTTTGATCTAAATCTGTATTCTAAAATAGTTATTTGGTAACTTCACTAAGTCTTCTGAATCTTGGAATATCAATGCTATAAAGAAGTGTCCATTGTGCAGTTTAATGGAGTCCATAGCTTGAGACAGAATGTTCTCTTCTGTCATCAATTAATAGATACTTTCTGGAAAGTCCATATTGATTGATTGCTTGACTAGCTCCTCTGTGTTATGATCACTTTCAATGCAATTTACATTCACTTGCACTGTGTTGTAAAATTAGCAACGGAAAACACCCGCCAGGTCAACTGTTTTCAGACGTACTTGACTTTAAATCGACTCCAGAGATTTCAGAATTGCAAACACATACTGCATATGTCAAAATAATATCCAAATTATCCCCTTTGCAAGACAAATACCAGGACAGACTAACCGTGTATGTTATGCATGATAAACAAGACAGAAAATGTCATCTTATTGAGATATATATATATATATATATATATATATATATTATATATATATATATATATATATATATATATATATTTATATTTCATTCATGTGGATACGTCACCAAATGCCTATGAAGGGCTATGTTCGGCACTTACGGCCATTGAGCAGTGAAGGTTCTTCAACGTGCCGACACCTAATGTGACACGTGACATCGCATTTTACTGTCTTAGTCCGAAGGACAGGAGACCGACCTACCGCCGGCTGGACTCGAACCCACGACCTCACGATCAAGAGTCGAACGCGCTACCGACTGAGCCAGGCCGACTCTTAGAATATTATAATTGTAATACCAAAGTTATAATGCTCAAGACGATCGTTTCTGTCAATTAGACTTCATCAGGAAAATCAGGAAAATATTAACATGGAGGAATTTCAAACTAAATGGGATTTGTGTCATATTGTAAATTTGAATACTAAATTTACAACATAACAAATCTTCCATCATTCAAACGTTAGAAAAGGACATGAAAACAATATTAATTATTGAAATAATGCTTATGAGTAAATAAACGACGGATAAGATACATGTGGATACATTATTTTTATTTTTAAATTGGCACTATTGTCTCTAAGCATGTCGGTATTATAATGAAAAATTGTTGTATGAGAGGACGAGAGTGTGTTTGTCTTTGTCCATGGTTAAAAAATATTTTAAAATATATTAATAAATACTATTATGCCTCGTTTTTTTTTTTGGGGGGGGGGGTATTTAAAGGCATATTCAGTGCACTTGTACGATGGTGAATCTAGATACACCCAACTCTGGCATCATAAAATAAATATGTTGTTTGTGCATCAATAAAATATATTTTATATATTTTTTTATCTTTTTATCCAACAAATTAGGGAAAGAGAGAACCATAAACATACATATACTCGGCAATGTGGGACAAATATTCGATTAGCATTCAGCTGATATTAAATGTTTTATCAATAATATTTGCAAATACTTTTATCAATAATATTTGCAAATACTTTGAATACTAATCTTAACTGTCATTGGTCTAGCAAGTGATAAATTCTATTGATTCCCATGCGCTTTTTCTTGTATAAATAGATTACTCTACAATGTTAATATATATATATATATATATATATATATATATATATATATATATATATATATATATATATATATATATATTTATAAAATGTATCAACACGTTTCGGGTGTTTATTTCCTCCATATATCATTGGTTCTCTAAAACAAACCCTAATCTCTCAACTGTCAATCATACCTTTATTTAAATGGGAGGGAAACATCGATTATATATAACATGTATAACGCTTTTTATCACAAATTCTGTGGAAATTACAATCACGTCAAACGGAATTTGATGGTTTTGCGAACAAAAGCATGAAAATGAGTCTTGTACTACACATACGTTTGGCATACGTATGTTGTACCTTGTTTTCAATGTTTTTCACCAAGTCGACTATGGGAAATGACATCGGTGACAGAAACAAAGTCATACCATGGGCAAAGTCAAGATATCGATACATATTTCAAGTTTCAAGTTTTCCTGAACATCCGAGAACCTACTCCTTAACACCAACATTGAAGACGCATGGCAATGACGGGAAATTGGATATCGACAACAAGACTCAATTTCCTAACAGGGACAAAATAGTGAGAACAATGAGAACCAAACGGGACACTCATTCTTGTGACGCTTTTGGAAGCTGTGATGAAAACAAAGATAGATTTATTCCATATTGTTACTGCGACTTGGAATGCCACAAATATGAAGATTGTTGTTTCGACTATAACTCAGATGCTTCCTCACCGGTGTTGGACACTACAACTCATATCATTCCAAGAGAAAACAAGGTATGTAAATATGACATATTTGAGAGATATTCATTCCTCGGCGTATGGATGATCAACAAATGTATATCTGATATCAACAGTACAGATGCAGTTAAGTGTACTCAACCAAAAAATAAAGCAGACGATATTTTTGATATTCTACCAGTTTCGGATCCGGACGGCAATGTCTTTAAGAACAAGTATTGTGCTTTGTGTTCTGGTGTCACAAACTTTACCTTTTGGACTTTTTATATCCGTACAGCAACTTTTAATTGTCTATCGGGTATCGCTATTGAAAAACTAAACAAACTCTCTACAGTTGAATTGGCCAATTTTTACCTTTTTAATTGCGTAGAGCACCCTAACTTTAGCATCGGCGATGTTCCAATACCGAGATTCTGTATTGTATACTCTGAAAATATCCCCGCAAGTTCAACCTGTTTAAGCAATTACCAAAATCTGATTACGGCTGGTAAAAACATTCATTGTTGCAGACAGTACGGGCATCTACGTTGTCTAGATATCCGCGTTAAATGTATCGACCTTACTCGGATCTACAAGTCAATATTCAGTAATAGTAAATCCCCCTCTTCCAAATCACTCCTCGTTCTATTCCGATTTACCCAAAATAATCATCATGAAGAAGATATCAACGGAGCATGTCAAAGGACACCTATACAGGTAAGTTCATTTATATACATGGGATTCTGTATAAATATTTCCTGAGTTGCATAGAGCGTAACTTAATTCAAAAAGTAAAATTCCACATGTGAGTAAGCACATTAATGCACAATTTTATGCATCACATAAGAGAATGGAGTCTCCAATATCCATTGGCTTTTTTCATTATATATTCACACACACACACACACACACACACACACACACACACACACACACACACACATATATATATATATATATATATATATATATATATATATATATATATATATATATATATATATGTGTGTGATTTATGATTGTCCAATGTCAACAGATGTGTACATTGTCTTCTGGACATCATGTAGATTTGTGGTATTTGTATAAGTTCAGGAGATGTAAGGGTGAATGTTTCGTTTATAAACTGGTTTTGGTTTTCAAATAGTTTGGTAAACCTTTTATTAATTGCACCAATCTGGTTTGAAACTAGTTTCGGTTTTCAAATTTATAATTAACAATTTCAGACTAGTTCGCGAAACGAACCAAACTACCTTTGGAGGGTGTTTTTTTAGTTATTTACATGCAGTCCAAAGCATGCAAAGATGGCAACAAAGAAGCATCAATAAGGAGACAGCTCAAGGGCGTAGGACGTGGGGTTGGGGTGTAGGGCAAGTGCCCGCACTTTTCAAACTGGGGACACAAATATATTTGTGCCCCCCTTTTTGACGTAATTTCTTTTATTACACAACCACAAGCTTTTAAATACTTTATTTTTTCAAAGCAGTAGTTATAATTCTTGAATAATTGGTTTTCCGGAATGCTTACATATTAATACCAAAATTTTCGCGCCTCGTTTCGGTCTCCCAAAACAATTACATTACATTACATATACTCTTCCTACTCTGTTGTCCATCATTTCGGTAACAAAATTTCGTTTTTCTCTCATACTAATTTTTATATATACATCATCAACACGTCTGGAATCCAGAAAAAGGCTTCCCAGAACTATTAAATATAAACCATTTTCTGGACTCCCTCATCATGCTCAGTGCATGCATTTGTGTTTGCTGTTACTTAAATTATTTTGATAAATGATACGCATGTCAATTTAATGCAATATTTGTCCGGAATAAAAACGAGTCGCATTGTGATAACTAACTCTATGGGCTTTAATAATTGAACATTTCTTGGAAGCATACCTTGGACCACGGGGAAATGGCGATTTTTGTGTCTGGAAGCTAGACGATACCTCATCGGGCTTGCAAATTAATCCATCAACGATATGGTTAACGATAAAGAGGTCATAATTCAATGGAGGTTACAAGGCTAAAATTCTGTCCCGATTTTAGAAATTTTCTTTTTTGCTGAGCCAACCTTCTTTTGAGAAGGATAATCAAAGTGGCATATTTTCAGGTCTGGAAGCAGGAAAAATGGATTCCAAGTTTTAAAAAAATATCTGAAAGATGCGTGAAACCCTACCCCTAATGAGATATTGCCTCATAATTAATCCAACACTTAGAAATATGTGCAGTGATGAGGGAAAGAGTGCCACTTAATGTTGATAAAATAGGTGTAAATCTATAAAATGTTGAAAAATTAAAAAGAAATTTCCAAAACTTTTTGCGCATAGGCGACTTTAATTTATTTGAGATTTACACCACTCCAACTCGAAACCATCATTCTACTACTGATGAGGTATAAATTGCATAAACAGTTTTGATTTAAGTTTAAATATAAATTTTAAAGTATAAACAACTTTAATCATTCAATCTTTTGAACGGTTGTGCGCATCCCCCACACTTTTCTCGACCAAGCTACGCCACTGCAGGTAATTTCTGTTATATTCTTTGTTTTATTAATAAATATTTGAAACTACACTTTAATAAAGATTAGATATCATTTAGAAATGCAAACCTGTCAATTTCTGCATAACTGCAAACCTAACTAGTTTCAAACCATGTTAAAACCAGACACCAAAACCGGCTTTCTTTTAATTAATTCGCCCTTAGCCTTAGTCTCATGTAATTGACATATAGGCATTATTCATTTTACAGGGTGCAAATGATGAATCACGTGATCTTAGTACCACATGTGGCCACAGCGGACATTTCCAAGGTTTTGTATTTCAACATTCAATCATTATTTATACTGATTTCCCTCAAGATGTAGGCTTTATATATCGCGCGGCGAAGGCGTATAAAGCTTATATATCAGGAGCACAAAATATCTTGGAAATAAACAATATACTTATTGTTAAAAATATTTCAAAACCAACTGGAAACGGAATTGAAAAAAATCTCATAATTGATGCTAACGTTCACACACAATATCCAACTACCATGAACAGTATATTTAAAGTTGAAAAATGGTTTAAAAGACTACGATTCTACTACAATGAAACAATCGGAAATTGCAGCACATGCAACAGAGGTATTGAATTTTCTAAATCTAATTTTAACTGTACAGACTGTCCATATTACGCACTGGATTATAAACGTCACATGGTACGATCCCACAACTCTTACCAGCTATTCCGAAAAGATGTAATTCAGACAAAGTTATTCCCCCTTAAAATGTGTGATCGAGTATTGATAAACATGAAGAAAGATAATACAACATTTACACAAACGGCGAGATACGTTTTAGATAGTTCAAAGTGCACCATGTTAGATTCACTAATTCATACAAATGTATTTGGCTCTCGGAATGACATGAACTTCATTTATTTCAGTTGTTTAGGAATATCATGTGCATGTCTGGTCTCCTGTATCATTTTACAAATTAAAAGTATTAACTTTAATTATGGTACAGGTAAAATGTTGACACATGTTCTGCTTTTGATTTTAATTTCCCAGACTCTGTTAATAATCAAACTTAACCAAAGTGCCAATAACTTCGTATGCTTCAGTATTGATATGGCTTTTCACCTGTCTTTTGTATCAAGTTTGTCATTACTATCTATCTCTCATAGTTACATTGCGTATTCTCTGATCAAGCGGAAAATGTACCCCACCGAAACAAACAGTTGTCGAGAATTTTTTTTCTTTACAATACTTGGGTATGTTTTGTCTCTTTCTATAGTTGGTCCATCTCTGTATAATGGCATAACAAGTATCATCAATGGACAGTCTGGACAAATGCTCAATAGCACGTGTTTTCCCGCAACTTATCCTTTAAATATCGTCATTTCGATTACCTCTCTTGTACTTTTTTTCATAGTAAATTTTACATCGCTGATAATTAAGATATATTTTACATTAAAGTTGTCCACATCATCTAATGTCATCCTACATCGCTTCAATACACTTGTGTATTTCTTGTTGTTTTGCCCGTCTTGCTTATCCTGGATGTTTGGATTAATGGCAGAAATTACCAATCAAGAGAACATCCAGATTGTTTTCATTATTGCATCTACATCGGGGAATATTTTCCTTCTCCCTTTATTTATTTTTGGGCATATTTCTTTATCTCCAGACAGAATGTCCAATTCTCGAAGTTTAACCTACGATAACTCAGAAAAAAAGTAATGACGTCATTATTTGACAACTCTTGGGTGTGTTCGATTAAATTAGCTCGACAAATTCGTCATGAATAAGCATGAGTTATGAAACCACGTGGTCTAATGTAATTGAACCCCAAGTTTCAGGCGTAAGGACAATAACTGATTTGTTTGTGGCACGCTGGCAGAGGACGCTGACTTCTTCCGGACACCTGGTCCTGCCCTGTTTGGGATTTACAATTATTTTTCATGTTTATATCATTTGTATAGCTGATTTGTCGTGTTCTAATAGACTTTGAATTTCGATTATCCATTGGTACTTCTTCCTGTTCACTTGTAGAGTTATGTTATTAAGCGTTATTGATTTCACTGGTCGCCGTCATGTTTTTTGCCCCCCCCCCCTGAAGTTGTTGGACTCGACCCCCACCCCTAAACCATAAATGTTTTGATCGTATATTCTGTGGTGTATAATGGGTCCATAAATGTACCACCACAAGTTCCTGACTTGAACAACCAATTTTCGAGTTACTATGGCAAGATGTTGGGGAATTTATCCCCTATTCTTTCAATATTAAAAATAATTTTTAAAAATAATATTAAAATTTTATTTTTTTTAAATAAAAAAATCATTTTCTAAAATTAAAATATCAGTCAGGTTTTTGATATCAAAAACAATATATCTAGTATTAAAAATCATTTATCAATATCAGAAATTAAACAGTTTTTTAATATTAGAAAATTAATTTTCTAATATTAGAAAAAAGTTAATTTTTTAAATATTAAAAAATTGATTACTATCAAGAGAGCCGGCCTGGCTCAGTCGGTAGCGCGCTCGACTCTGGATCGTGAGGTCGTGAGTTCGAGTCCCGCCGGCGACAGGTTGGTTTCCTGTCTTTCGGATGAGACAGTAAAAGCTGGAGGTCCCGTGTCACAGTAGGTGTCGGCACGTTAAAGAACCCTACTGCTCAATGGCCGTAAGTGCCGAGCATAGGCCAAAATTTGAAGCCCTTCACCGGCATTTGGTGACGTCTCCATATGAGTGAAATATTCTCGAGTGGGACGTTAAACAACAATAAACAATCAAGAGTTGGATACGTCACCTGTCACTGAAGTGTTTGTTTTATGCTCAGAAATCTCACTTTCAATTAAAGGATTGATATGACTTGAAGATATACGACATTTTTGTTGATCTTAGTAAACTATGATAAAATTAAGAATATTGTTAGTATGTGAAAAAAGAAAGATAACTCCAGTAGGCAAAGTGTGTATTGTCAAAACGTTATTGTTCTCACAACTAAATCATATTTTTATCTCTCTTCCGAATCCGCCTGAAAAAATCTTGTTAAAACTTAAACACATGATATTTGAGTTCATCTGGGATTCTAAAGTAGAAAAGATTAAAAGAAGTGTACTTTACCAAAAATATAAATTTGGGGAGGGGGAGGGGGGCTTGAACTTGTGGACATTGATAACTACATTAAAGGTCTAAATGTACATGAATTAGGCGGATCTTATCAGGTGATGATACTAAAACCGTGTTAAATCATATTACACCTCTTCATGATATTCTTTCTTTTGTTTTCTAGCGATAAAAAGTATTCTTTTGGAACTCACTTTCTGGACAATCTTATATTGAATTTGAAAAACACTTTCTGGATTGATGTTTTTAAAGCTTGGATTAATTTGGGAGACTCAGTGAAAATAAAATCATGGAATGATTATATTTTGCAACCATTGATCTACAATAATGATATTAAAATTAATAATAAAATATTTTATATTAAACAATGGCATGATAAAGGTATAACCTGTATTAATGACCTCTTGCTTGAAAACGGTAAATTCCTTCCCCTTATAAATTTTAAAAATAAACACAATATTGTAACAAAGACATGGAATAGTATTGTTCCGCAAATTATAACTAATGAACAAAATGGCAAGCATTGTACAAACTCCCTTTCAAAATATTAATAGATCCCAAATCAAAATGGCTACAATTCCGAATTAATTACCATATATTAGTTACAAATATATTTCTCTATAAAATTGGCCTATTTGGCTCTAACACCTGCACCTTCGGGAAATCAGAACCTGAAACTATTGCCCGTTTACTATGGGATTGTTGCACTACTCAAAATTTAATAACACAGTTCTCACAACACTGCAGTCTCCATAATAAAACTATAAACATAGATCAGTTAAACCTTTTTATTCGGCCGGCTTTCGTATAAGTATGTTGCTGAAAATATTATTTTTTTGTAGTGTTTAAACAATATTTGTATAGATCTCGTTGCCTGAAAAACAATGCCTTCTCTCAACGTCCTTTTATTTGACCTAAAAATATTATTGTTAGCTGCTGAAATGATATATGTGAAAAATAACAAGCACAATGTCTTCCTATTCTCATGGAGGGAATGGTTTTTCTTTAAATGATCCAATCCTTGATAATATAATCATGGTATCATAATCAATGTACAACATAACAAAAGTCATGAATAATTCGATAAAGTTATAAATTAAAACTGTACAACTTAAAGAATCATTTATAATAATAAAAGATAATAACGGAAATGTATTAGGAATACGCCGTAAAATTTGTGAAAACGAACGCGCCCTATCTCATGAATGTTATTGATGGATTGTATTGATTGCTGGTATTGACGGCTGGCTTGACACTAGTAAAATAGTTCAGTAGTTTCAGTGAAGATATTTGTAATATTTGACACGACGGACGCCAAGTGATGACAAAAGCTCACATGGACCAGTCCAGGTGAGCTAAAAAGCCATTAGTGACTGTTAGTAATTTGGTTGTTTGATATAAAAATATACTTGTATGAATATTTCAGAAATGTAAATACATGTAACTGTAGATGTTATTATAAAGATATTTGTTAGTAATTTATTCATAATTTTCTTGAAAGTAAAGAATATCGTTTGTAAACACATTTCTATCAATGTAAACCCATAACCTGGCCTGTGTATCAGGAAAGTTTTGTATCTGGTTTATAGAAAACGTATTCATCCCGTCCTAAATTCGCCCCAAATCACCATATTCGCATGGATGGCCTGGATGTCAATGCAACAATTATGTAGCTTGAAAATTCAGCATTTATTTTAATTCACCCTATCATCTAGGGGCAAAATGGCGAAAATAAATCTGCTTTCATATCCTCAACTTTACATATCTCAGAAGTCGAAGTAGTAGTAGTAGTAGTAGTAGTAGTAGTAGTAGTAGTAGTAGTAGTTGTAGTAGTCGTAGTAGTAGTAGTAGTAGTAGTAGTAGTAGTAATAGTAGTAGTAGTCGTAGTAGTAGTAGTAGTAGTTGTAGTAGTAGTAGTAGTAGTAGTAGTAGTAGTAGCAATAGTAGTAGTAATAGTAGAAGTAGTAGTAGTAGTAGTAGTAGTAGTCGTCGTCGTCGTCGTAGTAGTAGTAGTAGTTGTAGTAGTCGTAGTCGTAGTTGTAGTTGTAGTAGTCGTAGTAGTAGTAGTTGTAGTTGTAGTAGTCGTAGTCGTAGTAGTAGTAGTAGTAGTCCTCGTCGTCGTAGTAGTAGTAGTAGTAGTAGTAGTAGTCGTCGTCGTCGTCGTCGTAGTAGTAGTTGTAGTAGTAGTAGTCGTCGTCGTCATCGTCGTCGTCGTAGTAGTAGTAGTTGTAGTAGTAGTCGTCGTCGTCGTCGTAGTAGTAGTAGTCGTCGTCGTAGTAGTAGTAGTTGTAGTTGTAGTAGTAGTCGTCGTCGTCATCGTCGTCGTCGTAGTAGTAGTAGTTGTAGTAGTCGTCGTCGTCGTCGTAGTAGTAGTAGTAATAGTAGTAGTAGTAGTAGTAGTAGTAGTAGTAGTAGTCGTCGTCGTCGTCGTCGTCGTAGTAGTAGTAGTTGTAGTTGTAGTAGTAGTAGTAGTAGTCGTCGTCGTCGTCGTCGTCGTAGTAGTAGTAGTTGTAGTCGTAGTCGTAGTCGTAGTAGTAGTAGTAGTAGTTAAAACCCCTTTGTCATCTATATATGGTTGCATTTCTCTTAAATGATCCGAGATGTTAGAGTTTGTTTTGACGCACGGCGATTCCATTTGCAGAGACGAGCGGAAAAGTAGTCCCCATAAGTATGTTAACAGTCGGCAGGGGGTGCAAATTTAAGGAATATGGATATGTTACATTTATTGGCAAGTTGTGAATGGTAAACGCGTACACTCATTACAAGTACTGAAAGTGCCCCTACAAATAACGAAGAGGAGAGATATTGTCTCCTAGTAAAACAATCCCGACTTTTTGTTCCTAAACATTCATAGACATTGTGTGTTATGTACAATGTAGCAGCGAATAGATATTCGAGGTATTAATAGTCAAATCTATTGAATGTTTGTAATGTCTGCAATGTTGAATAAATAAATTAAAACCTAAAATCTTTTGTGTTGGTCTATTACGGAAGCCGACACGTGCCGACATAATATCTTGTTATAACAAGATAATTATCTTGTTATTACGACATAATATTTTGTTATTACGACATAATATCTTGTTATAACAAAATAATTTATTGCCATATGTAGTAATAAAAATATATCGTTATAACGACATATATGTTGTTATAACGACTTATTATGTTGTTATAACGACATATTAATTATCTTGTTATAACAAGATATTATGTCGTAATAACAAAATATTATGTCGTTATAACAAGATATTATGTCGTTATAACGAGATATAAATTATTTTGTTATAACAAGATATTATGTCGTAATAACAAAATATTATGTCGTAATAACAAGATAATTATCTTGTTATACCAAGATATTATGTCGTTATAACAAAAAATATGTCGTAATAACAAGATATTATGTCGTAATAACAAGATATTATGTTGTTATAACGAGATATGAATTATTTTATTATAACAAGATATTATGTCGTTATAACAAGATATTATGTCGTAATAACAAGATATTATGTTGTTATAACGACATATGAATTATCTTGTTATAACAAGATATTATGTCGTTATAACAAGATATTTTGTCGTTATAACGAGATATAAATTATTTTGTTATAACAAGATATTATGTCGTAATAACAAAATATAATGTCGTAATAACAAGATAATTATCTTGTTATAACAAGATATTATGTCGTTTAAATAACAAAATAATATGTCGTAATAACAAGATATTATGTCGTAATAACAAGATATTATGTTGTTATAACAAGATATAAATTATTTTGTTATAACAAGATATTATGTCGTAATAACAAGATATTATGTCGTAATAACAAGATATGTTGTTATAACGAGATATGAAATATCTCGTTATAACAAGATATTATGTCGTAATAACAAGATATTATGTCGTAATAACAAGATATTATGTTGTTATAACGAGATATAAAATATCTTGTTATAACAAGATATTATGTCGTTATAACAAGATATTATGTCGTAATAACAAGATATTATGTTGTTATAACGACATATGAATTATCTTGTTATAACAAGATATTATGTCTTTATAACAAGATATTAGTATTAATAACAAGATATTATGGTGTTATAACGACATATGAATTATCTTGTTATAACAAAATATTATGTCGTTATAACAAGATATTATGTCGTAATAACAAAAAATTATGTCGTTATAACGACATATGAAGTATCTTGTTATAACAAGATATTATGTCGTAATAACAAGATATTATGTCGTAATAACAAGGTATTATGTTGTTATAACAAGATATGAATTATCTTGTTATAACAAGATATTATGTTGTTATAACGAGATATGAAATATACGGAAGCGTATGTCTTATAATTGTTAGTTGTTAAGGTTTCATGTCACATTTTATCATTATTGTTCAATATTGTTACTATCGCAACCTTAATAAATACGTTTTATTAAAGTTGATAAGATTAAGAGTATGTTATGTAAAAAAGCTTTGTTTTAAAATGTCCGTTATCAATCTAATCTCTCACTGCTCCCGTTTCTGATATATCGCAACCCGCTATGGGGTCACGTGCGAGTGACCTCTC
Organism: Atrina japonica; assembly: GCA_030159075.1. NCBI lineage: Eukaryota > Metazoa > Mollusca > Bivalvia > Pterioida > Pinnidae > Atrina > Atrina japonica. The sequence continues at coordinate 862,993 of BROG01000076.1, read as the reverse complement.
GTAAGTTTATAATGTTCGACCAATAAAAATGCGACTTACAAAATTATATGACAAAGAGATGTAATTTATTTTATAAAAAGGAAACCGTCAGTCCGCAAAAGTCCATCGGATCTATCTAACGTTGTGATAATAATTCTGTACTTTCGGATTTTGTGTTGTTTAAAATGTTAAAAATATTTACATCTCTTTGCCATTAGATCGCTTACAAGATTGTGTAAGTCGCTTTTTCTGTTTTTCATGGGTCGAAAATGACAAAATTTACGAGGTCATCCGCGCGTGACCCCATAGCGGATTGCGTTAGATCCTGTACGCGACATATCAGAAAACAGGAGCGATTAGAGATCGGTTTATAATTAGATTGGTCCGTTTATAAGACATTTTCTATTTGATATTTTTCCAAATAATTGTGTCATATTTCTAATATTAACGCACTAACTTGTTTTTTAATTTTTAAGCTCCCAGGCAGTTCATTCTCGCCATCATTCTGTACGCTAGACATGGAAGGAATGGGATATATAAGGCGATAACTATTGATTCGGGGGGGGGGGGGGTCTGACAGAATTTTAAAATTAATATTCTGGCCTTGAAAACATTGAAAAGAAATAGTCTGTCCTTTATTAGCAAGTTGATAAAATAATCTGACCTTAACTGGTGCTAAAGTTGTGATAAAAATCATTTTTTAAAAAGTTTCGACTCGCTTCGCTCGCCGTATTTCTTTCTACAATTTTGTCGACTGGCTACGCTCATCTTTCCTGATTAATACATAGATATTTATATATAATTGAGATCAAAGAAGTTTCGCTGCTGACTTAATCAGTGGTCATCTGTATCCATTTGTTTTGCAAATCCACAACGAGGAGGAGAAAAACGCCGACAAAACCCAACCCCCCCCCCCCCAATAAAAATTGACTTCTACAAATAAGGCCATAATAAAAAATATCCTAGATTCTCATCCCCGCCCGCCCCGATTTTCACGCCCGCCCCGATTTTTTTTTATTTTTGAATTTACGTTTTTAAACGAATATAGTCGACCGGAAATATCCCGTGTCTTGTCCGATTCCGTTCCGTAATGTTCTTGTTTCAGATGACTTCCGGTGGTTATATTTTTATATTTAAAATCAGACAACATGGTCTTCGCCGTTATTTCAGAAGAAAATCTAAGACGTTAGCTGATTGATAATAACGCAACAATGAATGTGCATTTACGATCAACCAATCAACGAACGTCTTAGATTTTCTTCTGTTCAAAATGGAGACAGACGACGTGAAATACAAAAACGACGTGTAGCTAGAATAAACATCTCGGAGATATGGAATTATGTCATGTCATAACTTAATGACGATGGATTTATAAATCTTAAAGATCAAGTGAGCATATCAACAAATATCGGACGTCAGTGATAAGAAATAGGTGGTTGAAATGAACGCTAGACTGCTGTGAAAATGGCACAGCATCTTGCTACGAAGAAAATATATGGTAGGATTTCTGCCCCGATAGTTCGGCCCAGTTTTTCGGCTAGATAAGCGACAGTTACTGTTGGAAAATCTAAAGACGGAACTTTCGTTTTCATGTGACCCGGAATGCAAAGTTGGGCGATATTGTGCTTTTTCTTGGCAACTATATTCAGTTTTCCCAGAACTCTGAAGGTTCTGAAAAACATTCAGAAAAATAAGTTTTCCCAGAACTCGGATGGTTCTGAAAAAAGTAACAATGATCCTGTGCATGATGCATTCAGTTTTCTTATGTCCGCAGCATCAAAGGCAAACTATTTACCCGAGAAGCATAGCAACACAGTTAATGACAAAATAAAGCTACAGAATGCGGTGGCACGATTTACCCAAAAAACAAAAACTACCCAAAAAGACCCCAAAACATCCAAAAATAAACAAGTTTGCATCAATATAAATAATACATAGGTAAACCTATGGAGAGGGCGAAGACATTCAACAACAGTTTTACATGTTCAGTTAATCCTTTGAGGATTCCGTCGTGTTGCACCCTACCGGGGGCAACACAACAGAATCACCAAAGGGTTTAATATTCAGTGTTTTATCACGTAAATGTCCCGGTCATTCACTCATTGTTTTAAATAAAATATTGATTGACTGACTGTTTCTTCTGTGCTAAAACTTAAATAGAGTCTATGTGGTATTTATTAGTCATGAATTAAATGCACAAACATGTTTGTATGCAATATATTTTTCTCTATCCAGCATATCCATAATTTCGCTTAGTTCACATTACCAGAATAATTGAGGCGCTTCGTGGTCGGGTTCGATGTACAACTCTGGTCGTTATGGCCTAGTCTCGGTCTGCAAAACGTTTGCTAGTACGGTAGTTTATTACTTTGTTTGTAATGCACTTTAAATGTAATGACTTCGCATTTCCGACATTTTGTTTCTGTCACGCGCAAATTCCCGGTGTGAGCAGAATTTTTTCCATTAGTAGTACCGGTCCCTGGATGTAGTAGGATTTAAAAATGTGAGCTTCTCTACATATATGAGGGCTTCGCCCTCTAATAATTTTAAATGCATTTTCTTCTGTATAAATATTTCATAGACAGCTAGAAATTAAAAAAAAAAGTCAACATTTATCACTTCTCATGGAACTTGGATAAAACAGCATTATCAAAGTCAAAAACATGTACAGTCATAAAAGATATTCATCATTTTATAATAAGATTGCTAAAATTGTTATGTTTTAAATGTTTTTTTGTGTTTTTTGGGTCATTTTGGATGTTTTTTGGGGACTTTTGGAATGTTTTGGGGGTAAATCGTGCTGCCCTACGTAATGACATTATTGATCGGCTACAAGAGCAAAATGTAGGATTTCCATAGTGCAATGTTAACACTCTTGGTAAATCGTTTTTCATACAATTGGCTGTCTGTCTATGGTAGCCTACATTGATGAAAATCATCATACATTAGAAGGAATGGGATGCCATATACCAGCACCTCTTGCTCATGTTGAAGGGGGGGTTTTGACGGCTTCAAGCAAGAAAAAAAACACAAGTAGGATTTCTTGTTTTTGACATGACATTGGTTACAATTTTGTTATCTAGTGATTCTAATCATACATGTACATGATGTAGATATAAACATGAGATTTTGTTTGAATTTGTTGATTTTGTGTTATTATATTTTGACATGAAGTCAAATAAAACTATGAAAGCCTAACAATGTCTCTTTTTTTCACTGTTTGCCGGGTCAATTTAGTCATTTTCAGTGTCCAATTCCATTTCAGAAAAAATAAAAAATAAAAAATAAAATTCGCCCCCCGCCCCAAATTTTTTGAAAAAATGGATGAGAATCTAGCAATTTTTTTATTATGGCCTAATCAGCCTTTCCGTTTAATGAATTTGAGATAAAACCAGTTCCTAATTTAATGTCTGGAACCTAGATAATTAACTTTGAACTCTCTGGACTTGTGAAATTTAACATTTCCTAGAGAGTACTAGTATACTCCATGGAACATAGGGAAAACTGATTTGTTTCGGGGGGGCAGTTACAAAATGCTTCATTGGGCTTCCAAATTGGAAACATTCCAACTTTTATCTGGAGAACATACTCTAGAATCCCCTAGCCGGAGTTGAATTTCACTTCATTTTGGATTTTTGATCCGTCTATCAGAGGGATGGAATATGTTTCGTGGAACAGTTTTAGTTTAGATGGATAATCAGTGTGACATATTACATAGACGTCCCCCCCCCCCCCCCCCCGCAACTTTTTCACATACATTTTTTTATATTATCAAACGTCTGGGAATCCAGGAAAATGCTTCCCGGAGCTTTCAAAAAGTAAAATGCGAATATATTCTACATTTTGCACCCTATCCAACTTTAAATCATAAGTCTGCCTTTGGTGAGGTACGCATTATATAACAGTTTTAACAAGTATAATTTCATGTCTCCAGCCTCAAACCCACTCACCCCGTCTTGAAAAAATTCTAGATCCGCCATTGTTGTATATGTTTATTGCATAATCAAAAGGTATATGAAAATATTTTTTTTTACCGGGGAAAACATTTTCAGAAAAACAAATTTGACCCCCCATTTGATTTGCTTCCTACGCCACTGTGTTCGACAGGTAGACAGGCGTAATTTTGTATCTTGAAGCTGATAAAATGTCTGTTCAGGATTCCAAATTTCTAAAAATTTCTGATAGATGCGACAGTGTGTCACCTTTTCCGTGGCGAAATATTGCCTCACTAATCCAATATGCAGTGCCGTATGTATTGTAGATATATATCGGTTTTAAATAGTTTACATATTTTTTATGTTACACCCTCAACTCCCCCATGACATTTTTTTTATCTGCCACTCTAATATATTACTTTTCTGACTACAAAAGCAAAAAAACTGAAAAACATAAACAATCTGTCTCTGGTCTGCTTTAAAATAAATATTCTGTCTTGCGACGGTGTGAAAATATTTAATCTGACTCGACAAAATTTGCCAGCGAGTTACAATGGTCTATTTAACCCTTTCAACCCTACAGACCATAAAAAACTAGTCTTTAACAATAAAATGAGCATACCACTGAGATTTTCAGGGGTGAAAGGGTTAAACCATAATATACAGAAATAAATAAATGAAGGTTGTGATATTACACAACAATTTATTGCAATTTTCTCAAGACAATGCCTTAAAAAAGGAGTATTTCATGAAAAGTTCGAAGTGGTTTATTTTTCATAAAATATAGCTTCTTTAAATTAAGGTTGCGTTAATAACAATATTGAATAAGAATGGTACAATATAACATGATTAGTGTCTTGTAACACAATTATTACCAGATAATAACGCGATGTGATGCCTTATTAAGAACAACGATGTGAAAAACAATTCAAGTAAACCTTAATAACTAACAATTACAAGACAACTCGTGGTCCAAATACGCTTCTGTAATTTCGACATAATATCTTGTTATTACGATATAATATCTTGTTATAACAAGATAATTCATATCTTGTTATAACAACATAATATCTTGTTATTACGACATAATTATCTTAAAATATCTTGTTTACGACATTACTATTTTGTTATTAACGACAAAATAATATCTTGTTATAACAAGATTATTCATAATCTTGTTTATAGCAAAATAATATCTTGTTATTACGACATAATATCTTGTTATTACGACATAATATCTTGTTATAACAAGATAATTGATATCTTGTTATAACAACATAATATCTTGTTATTACGACATAATATCTTGTTATTACGACATAATATCTTGTTATAAACGACATAATATCTTGTTATAACAAGATAATTCATATCTTGTTATAACAAAATAATATCTTGTTATTACGACATAATATCTTGTTATTACGACATAGTATCTTGTTATATACACTTAGATAATTCATATCTCGTTATAACAACATAATATCTTGTTATTACGAAATAATATCTTGTTATTACGACATACTATTTTGTTATAACGACATAATATCTTGTTATAACAAGATTATTCATATCTTGTTATAGCAAAATAATATCTTGTTATTACGACATAATATCTTGTTATTACGACATAATATCTTGTTATAACAAGATAATTGATATCTTGTTATAACAACTTAATATCTTGTTATTACGACATAATATCTTGTTATAACGACATAATATCTTGTTATAACATGATAATTCATATCTTGTTATAACAAGATAATATCTTGTTATTACGACATAATATCTTGTTATTACGACATAGTATCTTGTTATAACAAGATAATTCATATCTCGTTATAACAACATAATATCTTGTTATTACGACATAATATCGTGTTATAACAAGATAATACATATCTCGTTATAACGACATATTAAGTCGTTTTAACAAGATATATGTCGTTATAACAAAATATTTTTATTACTACATGTGGCACGTATCGGTGTGAAACCAAAATAATGTATTTTTTACATTTACAGAAATGGTTTTAGATTGAAAAGAAACACTGAGTAAGTTTATAATAAACTGTACTATGTACATATATCAACAACTATGTACATTTCGGCTGCCAGTGGATCACAAATGGTCTTTTGCAGAATTCTGTAGCATTTTATCTTTCATTTTTGTATCATAAAATGCTCCTTCCTACTGAAGGTAAATATCATTCTGTTTCTTTATTCGTATAAAGAAGACTTTATCCAGACGATTCTGAATCAAAAGAGGTCAAACGTAGCGGTGGGCTTTAATCTGACATTTACATAGATCGACCATGTTTTGTCAACTAATAATGACAATTTCCATACATTTGTCAATGGATATATCCCTAACGAACTTCGAAAATCGCGTTTGATGCCAACTTTCACCAAATTTTACGGTCGGTATAATAGTCTTGTTTGCATACTCACGGCTGGTGTGACCGGTCAACAGGTGATATTTACTCTTCTATGGCAACTGATCCCAGTCTTGAATTCCAGAGGTCCGTGTTTGTCCAATATCACAAGATTTGAATATGTATCCCGGACATCCTGAAGATTTATACTTTGGTATCTTCGATTTTATATCATTACAACGTTTTGGTATTCACGACCCGGACAGCTGTATTTTCATGTGAAATACTTGTACAAAAAAATAGATTTTGTACAATATTACTAATTTAAAAATCAGATGAAGTGTTTAATTTATATCAGCCTTGTAATACCAACCCTTTCATTTGTAAATTATTCACTTCACATTTCGACAACAACTTCGTAAAGTTAATAACAACATGCCGTATAGTACTATGCCGAAGCCACGTCACTACTACTAGTAGTGGTATCCATTATATAAATAAGTAACTATGTTAAATTCGAATATCTCAATCATGATTAAGTTGAATATGAATATATGTGAATAATTATGTTACAGGAATAATCAAACAAATGCAATAGATATGATTTATATATGTCATTGATATCATTTTCGGGTTTTGTGTTCAGACAAATAACCCAAAGTAAAAACGTATTATAGTAACATTATCGGGCACAGAAGTTTAACATTTTATACAGTGGAACTTTAAAGTCCTCTTATTTAAGTTATCAGTAATCATTAAATAATCATGAATATCAATAATAATACCAAAGTTATAGTTTTACAAATGAGGGCAAGATAAATGCTAATAACAATCTGCACTTGAGCAATTGAAATTTGACCATCTAATTAGCATAAATACAAAATGGCTGCCAAAGGCTGCTTTCTTGTCAGAATTTTCTTGGAAGTAAATGGAGTACCATATGAAATATCCTTAGCGTTACCGTAATTGACAATCGAGAAATACTCTACTATTCAATAATTCAATAATAGCGCTTTAGCATGCTTAGTGCACATGCGGGTCAACCTTCTTCCTTAGCGGCTACTCCAAATGTCAGAAATAAATTTAAAGCAGGATTTGTCTTTCATATCATATCTTGAGTGAAAAATTACTTATGTTTCAATGAGGGTTATCTTTCTAGAGAAGAGGGAAGGCACGGACAAGACCGCTAAGTGTTTGTTCATTATAATACAGGCGATTATAACCAGGCATGACCTGGTGTCTAGCATTGCCAATGTAAACAATGAAATGTGTCTTACTTTCTCCTTTTATGGGTTGTAGGGTTTACTTCAACTTTTCATCGCGGACTATCCTGTTAGTAGTGAAGTGTTCCTCATAGATCTACTCAAGGGAATATAGTCCGATGTTTGAATTGAATTTGTACATAAGAGCAAAATATTTTGATGAAAATTAAATTTAATTAAGTAACAATCTTTTGATAAAATACAGCATGATTCCACTTATTTCTGCCTTATGAAATACAATTCTTGTGTGTCTTTACTTCTTTTAACACCACGCAATTAACATCTATTGATAGATACAGATTCTCGGCAGAACTAAATTTAGATTCTGGTATCAGTAAATTGAAATTGATCATCGTTGTATCCTTCTGCCATAAAGTATAAACAATATTGCAGAGGAGCCACTTAGAAGAAACGGACTAAAATAGACATCATTTTATACACAGTCATTTTTGTGGAAACACTGGGTAAAATCAGAGAATTTTATATGTCCCAGCATTTCTGTTCATGGTCTCTTTGCGATGATATGAAACTTATTTTCAAATTTTATGTATGTACATACCTGGTTTACAAGAATAAAAAATTAATGCCAACACAAAATATTTTATGTATCGATTATTTAACTTATCTACCGTAACATCCAAACAGAAATGGGACATTTTGAGTGTCTTTACAAATTCCACCTTGGGAGGCCCCATGCTCGATATTTCGAAACCATTTCCACTAGTCTGCGCATGTGCAATATTTAAAAACAGTATGACAGACAAAAATAAATTAAAATGTTGAGAGGATTTTTAAACAGCTTCTGGATTAATATACAATGCGGGAGGAAGACTTCTTCTTTTAGTTGGATGTTACAGTAGATATATTAAATAATCGGTACATAAAAAAAATTGTGTCGACATGGATTTTTTATGCCCGTAAACCAGGTACGTATTTACATAAAATTTGAAGTCCAGTTTCATATGATCTCAATGTGGCCGTGAACAGAAACGCTGGAACATATAAAACCTCTGGTTATACCCGGTTTTTCCACAGAAATTAATCCTGGCAGTGGTATAATTTCTATTGAAACGTCGAGGTTATGCTTATGACCTCGACGTTTTGATAGAAATTAGTAGTGGTATATCCCAAAATTACCATGTTTTGATGAAAAGAATAAATAGAATAGACTAAAACATCAAGGGGTTATTGGCAAGGCACACTGAGATCTAGATGGTCCTGAAAACAAACAAACACCTGTGTCAGTGACCACCTAACAATCAATATTGTAAACAAACACGTGTATAGCAACAGTAGAGGATTTATTATACCAGACAGTAAGACACCTCAAGGCTCAAGCTTTAAAACACTCGATCATTCTTTGTCAACACGTGCATCAGCTTGAACCTTCGGCCAGACTCTGTCGTACATGGAGGCACTTTTGGCGGCTTTACAGGAGCATCGCCAATAGATCGGCGCTCTCTCTACCGTTGTATAAAACATAATTCGGTCTCTACAACGTAACCTATACAGACACAGATACAGGTACTGCAAGTCCACCATACCTGCCTTTTGAAATACAATTCTTGTGTGTCTTTACTTCTTTTAACACCACGCAATTAACATCTATTGATAGATACAGATTCTCGGCAGAACTAAATTTAGATTCTGGTATCAGTAAATTGAAATTGATCATCGTTGTATCCTTCCGCCATAAAGTATAAACAATATTGCAGAAGAGCCACTTAGAAGAAACGGACTAAAATAGACATCATTTTATACTTAAAATACAGTCATTTTTGTGGAAACACTGGGTAAAATCAGATAATTTTATATGTCCCAGCATTTCTGTTCATGGCCTATTTGCGATGATATGAAACTTATTTTCAAATTTTATGTATGTACATACCTGGTTTACAAGAATAAAAAATTAATGCCAACACAAAATAATTTATGTATCGATTATTTAACTTATCTACCGTAACATCCAAACAGAAATGGGACATTTTGAGTGTCTTTACAAATTCCACCTTGGGAGGCCCAATGCTCGATATTTCGAAACCATTTCCACTAGTCTGCGCATGTACAATATTTAAAAACAGTATGGCAGACAAAAATAAATTAAAATGTTGAGAGGATTTTTAAACAGCTTCTGGATTAATATACAATGCGGGAGGAAGACTTCTTCTTTTAGTTGGATGTTACAGTAATATATATGTACGGCACATTTGGCGGCTTTAAACAAATAATCGGTACATAAAAAAAATTGTGTTGACATGGATTTTTTATGCCCGTAAACCAGGTACGTACTTACATAAAATTTGAAGTCCAGTTTCATATGATCTCAATGTGGCCGTGAACAGAAACGCTGGAACATATAAAATCCTCTGGTTATACCCGGTTTTTCCACAGAAAGTAATCCTGGCAGTGGTATAATTTCTATTGAAACGTCGAGGTTATGCTTATGACCTCGACGTTTTGATAGAAATTAGTAGTGGTATATCCCAAAATTACCATCATCATGTTTTGATGAAAAGAATAAATAGAATAGACTAAAACATCAAGGGGTTATTGGCAAGGCACACTGAGATCTAGATGGTCCTGAAAACAAACAAACACCTGTGTCAGTGACCACTTAACAATCAATATTGTAAACAAACACGTGTATAGCAACAGTAGAGGATTTATTATACCAGACAGTAAGACACCTCAAGGCTCAAGCTTTAAAACACTCGATCATTCTTTGTCAACACGTGCATCAGCTTGAACCTTCTGCCAGACTCTGTCGTACATGGAGGCACTTTGGACGGCTTTACAGGAGCATCGCCAATAGATCGGCGCTCTCTCTACCGTTGTATAAAACATAATTCGGTCTCTACAACGTAACCTATACAGAAAAAGATACAGGTACTGCAAGTCCACCATATTGTTTACTGATAATAACTGCGAACGACACCTAGTGAGTAAGTAAGATTACAGATCGAGGGAAACAAATGAGTAACCTACATTTGTACGAGTTTAGTCCGCAGTTATAACCAGCTAGATTCAGCATTGTACTGTACCCTTCACACCACTGCAACAGCTCTATACTAATAGGGCATATTTTCTTATATCAATAAATGATTTTTAAATATTATAAAATAGGAAACAACTTCATGATTTAAAGCCATGTTAACAGGTAAAAAGATTCATTAAATAATTTTAAACGGACCGTATGACATTTTTTCCAATCGGTTGCTCATGACACTTTCTAAATACCTCAAATTTTGACTTATTCACTTTGACCTTAAAGGAAATAATATTTTATTATGTTTATATTTTTATTCAATAAAATTTGCAGAACATCTGGATATTCAGCAAAAATAATCGAATCGACTGCAAACCCCATACCGGTATTTGTAAATCATTATTACAAAAAAATCACTTTCATCATCACTTGATAAATATTGTAATAAATCATTTAAAACAACATCAACAAAACAATATCGGTGACAATGGTTCTCCTTGTTTCAAACTGGTCACTGCACAACATGTGTTTCTAAGTGTTGAAGTATTAATTATAAGACAATAGTTAGTGGGTCGGGTTTTACGCATCTTTCAGATAATTTTTGAAATTTGGAATCCCATAGACTTTTTTCCGCACCCAGACGCGAAAACACACCTAGCGATCGGCTAATAAATAACATTTGATTATCCTTCTCAAAAGATAGTTTGATCAGCAAAAAAGTTACTTTTAATTAATTTTTATTTATTTTTCAGGGGGGCAGGACGCCGTATACGTGCAAATGGTGCATTCATAATGTGTTTAAAGAATTGGATATCCCTAATGATTAAATTTTCAGATCTTTAGTTGATAATAACACAAGGGGTTAAAGGATTTGAGATGAATTGCGAGAACGAGGTGATTTCACACGATATGAGTGACGAATTGTTTCTGACAGGAATATCCGGTGAAGGCAAAGCGACCTGTTTATCAGAGATGCTTGACAAAGTTGCACCAGGCGTAACTATCTTTGTTTCTGTTCAAGAGACAAATAAATTACAATTGTAACTACGAAGCGAACTTTCACTTTTGTGGTCTGTGGTTCTGGTCATAACATGACCTAGATCTATCGCGACATGGTCCTGTACAGTGCACTACAGACGTAGTCTTGTGTTTCTGATTTTTTTTCTGTGATATTTGTTTGTTTTGTGGTAATATCTGGCTTTTAAGATTAAATAAATAAAATATGTGATATTCTGTTCTTTATTGATTTGTTCATATGTTGAAATTTCAAAGAAGACTTGTCCGACAAATAGACGGAAAGGGTTTCTTAAATATTCATATATTCCTACACCAAAAAGTAAAGCGGTTCGCATTCGTGTCACGTGACGACCTACATTAAATATGCAAGCATCCGCTCTATATACTTGCAATAAAGGGAATTGCAGTCAGTATGTAAATATTATTAGTTTCATACTTTGATGTTATCACAATGTTAATGCTTTGATGTTTAGCGCACACCAAGGTCCATATACTGATATAGCAAAAAATCGACATGGCATTTCGAATAATCTATACCCAGTGTTTACTCAGGATTGCGTACGTGTATGGGAATTGTGTAAAACTTTGTCGTGATCCAAGTTACAAAATAGATACACATATTTATGGAATGACTGCATTGAAAAAATATGTTCAAATTTGCTATGGTACTTAAATTGTATAATGATTACTTAATTATTTAAACCAGATCGCATTTAAAGACACAAGGGATGTATGTTATGCATTGTATGTTTCAATATTAATACACTTTGTCTACCTATGTAAGATACACTGTATTATTCCATTTTTACAAACACTGGTTTTTGTAAAATAACTGAACATCTGTATCAGAAGCTGTAATTACCTGATGGGTCTTCCGAGACACGTTTAGATGGGAACAGGTGCCACAGAGAAGTCAGTGTCCATCCCGACCAGGGACACCCGTCAAGAGTCCGTTATAAATTTAAAATTAAATCAATTAAGTAATATAATCTCGTTAACATCGGTATTGATGATCCAAGACCTACTTTCGAACAGGTAACTAACGTTTCAGTTAGTGAGACTTGTTACTAAGAACAGGACATTACATCTGCTGTGAAATTTGCGAAATGTTGATATAAAACTCGATTCCTGATATCCTTGTGACAACAATTTATCGCTTTGTTGTCTGCCTCGGTATATGAAATGATCTTACGTAGAACACGCTATGACTGCATCATTTGGGAAACCATATGTAGGTGGTAAAGTGATGCCATAACTTAAGTCTGGGGAATGTTTAAGTAGGGAGCGCAACTGCTTGATTATGTTGTATCTTTAATTACCAGATATTTAGTATTCACATACATTTGAATATCATCATTATTTCAAAAATGCGAAAATATGTTGATACAGCTAAATTTTAAATTAAATGAGATAGACAACTTGTACTTCCTCAGATTCAGAAACGTCTAAATGAAGAAAAAGCCTTAAATTTGACATAAAATATATTGATGACGTTTTGTCAATTAATGATGACAATTTTCATACATATATCAATTTGACATATCCCACCGAACATCATAATCAAGCAAACGTGCTTCCTACTTCGACATTTTATTTACTATAGATAGAGAGGGTAAACTAACAATCAGTTTATAGGACAAACGCAACGATTTAGGTTTCCCCGTCTAAATTTTCAAAATTTAAGTAGTAATATCTAGCTATTATCCGCATATGGGATTCATATCTCACAAATGATCCGATATGCTAGGGCATGTTCAACATATAAACATTTCATATACAGAGGAAAACTGCTGATAAGTTTTGTCACAGGGATATCGAGAACCGCGTGTGATGTCAACGTTCCGCAAATTTTACCGTTATTGCAATTGCCATGTTTCACTAAATGGATTGAGTTACCTATTTAGTCGTCTGTACCAACTGTGACGAGGATTGATTCCTCACTATTTGGATTTGACTGTGGAGGTCCGTGTTTGTCGAATGTCGACAGTTTTGAATATTATCTCATGGACATCCAGAAGATTAATAATTTGGTATCTGTGATTTTTGTATTTAAGAGACACATGACAAAACGGCATTGACATTTGCAATTTGGAAAAAGCGAGACCCGTAATACTCATTTAAACATGAAATTTTCACCGAGCTTGACCGTTTCACGGAACTCGAGAGATTTGCATGTAACATTTGCGACGGCTGTGGCATATTAACAGGGGACGCTGACTCCTTCCGGACACCTGGTACCATCCCGTTTAGAATTCGCAATTATTAGTCATTTTGAGACCATTTGTATGTACATTTTGTCGTTTTATTATGGACTTGGAGTTTCGATTATCCATTGGTCTTATAAGACTCAGCATTTATCAATATCATTACTCGTTTTGAATACATTTTCTGATATCTAGATACTCTATATATTCGTTTATCTATGTATTTACTAATGTATATGAATATGCAGAAATTGAAAATCGTATATTGAAGGCGCTTTTTGACTTGAAAATATACAGAAAGTATTAAAAACATAATACCAAAGTTAAAATTTTCCAAATAACAGATCAAAACAAATGTTCAAGACGATCGTTTCTATCAATAAGATTTCATCAGTGGAGCTCAAATTTAAAATAAATGTAGAGTTCTGAAATAGAAAGTGTTATCTTAAAAGCCGCCATAAAAATAAACTAAATGTTGTATAGTTTTTTATTCGCGGGGAATTAAATTTCGCCATATTTGCAATCAATGAAAATTCATCGAAATTAAATACCCGTGAATAAAATACATTACACTTATGAAGTATAGGAAAGACAATACTAAATGTTGTATAGTTTTTTGTTCGCGGGGAATTAAATTTCGCCACATTTGCAATCAATGAAAATTCATTGAAATTAAATACCCGTGAATAAAATACATTACACTTATGAAGTATAGGAAAGACAATACGTAACCAAATAAGACCAATTCAGAATTACGCGTGAAAATAAACAACTATACAGTGTATTCTCAAATTCGTCTAAGAGTACTACTGTAAAATGGCTGTCAAAGAATATCATTTACAATAGAAGTAATAATAAGTTTTACAAAAGAGGCCAAAACAAATGCTCAAGACGATCGTTTATGTCAATTAAACTTCATCAGTTGAGCATAAATTTGTTCGTTTGTTTGGTTATTGTTGATTAACGTCCCACTCAAGAATCTTTCACTCATATGGAGACGTCATCAATTTTTAGTCTATGCTCGGAACTTATGGCCATTGAGCAGTGAGGGTTCTTTAACGTGCGGATACCTACTGTGACACGGAACCTCATTTTTTACTTTCTCATCCGAAAGACAAGAAAGCAACCTACCGCCGGCTGGACTCGAACTCACGGCCCCACGATCAAGAGTCGAGTGCGCAACCGACTGAGCCAGGCCGGCTCGAGCATAAATTTAAATTTCCGAAAGAAAAAAAAATGGTAACATACAGGGCCAAATAAATGACGAATTATTGTCCACTACACAAGTACATGCTGTGACCAAACACTTGTATATATATTATCTGGTAGATTGGGCGGTTGAAAGATTATATCAGGGACATTCGTTATGACATACACAAGATCAACATTGTCAAATCGGTTAGACAGTACACCAAAGTTTGTAAACAGCGATAAGAATCCGAAATAGCCATGGTAAACAATGTATAGATAATACTTTATAGATCACAACATGTCTCTTTCTCTCTCACTGTATTTTCTTAACTAATGTTTATGATATAATTTTACAGATGTGTAAATTCTAAGGATTTCTTTCTCTCTTTACGGATGATTTAAAGGGGCATTTACTGTGTTTATCAAAAACAAAAAATATATATATCGTTTTTTTCTACTACTAGGACTACTAATTGATGTATCATATCAATTAAAAGCTATACACATCTTATTATCTTATATATTTTGTGAAAATAAGGTCAGGTCCAGTGTGGTTTTGATATAAAAATAGTAAGGTTGAATTAATCAATTGCATTTGAAAAAGTGGCAAACCTCGGTTTCTCAAGCAATTTTCACAAGATATATAAGAATCAATCTAAGTTGTATAAAGGGCAATAAATTGGGAAAAAAGCTAATGCTAATCTTTAAATAGATATAAGTTTGATGCAAATTTTAAAATATAAAATCTCAGATACCAAAGTATAAATTATTTAAATGTCCAGGATATAGATACAAAGCGGTTTTCGATATCCATGTGTTGATAATTTGTCAGTGAGTGGTTATCTGTATATGAAATGTTCTTATGTTGAACATACCCTGGCATATCGGAGCATTTGTGAAATATAAACTCAATATGCGAGTGATTGTGGGAAACTAAAATGTGGAAAATATACAATAGTAAACTCGAAATGGTGGCTTTCGTCGTAAAGCTTAGTTGTTCATTTCCCTTCTGTGTCTATAGTAAGTACAATGTCTTAATATGAAGCGTGTGTGCTTAATTCTGTTGTATCTTTAATTTCTAGTTCGCTAGGATATATCGCATTGACATATTTATATTTTAAACATAATACCAACGTTATAAATATGAAAAATTGTCATTATTAATTGACAAAACGTCGTCGATATATCTAAATGTCAAATTAAAGAACACCGGTAACTTTTTTATCTTTTGATTCAGCAGTTTCTGAATGAAAGGAACAGGCCAGCCAATAAAAGGGCACAATTGGTTCCCATAGGAATGCCGACAAATTGTTGAAAGACCACGTCTCAGAACATTACAAATATATTGTGTATTAGAAATTCCAGCATCTTTTTATATCAACTTCAGTGTATTTATGTGTGGAATCAGAGTGGTGTTGGACAAAATAATAAGTATCATGATAATCAATCACTAGATGTTTAAATTTCTTTCATGGTAAAAAGTATCTCGTTTAATTTTGTATGTGGAATTGTTGTTTAAAGACTAGAGAAGTCGTATGTTTTGATACTGTGAATCAGAGACAAATTATGTGTCTTCAAATTTTCTAAAAATTGTTTAGAATTTTTAAGTATCCACATATGATTTACATCGCTTTAGGAATAAGCACCTGTACAGTATGGGTGAAGTTTCTCCTTAACGGCTATCAATATCTTGGTAAGGAGTAAAGATAAAGGTTTGGTAGAACATTTGCTGGATCCTGCTTTGTACCTCTGCTTATATGGGGTTTTGTGAAGTTTGGGTATCCAATATGAATAAGGTAGCTCAAAATCAGTATCGTTTGTAGGTACATCAAAAGAACGTTATACAGACACGTGATTTTGAAGTATCACGTCCTTTGAAAGTGGGCTAGGTGTGTATGTAGGATTACCAGAATTTGTTATTAAACATTAGTTCTTCTAATAAACCATCATAGTTTATTATTTGAGGTATTGTGTTCACTACAAGATCTACATCCAAAGATTGAAATATAAAAACTCCAAATTATAAACCAATAGAATGTCCAGGACATAGATACAAATCCGGTAAAAATGGACAAAAACGGACCTCTGGAAACCAAGAGGTAGGATCAGGTGACATGGAGGAGTAAGCATCCCCTGTCGACCGGTCAACTTATACAATGAACCCTTATGGAGACGAAACCTTAAATATTACAAATAAAGCATTATACAATTGAGAAACTATATTCATTTATTGTAGAGTTTAACCACAGTGACAATATTTCCCTTGATCACACAGAAGTTTAATTCTAAAATTCAATATTAACAAATAGATTAAAATATATATAATCTATGTTTCCATTCACTTTTGGTATTTTATAAGCATTTGTACTGAATCCTTTTACATTTACTCTACATTACTGTTACAGAACGGAGCCGGCCTGGCTCAGTTGGTAGCGCGCTCGACTGTTGATCGTAAGGTCGTGAGTTCGAGTCCAGCCGGGGGCAGATGAGACAGTCAAAACCGAGGTTCCGTGTCATAGTAGGTGTCGGGACGTTAAAGAACCCTCACTGCGCAATGGCCGTAAGAGCCAAGTATAGGCCAAAATTTGAAGCCCTTCGCCGACATTTGGTAACGTCTCCATATGAGTGAAAGATTCTTAAGTGGGACGTTAAGCAACAATAAACAAACAAAACTGTTACAGAACGATTTGCTACCGGTAATTAGCAATTAGGTTCGATATATCTGTCATACTATTACTGAAATGTTTGTCTTTTTGTTTCATTTTGTTTTGTTCGGTTCTTAGATTAGTTTATTCTGGTCCAGCCTTTTAATAAAAGAATCACAAATATCTACTTCATATTGTCAAGAAGTTTTGTTATAAAACATGTAAACTTGATTTGACCCTTTGTAGGCATCACATTTTAACCAGGTGACCGTAGAATTTGCTGACATTTGGTATATTTATCGCCATGTGTGTTGTTTCTAATCTAAAAGGAAAGAGGTCAAGGAAGAGAGAATCAGATTAGGCCAAGATTGTTTGTACCTTACGTAAAATCTTTGTAAACAAACAAGACAACATTCCATACGAATACCTATATACCTTCAATTACCCGAAATTTAACATCTTATTTCAAATATCCATCGGCATATCTTCATTAAAGTTCATCTAGTAATCTATTGTCGATTAAATTTCTTATCATAAGAAAAATCATATTTTTTCTCGAGCTAAAATCATTTTGAACAATCGGTTTGTCTGACTTATCGCTTTTTGAATTAGCATGACATTTAAAAATGATAAATGCTTTATTGTGCAACAGAAACAGTTTGGAACTACTATAGATTTCAAAGATGTCGTTATGTATGGTGTTTAATGTTAAGTACTTATGTACCAATCTGCACGTGTCGAATTGAACACGAGTTGGTTAGAACGTGTCTTGATGTCCAAATATTGTTGCATAATGTCTAGCTTATCAGCTTTCTTACGAGAGATATGTGCCTTCGGCTCTTATAAAAGTCCGAACAGAACAGAGGGGAAATCACACCGAGGTGGACCGTCAAATCCAAAGAACATGAAATTCCACGCAATAATCGCAGTTTGCTTTCTGGCAACAGTCTATGCCCAGGAGGGCAATATCGTAGAGGTTGCAAAGAAACTCGGGGCAACAACTTTGCTAAAATTAGCCACAGATGCTGGTTTGGCTGATACTTTGTCGACAGGAGGTATCTATTTATATATCGTTAACATTCTTATTTTGATTATTATAGAAGATAGTTAATTTGTGCATTGAATATCAAAAGTTATAATGATGAAACGCAATACAGTTAAGTTTATTATTTAATTTATATAAATCTGTTTCATACTTCTATGGCATTCATAATAATACTTAAAAAGTAACATTATTATATATCCTATTCGCGTTTTCCATTTATTTAACATTAGAGGATAAGTTGCAATGGCGTATCATATACGCCCGAGACTGGGTTTGAGGATGCGGGACTACTTTTATGTTATATTCTTACGCACTATGACAATGACTAGTTACGAAAATGTTTGATGTTATTTTGATAAAGATATATAATTAAAAGATTATTAAATGTATATGCTGAAATATTTACGCCCTTTTTCTTGCCTTTTTTTTTCGCGCCAAGAACGCGGGCGTAAATATTTCAACATATATATTCAAAAACCCATACTGACGATTTTCATGATCCCTGATATTAATAGATTGCTTTTAGTAGTTGTTTATTGCCTTGAAATTTTATTGTTTTAACAAATTGTTATCCATATACTCTTACAGGCCCGTTTACGGTATTTGCTCCAACCAATGACGCCTTCGCTAAATTGCCAAAAAGAATTCTTGATGTTTTGGAAAAGGACAAGAAACTTCTGACCGATGTTCTGAAATATCATGTAGTCAGCGGAAAAGTATATTCCTCACAATTAAAGAATGATTTGTTGGCGCAATCCCTCTTACCAGAGGCAAAGATAAGAGTCAACATCTACCAAAATGGAAAGGTAATTGCTATTGTTTTTAAAAACGTAGTGTTAATAACTGCAGTTTATTGAGAACTCCTGCCTCTGCTCTGTTCCTCGTTTTAAGACCTTCATGTTTCACTTATGATATAGTATCTCCGTGGTCGAGTGGTTCGATCATTGTATTTTAAAATATGAAGTATCTCGCCTCTAGTCTTACACCACTCTGGAACCTAAACTGATATTTGATAATGTATGCCAGTTTACTTGCGAAAGCTCAGTGGTCAATTCCCAGATTCTCTCCTCCACCAATAAAAATTGGCCGCAAATTGGTGAAAAATTGCTTTTCCAAGCCTCTGAATTTTTGAATTTTCAAACGTTAATTGTTTTTTCAGCTACTGAAATAAAATTTGTTACATACCGATAAAACTTGATTAGATTCAAAATTTGCCACCGATAAAATGACTTTATGGGGGTTATTCACCCAATCAAATGATTTTTTTTAAATAGAAGTTATACATATACGACTATTATCATCAAAGTGACTCAATACTCGAGCAAACTTTTCATCTTGATATTTACATATAACAGATCCTAAGTATGAACCTCAAAATTTAAGTATGTACTCTATTTTTTAAATTCTATTTCTGAAGCTTTCTCCAAATAATTTTATCATTATTTATTGAATATACAAAAATGTCTAATTGTAGTATACATTTTGTGTTTTTATCTTAAAATCATAGATTAGTTCAGTTAGCTGAGTTTAAGCATAGCGTAAATTTGGTAACTTCGGACCCTGGGATCTGACCTGTTGCTCTAATCTGAGTTTTATTACAGAATCACGACGGGAACGTCCAAGGACAGGAAATGCTAACTCGTCTGTGATAACTCGTCCTGATTTTAGATATTCCGGAATATGTATATTGATATTGCTTATCAACCATTCACGTTTTTTACTTTAACTCAAGGACCTAGATAATGTTAAACGCTGTCCTATATAGAATTAACAATACTAAAGTTATACAATAAAAGGATAAACAAATGCTCGATCACTGCTGTCAATAAGATTTCATCAGTTGAGTTCGAATTTAATATAAATGTGTATTTCCGAAAGAAAAAAAAGTGATATCATACAAAGCCAAATGATAAACCTAAATGTGTGGCCAAATTCGTCTAAGGTGACTCACATCTTAGCTTTTGGGAAGTTTATGATTTAAATGATCCGACCGAAATATTACTTTAGTATAAAACAATCGGCTGGTACCGAAATATATTTGTTTTGTAATTGTTTAATATTTAGGTTATCACTGCCTCTGGAAGCCCCGTCACCGCACCTGACCAGAATGCAACAAACGGTGTCATCCATGTCGTCAGCAAGGTATTGTTTCCAATTCCACTTGGCAACGTTGTTCAGACTGCACAAAGACAAAATGAGTTGGGAACTCTGGTAAAAGCTGTAGTAGCTGCCAACCTTACAAGTACACTTTCAGGTAAATTGGGAAATTAAAGTTTGTCCCAACAGTGAATAACATTGCCAGATGCACAGGGTGACCTATTGCTATCGTGTTTTTCTGTCAACTTACATTGTTAAATAACGAACTTCACACGCTTTACTTAAGAAGTCGTTGTAATCGGACATCATGACAATGTTCTGTGTCTTGATAGGCGTGTCATGACGAAAACCGAATCTTACCTAATCCCCATATTTCACTTTTTTGCTTAAGAGATATCTTGATAATTCGGTATACTAGCCCTTTCTTTAAAACAATAATAGGGCTAACTGTTACTGAATCTGCAGACTTTCAGATAATATTTGAAATCGAGCTCCCGTATCAGGCCAAGTATGTCATGTTCAAAAATCAACATTTGCATAGTTCAACATAAATGGCATTTCTCATAGTACAACTGATGACATCTCAAATGGTGAGACATTAAACGTAAAGCAAGCATATCACTGACAGTTCCTTATTTTATTTTATTTTTTAACTTTATTTAGTTTATTTATTTCACTACGATTGACAAACTTATATCAACTTATATTAATGTTTCTCGTTGGCACTGATGTTGGTGTGCGGGGGGTCCTTGCTGTAGGAGGAAACCGGAGTAGCCCGAACATTTGGCGACCACCATACCATCTCACATACTCCCTTGTCAAATCCATAGATCTCTATCAAACCCGCGTCACATTGACAGTTCCTTGTTCTTTAGAACAGTAATAACAGAATTAAAGTTATGATATGCAGCCTTCGAGATATATTTCATATTTCACTACCGACAAAATGCTAAAATGAAATTAAGAGGACCATAAATATTATTAACAATACCAAAGTTATAGTTTTAGAAAAGTGGCCGAAATGCTCAAGACGAGCTTTTCTATCAAAAAGACCTCATCAGTTGAGCTCGAATTTAATATCAATGCATTTACCCGCTTCAATATTTTTACACTTTATGTTGATACAGAATGTATTTGAATTCTGAATCATTTGCGCGATAGGTAATAATTTTCCAAAATGATTCTTTTGACAGGCGCAGGACCATTTACAGTACTGGCACCGACTGATGAAGCATTTAACAAACTTCCTCCAGGAACCTTAGATAACCTGTTGAAAAACATTACAGCTCTCACAGGTATTTATCTATATGTATCTATTTATCTTTATGTTTCTATTTATCTGTATGTTTAATGAGATAAATCAACAGGTTATTTCGAGAGAGGAATTTTATAAGAATAAAAATTTCATCGAATTTAGGGTGAATATTATGAACTTTTGTCATTATTGTTATGGTGTTGAACAAGATGAAGATAATGATTAATTTTGCTATTATTTTTATCATTGTGATTGTTGTTATTATTATCACTGTTATTGTTACTTTTATTATTATTATTATTATTATTATTATTATTATTATTATTTGGGGAAGGGCGGTGGTCTTTTCCCGGGTACATTGTAACCGGTTTCCCTCCTCCATCATTAAAAACTGGACGCCACCATATAACTGAAAAATTGTTGACTGTGGCGTAAAACACCATTAAAAATGTATTATTACAAAAATATGAACCTCCTTCCAGATGTTCTGACATACCACGTGATCGGCTCAACAGCCTACTCTGCTGGCCTGACCAATGGGGAAAGTGTTGCGACAGTTGAAGGAAAATCGGTTACATTTTCAGTATCTCAAGGTAAGTGTTGCTTTCATTTTTCAATTCCTGGTAAATACGAAGCATATCATTAACTTTTTAGTTCAGGTATCTTCCCAGATGGCCTAGTAAGTAATGATAATGTGGAGTTGAAGCGACTACACATAAACGACACAAACTACCAATAAAAAGTAGCAGCCTAGGTCATGATAATGGTGTCGGGTATAAGTTAAATCATAGATGTCCTCAAAATGTTTAGAAATTACGAGCAGAAGGTAGAAAAACAGACGAGGCAGATAAGGCGATAAACAGGAATAAACAGAATGATTTCTCCCCACAAAAAAGAAAGTAAAATGTACATTTTATTCGAATACAAATTGAATAAGTGCACATAACAATGACTGGTTAAAGCACCAAATTTTACCAATGCAATCTCTGACCAACCTCTAGTCAGCCCCGCTAAGCCTTAAGCTTATTGCGTGAAAAGCCTGCTAGTATGTTTGCCGACGGCCGGCGGCATTTTTTGACAAGTCTATATCAGATCCATTTTTTCGGTCATTTGAATACCAGCACGGTACAGCTGAAAAGCTGTTGAATGCAGCATAAAACATATCATGTATGAAGCAGTTGTTTATATATTATTATAAATATTTACATTTGCAGAAATTTGACTCTTTATAATGATTATTTATTTTTTCAGAGGGAGTGATGATTAACAATGTCGCCAAAGTTGTGAGACCTGATGAATCTGTTACCAATGGTGTTATTCACATAATTGATGCCGTCCTATTACCAAAGTCATACCGTCCCATAGTTTAAGTGATCTTTAGAAAAGGATTTTTATAATCACTTTAGTGTTTTTAGTTTTTGTAATCCATTGCTCGTTTCACTGTTTATGCTCAATACTCTACAGTTTTATATAGATTGCCATAAAAATAAATGCATATTGATATCTTACATTTCTGTGGGTTTTTTTTAACAAACATAGAGTTGATGGAGAGATTTAGAGGAGGTTTTTTTTCAGAAAATAGAAAGAGTATCATAACTAGTTATCTTGTGGGAGTTGAAAGTTTACAGAAGCCTCGCTCTGGACAAAAATTTCAACCTGAGAAGATGAATTTTTACTACATCTCGCACCACAATTTTTATTGTTTTTACTTCTCGTCAATATTTTTTTCATTTATTTGGAGAAGTCACCACCTGATGGTGAAATGCTACAAATGTTAACCTGCGCTATGGTCTGACGCCAATGCTGTGACGCGGTATGTTTGTGTTTTTAATCTCATCTAAAAGGCTGACACTTTTTTTGTGTGACGAGAGCTTGGCGAAGGAACAGTCACTAACATTCTTAAAGTCTTTGGTATGACCCGGTCTGGGAATCAAACCCGGGACCTTTCACCTTTCACTAAAGGGTTTCAGTACAACTTTCACTAAATATCACCACAACTCACCACAGCTAAATATATTACTAGTGTATAGTTTGGTATTTTTGTAAAACTAAAAACCACCTCTACCAAAATTGCACATGCATGTATAGTGTCGTGGCACGAGATGTCTCATCCTAAGGGAATCCCAAACTATACTGAGTACCAATTCGAGATAATGTTCTCACAGATGCGAGAAATATAAATCTTGCCTATTGTTAAGGGGGAAATAACTCGTGCTGTTAATATTCGCTGTATTCACGGTGTTGATAAATACATGAGTATAAGAAACAAAGTCTGTTGAAATTATATATTTATTAAATAATTATCAAATTAACTATTTTATAATTATCTACCCTATTGTTTCGAGTATCTAAGTATTGTAATGAAAGATCTGGTAATTGGTGTTAGACAGAGCGGTGTATTTTAAAACAATTGAACAAAGTATGGGAATATTCTCTAGGTTCAGACAGGATATAAATGTGGATCAAAACACTATCTTTCTGTATAAAACAAGTACTGTATTATTGACCTTAAATGTTTGCCAAAAGGTAAAAGCGTCCAATGGCATGTTGATATATCTAGGGATTAGACTGACCGAGTGTCGGTATGTACAACGAAACGTACCAACGATAAACAGCAACATATGTGAATTAAACTGACAATCGTCACATTGTGAGAAAACACTGACATCTCGAAATTTGAAATCAGACAGTGGTTCTATGATTCGTGAGATTTCGAGGTTCGAACAATTGTAACGTAAAAGGATTTTTTCTTACCATTGGTAATTGAACTTGAATATGCATACTGATATCCTGCTATGCTAATATGACTTGAGGAATTGGCTTTTGGAGAAGAAAATACATCAGTTGATATCCCGATTTAAAAAAAAAAAAAAAGATTGAACCCTCGTTTATCTATCTTTATCCCTATTTCAAAAAATAAAACATGATTGAACCTCCGTTTAATGCTATAAGTTATGATTAAAGGTAAAAATATAAATACACTACATAAGGAGCAAGCTTAGGCAAAACTTGAATAATTCAAGCCCGCTCCGTTTACAGTTTTCTCCATCTATGAGCGCAGTAAGCTGAATGAGACTAATTCATCAAGGAAAATAGTCTATAACGTTTGTGCGGTATTAGTATCTCCAATGGTGATGGAGAGTAACTCTACGTAACCTTCCCGCTGAAATGAAGTTATCGCGTTATCGTCTGCTAGCGTCATCCCATCAATAATAGAAACAATAGTTGTGCTCAAACGTTATCGGGTATCACGCAGTACATGAATTAGTCCCAATATTCGGGTTTGCTACGACCTTAAAAAGTCACAACAGTAAAACATTGTCCAACTCTACATAACGTTTGCTAACATGGTAGTAGAAGATCTTTGTTTATATACTTTCATTTAATTCGACATTTATTTGGAAGAAAGAAATGAGAATACATGTACAGTAAATTTTTAGACTATGTGTATGATTGCTTTTGCGTTTTCAGTTAATTTCTATAGTTACATTGCATTGTGGCAACAAGTCTATGACCCATTCTGAATCTGCGCTCTTCATTACTAAACATAGGGAAACATTGTCCATGTCGTAAAGTTTCAATAGATAGCAAATATAAATTGGACAATTATCTTTACTGAAAACAGGCCAGGTGTGAACAAAGACCAGAAGTCCGATTTTGTATGATTTCGTCTTTAGCATGTACATCGACAATATTTGTTATGTACTTCGACAATATTTGTTTACCTTCTGGCGTAGTAAAAATCCAACTACTACTGACAATTGGTTCGAAACAAACTATGCTCACACTAAGCCGATCGTGCCTTCTGTATAATTCTTAATCAAGCTGAAATAGCCACTAGTGCTAGTCTTAGCCGAAACAGGTCTTAGGTCAACTAGCTGATAACTGGTCTTAGCTTAGCCGACTACTGGGCTTAGTCTTAGCCGACAACTGGGCTTAGCTGACAACTGGTCTTAGCCGACAACTGCCTTAGCCGACTACTGCCTTAGCCGACAACTGGGCTTAGCTGACAACTGGGCTTAGCCGACAACTGGTCTTAGCCGACCTTAGCCGAAAACAGCTTAGCCGAACTGGGCTTTAGCCGACAATACTTAGGTCTTAGCCGACAACTGGGCTTAGCTAACAACTGGGCTTAGCCGACTACTGGTCTTAGCCGACAACTGGTCTTAGCCGACTACTGGTCTTAGCCGACAACTAGGCTTAGACGACTACGATCTTAGCCGAAAACAGCTTAGCCGAATACTGGTTTTAGCCGACAACTGGGATTAGTCGACTACTGTCTTAGCCAACAACTTGGCTTAGCAGACAACTGTTCTTAGCCGACAACTGGGCTTAACCAACTACTGGGCCTAGCCGACAACTGGGCTCAGCTGACTACTGTCTTAGCCGACAACTGGGCTTAGCCGACTACAGTCTTAACCGAGTACTGGGCCTAGCCGACAACTGGGCTTAACCAACTACTATCTTAGCCGAAAACGGCTTAGCCGACTACTGGTTTTAGCCGACAGCTGGGATTAGTCGACTACTGTCTTAGCCAACAACTTGGCTTAGCAGACAACTGGGCTCAGCCGACTACTGTCTTAGCCGACAACTGGGCTTAGCCGACTACAGTCTTAACCGAGTACTGGGCCTAGCCGACAACTGGGCTTAACCAACTACTGTCTTAGCCGACAACTGGGCTTAGCCGACTACTGTCTTAACCGAGTACTGGGCTTAGCCGACAACTGGGCTCAGCCGACTACTGTCTTAGCCGACAACTGGGCTTAGCCGACTACTGGTCCTAGCCGACAACATGTCCTGTACCTGTACATAAAATCAAATCAAAATAAAATCAAAATTACATATATGATTATGCAATTGATTTGTTTGTTCCCTCTAGCCTTCTATATATATATATTCATTAGATTACAATTTTCACATGAATCATAGTATGAATGGATATTGATATATTACGTAAGGGATTTATTTTTCTTAGTAAACACTGAAAATCATTACGAAAAGAATAATATTGTATCAAGAAAGTATTAATTTGGAGACCAACTAGATCAACATGTAATGTAATACGATTGATCTATCACGCTCAAATGAAATAGAACAGTATTTCTTTGAATTAATTTCCTGCATATATTGGCCTTGGCCATTTTTGTTGCTCCACTCGAGTGTAGTAAATAGACACTCGGGGACTATTGATAAATATTTTATTGTATTGCTGTTCGCTTTATAAACTGTGAGTCGACTGAGTACTCTTGACATGTATGGTACAATGCCATTCTTGGATCTACACGATTTAGTTGACAGTATTAGATATCCGTATTAAGATGAAATAAATATTACGAGCTTCGAAACTGATAGTCAATAAAAACAATAGGGTACAAAGTGTGTCTTGGAGTTTAATACTTTGAGACGAACACTAAGATATGATATTGTTACATGTGACACAACGGTTTCACATAAATCAGTTAACCTACTTATTCTACATTTAAACCTTGTTTATCTACAGTTAATCCTTGTTTTTTCTACAGTAAACCCATTTTTAAAGAAAAGATTTTTTGGCGTCCCAATTTGAATAAAATGCAAAACAGACTAGGTCTTACCGAGTCAAAATCACATTAATACTCATTATTGTAATATGTGTCGCAGATAAACTGATTTTTTCATTCAAACTAAGTTTTTCTCAAGGAAAACCAGAAGAAAAGTAAATTTTTTGTTATTTTTGGCAATGTTAACTTAGTTTTCCTCAGTTAAACAGAATTTTTCGCTAGGTAATGTTGGTTACTGAAAATTATATATTTCTTAAAGCAATATGAGCTGTCGTTGGTGAAACATCTTACATGCCCATTTTATGAAATAGTTTATCTCATATATACCCCAAAGAGACCATCTGGTGGTTAGAATAACAAATGCATGCGTATAATTGCATCGGTCTTGCCAAACATAGGCCGTAATATCAGGGTTTTTTTTAGCCATGCAAATTAAATTTTGGTAAGTTTAACGATTACCGAGTGTACAATAAGTACGTGCGATTTTCAGTTATTATATATTCTATTATTATTGCCCTTTGCATTTATTTCCGTACTTAATCAAATCATACCTAAATCAGGCAAATATGGTCTATTCCGTCGTTTCAAAACATTCGTTTCTGAAATTGTCCACGTGCCGGGTATATCGGATGATATCGACCAATCTTTAACTCGTCCCATCGCATTCTCGGCATTATCATTCTTGACACGTATAAACTGCCCAACTCCACCGGACATGGCGGCACTATTGTAAGACATGGGGTACGCAAATTTTTCAGTTTTATTGTTTTGATTTTGGCAATGTCAGCATGCATTTCAGGTTAACATTAAAGATTGGAAAAAATTTCTTTTAGTTACCTAATATTTTTATATGCTTCAGGTATTTAAAATAGCATTGAAAACACATATTTAACATAATACATGTACATGCCAACAAAAAAATCACGTCATCTATTTTAAAAGTAAATTTAAAACAAATAAAAACCGAAGCGCGTGAAGGACCGAAATCCCCGACCGAATTACGTAGCACGGCGAAAGGGCCTGTTTTTTTTTTACGGGAAAACTTAAATTCTAATAAAAACAAATAACTTCGAAAAGGAGATCTTCTACAACGTTTCACGTGTTTGATAATGTATTTGAACACACATTCTATTATATTCTCGTCTATATGTCATGGGACAAAAATCACCAATATGACAGCTCACATCGCTTTAACATCTAGAACTGTCCTGCTCTGAATAATTAAAAACATCAACCACAAAAAAATACAAATTTGGCAAAATTGGAAATTGATAAACATAAATTTTGATAGTGAATTTCTTCCTTGTGTTATCTATATAAGGTTGCAATGGAAATACAACATCGATTGACACTAAAGCTCTATATATTCAATTAAGCACTAACATATTGTTGTTCTACCGTAAGAAATTGTTTGTATGTCGGAATATTGATTGCTCTTTGTGTTCGGTACTATCTACTTAGATGCTAATCAGTGCTTGGCTCTAATCATAATACATAAGCTGTTTCGTCAAACTCCAGAGATTGATTGATGCTTGTGACGACTGGACTCTATTCAATCTACTGAATATTTAGTGGAAGTAAAGTAATGATTTTGTTTGAATAAAAATCTGTCAAAACCTGAAGAAAATTGTGATTCTTATAATTCCCTTAAATGTACTACACCATATGGGACGTTAATAATATTTAATTTTTCAGGACGAAATGTTTTTATAAAGCCAGGGTAATAAAAATAATGATAATAACTACTTCATTCTAGATTGGAGGCAACGATATATATATGATGTTCTTGAAATCGGTGGTTTATGGTACTGGCTAGTGACTGTCAATGGTCATGATACACATGTCTGTAATAACATTTACTCATCAACCCCTGAAAAATAATGGACTCTTCTGTAAATCACCAACTTAGACCAGTCTAGATGTGTTTTAAGGGGCGAATAAGCGAAACAATACAATTATGTAACATGCCATTTTTTAGTTTCTATTTCGGAAGTCTACATCTATTCGAAATTTTAGCTCAAATGTTGATGTTTTTTTTTTAGACTGAAGCAACTGTCTTTTTTAAAGTTTTTTTTATAAAGTTTTAATTTGGAATTATTAAAAAAAATTATTAAAAAATACTATGCCTATTGGCCTAAAATTGGAACAAGCACCATTAAAGGTGACTGCTGAAATAGGTATTGCACAATACAAAATTTCTTGTCCGTTCAGTACGCTTTTACAGTAATCTTTCTAATGAATAAAGTAAAATAGAAAAAAAGGTTATTTTGTATTTTTTCTGTAAGACTATTATTGCGTCACTTCATTCGACGACTCCAGTTTACTAATACTTGAATTTTCGAGTTAAATTTATGTGTGCGAGATTTCCCCGGACTTGGTGTCACCAAATGATCTAAATTCACACGTTTTCGAGATGAAAACATTCCACATGGTGCTACTGGAAAATTTTTGTACATTTTTGTACATTCATTTTATAGATTTACAATAAGAAATTAGGATGCAAAATATTGCTAATCTCTGGAAAATAATTTGAATACATAACCAAGATTAATTATCATACTCAAGTTATTTTTTTATTCTAACGAGACAATCTTAAATTTGTACTTGTAACGAATTCAATGTACTTGATATAACAAAATGATGCCGTATGCCCGGAAAGATTCGCCGTTGGTTATTTTCATGTAGATGTAATGTATGATCATACAAACGATTGCCTTGAGCATTTGTTTTGACCTCTTATAAAACTATAAGTTTGATATTGTTGTATACTTTTATCTGGCTTGAAACATTCGACTTCATTTTAAATTTACCTTCTCACCTCGGTGCAAAAATAGCGAAAATTAAAATGGCGAAAAATTCCAGTTTGTTTTTAATCATTACCTTTGACTTGTTCGAACAAGTTTATTGTCAAAATAATATAACATTTAATATAAGAAAGAGAATTTCTTAATTTTAGACTCAATAACAATATTTCAAAAAGGATTATTTTCGAGTCGACTAATCTGGTAATAAAAAAGAACATTTTCAATATATTTCTCATTGATGGTCATTGCAGGCAAAATATTGTGGGTCTCATTCTACAAAAAAAAAGAAATAAATATATTGTTCATCACCACTAATTAGTGCTAGTAATTAAAAGTGAAAATCACAAGTGTTTTATTGAGAAGTAATGCTTGGGTTAAGTATCACGTTATATGTAGCAGAATAGCCAAATTTTTCTAATGTGACAATATGAGGGTTGATTGATAGGTGTTGGGCCAATTATGTAAGGATTTGTCTTTTGACGTACTGCATTATTTTTCAACATAACCTCCTTCAATGTCTATACACTTTTGCCAGCGATATTTTACAGCTTCAATGACATATTTTGAAGAAGTCCTTTTCTTGACTGTCCAAATATCCTCCACTGTATGACGTCATCATCTGTCTGTAAATTGATACCGGAAATGACTTTTTATTCAATTTCGGGAACGGATGAAAGTCTGATGGAGTGATTAAAGATCAGAGATTTATTTAGAGATCATGTGATAGGAGGGGATGTTTAATCAGTTGAAATCCACGATCATTATTTGCAAGCCATTTAGCAATGACAGAATGGTCCTGGTGAAACAAAACACCTTTGCCGACCTGTCCACGATGCTTGGTTTTAATTTTTTTCTCTTAACTACCGAAGAAGAGATGCATACTATGTTTAACATAACAATATCATAGACCTTAATAGTGAGTATTTCAGAAGTTTCACAGTGACTTTCATTCCATGACGGGGGTCATCACCAAGGCTCTGTCTATCACGCTTGAATTCTGCCACCCACCGTTTTACAGAAACTTATGAAGGGACATCGTCTCCTAGTGTTGCTATCTTGTCAGCATGAATAGCTTTAGGTACTAGAATTTTCTTGAATAAATATCAAATCAGTGCTCTCTCTTTGCAATTTTGTCCATTTTGCTTAAGTAACTTGCCACGTTTACGTTATAGTGTTACCTCTTCGGCATAAACTGACCAATTTTACTGTTCGATGATTAGCAGCTTAAATAGTCGAAGAACAGCAATGCTGAAAATGGGCTACCATGCTTAACTCCTCCAATACAAGGCTTAAAACATCAGTCAACCCTCGTACAAGTATAATGGATACTGGACATTCGCGGACATGGGCAGATGGAAAGGGATCTATCATCTGTTGACCTGTGACACCAGTCAGTCGTGGGTCAACTGTCAAGTTAAACTTAAAGTAAGTAAGGAATAAATTCTGTCACAGCCATGTGGAATTGAAATTTCATTACGTTTCACTGAAATTTACAGATATTTACAAAATACATAATAAAACTTTTGCTTCATTATTGTAGGTACGAAAGGAATGAAACAACTGAAACAAATAGAAATTTGTTTAAATTTCACGTCATATTTGTCATTACGTAATTGCCGCACTACAGTGATGAACAAAAATTGTTATGACGTCAATGAGTTAAATTATCACAGCCTTTACTGTAATATTATAAAGATATATATATATACATACATATATTTATATATATATATATATGTATATATATATATATATATATATATATATATATATATATATATATATTATATATATATATATATATATATATATATATATATATATATATATATAGTGTTTATTATTTGTGTCTAAGATAATAAACGATATCTGCGTTTTAATAACATCAATCCGCTACTTCAGGTAACTGTTTTGTTGAAAGTTTAGAAGATCCACCACCACATTTGGTAATATTTGAAATCACAGCTGCAGTTTTCGGAGTACATGTATTTTCAGATTTACCACACTCTACGCAAACTAGTTTTGGTGTGAGAACGGAGGTTTTTGTATTCCTTTGAGATTTCCGTCTAGTTCTTAACCGCCACAAACTTTCACGACGAACAAAAGATGTTGGGAAGAACAAATGTGAAGTCCTACGTGTTTCGGAAGTCACTGTCCGAATTTCATGCGATTCCGTTTCTTCAAATACCTCATCAAGCGGATCTGTTGATACTGCAATTGGAAAAATGTAATTTAGGTTCTGAAAACGAAGTTTTTCTTATATTCTGCAGAAATGAACACATATCGTTTTTATTGTTGTATTGTTGATATACCCAGGGTACCTCGGTTTCAAGTATAATTCGATACACTTCCACTTATTATATCGAACAGATTCACTACCTGTGTTAAAATCTCAGGTATGACCCAAATCGTAAATTGAACATGGAACCTTCTATTTGCGGGTTCAACGCAATCTTGAAGTTCGTTAGTGATTCTGCATGGAGTATCTCATCTGAATTTTGACAATTTTAATAATATTCTTTTTTTAACCTGATGTCAAATGAAGGTTTGGAAATGATGACATAGGCCACATGTTTACAAGTATGGGTATAAATAGCTCCAGAGTAATATAGAGTACTTACCTATAAATAACGTATAATTCATGAACATTGTAAA
>BROG01000076.1:600000-825000 GCA_030159075.1 Atrina japonica | reverse complement strand
ATTGCGAAAAAAAAAAATTTAAAAATAAGATGAGATATCAGGAAATGATGTCAACATCTGTATTTATAACACGTTCTATTTAATTTACTAAGAACTACTATCATTACAACTGAAAAAATAATATATACAGTCCAGCCCAGATATATTAAAATTCAAGGAAATGAATTAATTATTCTTTCAAAGAAATAGGCGATTCAAAATAATGGTAATAAAGAAATTTGGCCGGCCGCGGGGAATCAAAATCATTTCAAATATAGCAGGATAACACAGATATCAGAAATTTATCATTTTTTACACACACACACACACACACACACACACACACACACACACACATACACACCTACACATAACACACACATACACACATATACATATATACACACACACACATATATACATATAACATATATATATATATATATATATATATATATATATATATATATATATATATATATCGGTACTGAATTATAAACCGTACAAGATTGGAATTTTGACATTTGAATCTTCGAAATCAGAGAAAATCGGAAGGCGATTATTTAGAATTAAAAGTTAACACATTAATCATAAGTAGATTTCGAAACGTTGAATAATAATTTTAATACAACTAGATTCTCAACCATATGAAGCCAATGTTAACTGTTATATCACGTAATTTATTATAGTGGGATGCTTATCCTGTTGGTTTACAAAGTTCTTCTAGCCACTTCATTCAAACCATCAGCTAATGGCTCAAATTATGATTTTGTTCAGCCTTTTAAATACGTAAATTTAGATAAGAAAATACATTTTGGACTAATTAGTATAGTTAAAGTACAATCATTTAACACAATTACTGTATTCCGTAGAGTAGAAAATTATGTGTTAAAACTACTTGAAATATGGGTTTGAAGCCTCATAAAGAATTTTTCGTCTCATCGCTTCATATTATCTATGTTGCAATACTTTGAAAATTCCTGTTTATGCGATCCTTTGGTCCATTTTCATTCATATTGCAAATAAGATCATCAATAAATAAAACGATTTTTTAAACTTCATCAATAAATTGAAAGATAATTAAAATATGATTGATCACGAACGCCGACATTTTAAATGAAGTTCGATAAACGTTTGCCATACAGACATGATAAATACAACTCGTGATAGTACGTAGATCGCTTATCATTTTACTTCAAATATAACGAGACCAAATTCTGAAATAGCAGGTGCGTGTTTCATCCGTATTTATAAGGTATCCAAGTTAATGACCATCGATCTTTTAATTAGATTTTAAGTTGTTCGCTCGCAGAGTTTCGAAAAATTCGATTTATCAACTTTTTTCATATTTCTTTTATATATTTCTGTCTGATGTTCGTGATTTTGGTTTGTTAGATACGTCACCAAATGAGGACTTGCGATGTGAAAAATATGTTGACACGTGGTGGAACAAACTAATTTTATGTTGATGAACCATTCCGGAAAGTTTCGAATTGTAAGCATTATAGTGATTTTGATTGGTTTTTTTATGCATTTATGTTCAGTTCATTATGTACGTACAATTAACATATTTTAAAACAGAAAAATAAAAGATACCAAAAGTAAAAAAAAATCAGCATATAAACTTGGTGTTTACCTGATAAATATAAAAACTGAGCTATCAGAGCCCGAAATTATCAATTTATTCAATACACATGCTCAACTAAAAAGTTCGTGATTTTAAGGTAAAACACACAGAATGTAAGCTGCCTGCAGCTGGACATGTTTGTCAAATAATTGTAGATAATAATGAAAAGCGTTGCTCATTTGAAGAAAAGTTCAGAAATATGAAAGATTAGATGAAATCTAATTGACAGAAACGATCGTCTTGAGCATTATACCTTTGATATTAGGTTTATATTGGTTCAATACATACTCAGAATTGGAGAACCACATTCAACGCATTCTTTTGACTTTGATTAAAATCAGTGTGAATGATTTATCCTATAGTTCTTCACAGTATTTATTGAGCATTTCAGTATATAATGCAGCGTCAGCCCATAATCGATGTCAATGCTGTAGCAACAGTCATGATTTAGGTTCACAGAGTACTTGTTCAATAATCGGCATAGAAAAATTAAAATCACAGACACCAAAGTACTATTATTTAAGATAATATACAAATCTGTTGAACATTGGACAAACACGGATCTCTGAAAATCCAGAGGTGGGATCAGGTGCCATGGAGGAATACGCATCGCCTGTTGCTCGGCCACACACCCCTGCGAGTCAAATTCAAATGAAATTCTAGTAAGAAATATATCGTCACAATTGGCTATCGAACGGGTAACTTTTCATTTAATAAAACGGTATTTGCAAACAAGGCCATTATACCAACTGTACAACATGTACCGCCATAATATAGCTTCACGGTGTATCCAATTTATAATCAGTATGAATTTTGTAGTAACAGTCATGATTAAATGATACACGGTATATCCATGTCATTATCGCTGTAAATGCCGTAGCAACTGTCATGATTAAATGATTCACGATATATACGTGTCATGATCGCTGTACAATCCGTAGCAACTGTCATGATTTAATGATTCACGGTGTATTCCTTTCATACTCGGTGTGCATGATGTAATATAAAGATCACACATACCAAAGTATCAATCATTAGAAGTTTCAGGAGACGATATTTTCATCTCTTGAACATTTGACAAACACGAACCTCTAATAATATAGAGGTAGGATGAGGTGATTTAGAGGTGTAAGTATCCCCTGTTGACCGGTCATAGTCAAATACAAATCTAATAAGTGGACAACCACTGGCGATTAGGTTACTCAAACAAGTGAAACAAAAACTAACATAAAGTTATAGCAATAAATTACAAACAAGGTATTTGTACCGACCGTAAAATTTGCGAAATGTTGACAATGCAATTTTTTATGACAACTTATCAGTAGATAGTTTGCCCCTGTATATGAAATGTTCATATGTTGAACATGCGCTAGCATATTGGACCATTTGCGAGATATAAACACCATATACAGAGGGATACCAATACTTAAGCGTGGGAAGTTGACAATAGGAAAGCAGAAAACATCACGTTTATCGTAAAACTTACTTTCCTGTGTATGTCTACAATAAGTACGTCACAGCTATAATTCCTGTGATAATATAGAGGTAGGATGAGGTGTCAGTTGCAGGCGACATAACCAGCAGTGACGTAGAAAAGAATGATCATGCGAAAACACTTGAGGTTATGAATGTGGAATTTTACGGTCATTATAATGGCCTTGTTTCCAATTCCTCTGTTTCACTGAATGAAATGTTGAGTTACCTGTTCGATAACAGATACCTGCACCAGTTGTGACGAGGATTTATTTCTCATTCGTTTCATCTGAGTTTTACTGAGGCTGCAGGTGTGACCGGTCAACAGGAGATGCTTACTCCTCTATGGCACCTAATCCAACTTCTGGATTTCCAGAAGTCCGTGTTTGTCCAATGTTCACTGGATTTGTATATTTGTCTCCTGGGCATGCTGAAAATTAATGTTTTGGTATCTGTATACTTTGCATTGGCAGTTAGTAAAATCATTTATGACTCAATACTTTGCTAATCATTTCTTACACACAATCATTTATTTAAACTTTTGTCAATGTATGGGAGCCCCGGTGGCCGAGTGGTTAAAGCATTTCCGCTTTGAACCATGA
This sequence comes from Atrina japonica, assembly GCA_030159075.1. Classification (NCBI taxonomy): domain Eukaryota; kingdom Metazoa; phylum Mollusca; class Bivalvia; order Pterioida; family Pinnidae; genus Atrina; species Atrina japonica. The sequence goes on along the minus strand of BROG01000076.1, from coordinate 821,319 downwards.
AGTCTCTCACTTCTGGTCAGCACAGATTCGAGACCCGCTGGAACCTAAGATGATTTTTTGTAAGAACGTTTGCCAGTTTACTTGCGAAAGGCCGGTGGTCTTTTCCCGAGTACATGTACATTGTAACCGGGTTCTCTCCTCCACTAATAAAAGGTGGCCACCACCATATGTCTGAAAAATTGTTGAGTGTGGCGTAAAACGCTATTTAAGATTAAAAAAAGTCTATGTATGTTTTTGAAATATCCAACATTTTACTCAGCCTATATGACAGTTGAATTTTTAAGAACAGGCTACGACAGTTTGACACAAGTTTTCCGGCATTCAATAAATCGCTGGGTTGAAAAGGTCGAATTAGATAAGAATTATCTTATTATTCCCCCTTTGGTTATCTATCACATTATACCCATTTTATTGAAAATCAATTATGTTTACGACATGTTATTCCTGTAAGTGAAAGTGATATAGATTTGCAGTGAAATAATTAGCGGTGAAAAGTTGTGATTGCTTTTTCATGTAAAACCTAGTGATGAATATTATTTCTTTTGAATTTCATCTTTCGATTTAGCTTTTTCTACCAGGAAATGTGTAAATGTTTTTCGTATTATGAATATATTGAGAAGGTGGGGTCAACTGCGCTGTTTTCACTGTCATGATGTCCATTAGATCAAGATGTATTACTTAAAATTTAAATAGGAGTGTAATTTATCTTATAATTTTATACTAATTTCAGTGCATTTATTTCTGGGTGGGAAAACTAAGAAAGAAACAATGTAAATCGGTTCATAGTGGATTAGCCAACGTAATAAAATTATCCGGGTTCTTTCAAAAACGAAAACAATTCAATCTTTTTTTCCCCAAAATAGGAGTGTACAGGTAAAGTATTTTGCCTTGCTCTGATACCATACATTAATGCAGCTCCGTATATTTCCGCAGGTCACCCCTGTTATGATCTTTTAGACTCATTTTTAAATGGTTTTGTAAACATGTGCCAAGTAATGTTGGTAGATCTATCGTTTGGGGATTTTTAGAACTATTCACTGGAATTGAAAAATCAGATATTACTATACATGACACTTGATCGTATCTCTGGATTTTGCAGTGTAAATTGTAAATTTTCTGAGTAAATTTTCCAGTGTTAATACATTCTATCAAGTGTCCACTGAGCCTCCTGATGGTTAACAGTTTGGTATATGAACGTTTTTCAAACTCTTTCATTCGATTTTCAAATCTCAAAATGGAAATGTCAAATTACCAGCGACACAAGTTTGAAAACTACTGGTAAAAGTATTTTGCTTACCAAATTATGTTGTTAATTTAGTTTGTTTTACATGCGTACAATACAAACGGTTAAAATACTTGAAATCAACAGAAAATACATCAGAACACCTGTAACATTGTGCTATGGTTATGAAGTCCACAATATCAACTGACCTAAAAATATAATATATATAAAAAATATATATTTATATATACAATTTTAATGAAGGCGGTAGTAATTTATTTTGACTTCCAACGCTAATGCGAACGCGTCACTAAGCTAAAGCGTCACTAGGCTAAATCATTACAAGCGTCACTAGGCTAAAGTATCACTACGCTAAAACGTCATTAGGCTAAATCATCACTAGGCTAAAGTGTCACTAGGCTAAATCATCAGTAGGCTAACGCGTCACTGGGCTAAAGCGTAACTAAGTTAAAGTGTCACTAGGCTAAAGCGTCACTAGGCTAAAGCGTCACTAGTCCTGGCCAGAATCTAATACCTGGCATACAGACTTAACTTATTATATTTTGGACTTACAGTAACACTGGATCATATCTTACATTTATATACGGACACGTATAAACAAACACATGAAAATATGCCTACACTATAGGTCTACCACGGTCAATTGGCACGTTTACAAACACAACCAGTATAAATTAAATCATAACTGGGGTGACAGTCTTTTGGCAACACAAAAATATTCGACCTTCAGTAATACATTGAATCAGTGCAAGGCAATACGTTTTATCTGTACACCCTATTTTTGAAGAATAAACCATATTGTTTTGGTTTTTGACAAACCCGGATGTTCCACTTTATCTGTGTTGACCTATATAATAATCGACCAAACTAAATATATATGTAGTATAGCACTATCCATATGGGGAAACTTTTAAGCACACTTACTTCTAAGTTATTTACGCACTAGGGGCTACAAAGAAGCACAATGTTACCAAAAGTTAATTATATGCCACTTTACTTTATTTGGCAATTTTTAAAATATTTTCAAAAAGCCGATATCGGATGTTTCCTTCATATTATGGGAATGACCCAAAACTTAAAATATGTTGCAGTTATTATAACTGTGTTGTGTTTACGACAATCCCTAACATGCATCTGAAAGAATAGATGAATTTACTTAACGTCTCTGGGGAATATCTATGATATGTCACATTAAAGCTACCAACGATAATTGCCATGATATGAATGTTTAATACTAAATTTTATTAGCATCATTGATCTGATAATATATAAATCTATTATCAGATGTTAAATCCGTTATGGACATTAAGCCATTAATTATTGCAAGATTTCTGAGAAATATACAAACAGATATTAAAATGCTTTCAAACTAACCAGTCACATTTTTTTCGTTTTAGATGGTCACGCCACAAAAAGTAAGGGCAAATTACCTTAATTAGATATAGTAAAATTGTAAAGCAAGCAGGTCTTTCGCGGTCGAATGGTTAGAGCACGCTTTAAATATAAAGTATCTCACCTCTGTTCAGCACAGATTGAGCCCCGCTGGAACCTAAACTGATTTTGTGAGAAAGTGTGCTCTCTTCCCGGGTTCATTGTAACCTGATTCTTTCCTCTACCATTAAACACCAGTCGCCAACATAAAACTGAGTGTGGCGTAAAACATTACTCAAGCAAACAATAAACGCAGGTAGGCGCTTTCCTTCCGCGTGTGACCGGCAAAAGATGTTAACGTTATTAGTCTTCCCCATTACTTGTACTCTAGGTCACGTGTTAAGGTTGGTCAGACAATTTAAAGAAAACAAATACTGTAGATTACTTTTATTTCGCGTGAAATTTAATTTTGCGTTAATCTGCGAAACACCTCGAACGCGAATTCAAATTCATCGCGTAATTTTATACATAATTATTGACTAGTTTTCTGGAGTCCATGCCGGATTGTAGATATAATCGTAAGGTCGTTGTGCAGTAGTAGTCAACAAAGTCAATCATCATCCTCACGGACGGTAACATTAGAAATCACCTACCTATATATAAATACATATAAGGTATATCTTAAAATATTCAATGAAAAATAAAATATTGCAAACATCTTTTATTTTTTTTTTCAGAAATTGATATGAGGTAAGCGTGTCTCGTAACGACACAAAAATCTCATTTCTACCTGCACCTCCAATTGTAATACGATCGACACATAACATCCGTAGAGGTGGATAATTGAAATGTTTTTCTACTTTATAAACGCGAATTCAGATATTCGCGAAAAGACAAAGGGCGATGACCTCACGAAATATGGTATACGCAAAATAAAAGTAATCTACAGTGCTACATTGCTACATGTGGTAGTCATGTAAAAGGAGTAAAAGACAATATAGTGAAAAATTTTAAGATTGTTCGAGAAAATTCTTCAGACATTCCTCACAAACAATTATAGAAGAATTCTTAACATTACGTATGTCTCCTAAGTCATTTTGGCAAGATGCTTTTATTATTATTTTCCCAGGACGAACGTAATGATTTGAAGTTGAGAGGAAATTATAATCATTCAAAACTATTAATCAAAGTGTAGATTTACATAAGTCATAAAGAATTTGTGTTTTATTATGGAAATAAAGAATAAGCAATATAACAGAAATGATTGAATTTCATGAAAATATACATCCAAGATAATAGGCATTCAAATGAATTACAAGACAGACAGAGAGACAGACAGACAGATAGATAGATAGATAGATAGATAGATAGATAGATAGATAGATAGATAGATGGATGGATGGATAGATGAATGAATAGATAAATAGATTCTTTTCAGAATGACTTGAATTCGATTAAAAATTGTCAAAACAACAGCTTATTTCAACTCATACATATCAGACAAATGGTATCTATCTGCAGAATATCTAAAATATTCAGCTTCTGTTTTACATATATGGGAACGTATCATAAATAAAGGTTACGTATAACACATCCATGTATCCATAAAGATATTGACAATAGCAATTTTGCATTAACGAACAAAAATGTTAAACACAGGATTCGGAACTAGCAGTAGTCCGCCTTTCCGAGACTAGTAATTTCTCAACACAAAGTTTGTGCTTCAGCTAATTCGGTTGACTAGAAGAAACTCTGTATAAACATTACAGTATAAACATAAGCAATGGTTAATGAAATTGTGCATTGAACAACAGAATTACTTACTCAACCCTTAATATTTTCTATGCTAAATTTCAGATAAAAATACAAAACAGATAACTTAAACAACTACCAGTTTGGTAATTCATCGTACTACTTTGGGGCTAGTGAATTTGTCATAGGACAAGTAAAATTTTGTTTTCAGCTAGTCCAACAGACTAGTGAGATAGAATTGTTAAATTTGACCCATGGAACAGCAAAACACTTTCAAGCAAGGTCTAAAAGGATCCACACCTATGAAAACAATTGAGTGAAAATGTACCAAAAAAATCATTCGAGTGATACTTATAGTTTTGTCTTAATAGACAATTCAAATTCCAACTTATTACCTGATCAAATTCTGTACAATGTCTTTATCACTACACTGGTACCATCCCTAAAATATGACACAATAGAATGTCCAGAAAATGTTTCATATATCATATCTAAATGTCGACAAATTAACTTGTCACTTTGCAATTACGATTTAAACTCTCATAACGGAAGGATCATTTCCCATAAATAGTTCCCATACACTCTTCCGTTTACAGTGAAAGGTGTCATGTGACCAGAGCACCACATACCTTATCAATCATTCTTTGAAAAGATGGTATCGACTTAGTGATAAATCAATGTACAGGAGGTTAGGTCGCAACTTAAATACTCTAAACTGAAGTCAATTGCTGTATAATCAATAATGAAACATGTTTGTTTACTTCCAGTAAAGCTGTTGTTGTGAAGGTTTGATGTCACTGGAAGTGTATAATAAATAATGCATTTTACAATGCATAATATAATCGATCTTTTTAAATAAAAGCCGATTTTATTTCATGGAGCAAAACTGCTCCTGGGGAATAAATATTCAATAATTATTAAATAGTTTTCAAAACAAAAAGTGTCTTACTCCAAAAATCGTAGAAAAGGATATGGAGTTGCAGACTTTTCTTGGAAGATTTTTGTTTGCAATGTTTGTCCTCGTCTATCATTCCGATAGAGATTCCCCATATCAATATTTCGATCTGATAACGTTTGCAGTATTAAAATAAATTAATGCTCTAAAGGTACCGCGCATGCATTAAACATATTCCCATATTACGTCAATGCATTCTTCTTTCTTCCAGGTTCCTTTTCTGAATCAAATAAAAGCAAATATGTTTGCAATCACTGCTAAAGGAGTATTGATTTGATTTCAAAAAGACCTTCCTACAAACTACGAAAAAATGGATATTTTAATCAATTTTAAGTACAATTTTTAAAAAATGGTTTATAAGATAATTTAGATAATACCTTTGCTTTGTTGAACAAATGCCCTATGAGACAATTTTAAAACCATATTTATAATGGAGTTCAATTACCAATTCAAACATGTCTTAGCCCTTTTACCCTTAAATGTCTTAATGGTATGCGCGTTTCTATAGTTTAAGAGCAGTCTACATTGTCTACAATGTGTGTGTGTGTGTGTGTGTGTGTGTGTGTGTGTGTGTGTGTGTGTGTGTGTGTGTGTGTGTGTGTGTGTGTGTGTGTGTGTGTGTGTGTGAAGTCTACGAGTACTTAAGTGCAGTATGACAGGTAATACGTAATTGATATTCATTGCTCATAATACCATTATGCCGATAAGCCTGATATTGTGCATCGACATTATCTGAAAAAGTTCTGCATTTTGTCATTTTGTGAATACTTAGATAGAATATCACTGATAATTACTCTCCATACTTTAACAAGAGTGCAATCATTTGAACCCTTACAAAGAATTGAATATCATAAATACGTCCTCTGATATTACCGTATAGACCTGATTTAAGGACATTTTCAGTTTACCTTTTGTATCTTGTAATTGTTTGTTTCGCACATCATAGCATACTGTATACCTGAAAAATTTCGTTCTCGTTTAATTTTCGTCCTTAGATGAGTGAGCAAAATTAAGATGAAAGCCAAATATTAAAGCTAGATAATTCAAGCTGGAACATAAATCCCATCCATGAGTCCATACTAATTTTGGACGAATTTAATACGGGGTGAATATGTTTCCTGTTGTAAAGGGACGAAGATGTCCAGGTATATAGTATTAGGTATTTTCATTATCCAGAGTTACATCCCCTCGTAGCAGGTATCGCTTGTGATGTAATTTGTTTGTGAATGAAAATGAGAAAAGTTATCAATTGTGACGTCATATGTTTGTGTGAAAATGACGTTCTTTTCTCACGTAAAGATATGACGTCACAATCGATCACTGCTGACATGGGAGAATACTCTGACTAGCGAAAAGACAGAATTAGGTATTCAATGGAGTCGCCGTTCCCTCGCTAAAAGCTTGGTAAACGATTTTTTTCGGGTGATATTCGCAACATTGTTCCCGTGTCATCTAGCACCTTACGAACTCAGTGTATTGTCATAGGTCCGAGCATAGGTTAAAATTTTCCATTTTTCAATCTCCAAACAAGTTAACAGATTATAACGATGATGCTCAAAAAAGCCGAGTAGATTGTTGGATTTTTGCATTAAAAAAGAAAAATACTGCCTTTTAACAAAGAAATAATTTCTTTCACCTTGAAATGAAATCCTGACATGTGGTGAATTTCTTATTTTTTTTAATTCTGGCACTGCAGTTTTTCATAGTTATCTTAATTAATGACAGACACACTTTTCATTTTGTGCAGTTTCGTCTGAATTCTTAAATTTAGCAATTCCACATCGCCTAAAAGATTGCTTATGCTTGAGATATTGATAATAATTAGTATTTAGCTCGGATATCAACATGTCGGCCTACAAGACTAGTGTCTTTGTTGTTGTACAGCGGTCCTGATAATGGTATTGTGTGATATTTTCTTTATTTTGACGTTAAGATAAAAAGACTTCGCATGAAACCAACAATGATTTCTATAATTATTTACCCCCGACTTCTAAAGTTAGAGTTACATAAACAATACCAACAAAGCAGTAATAATTGCATACATCGTTCACTACTTCGACACAAAAGACGGTCCAACAGTATATTCAGCAAGCATAAAAGATGTATTTTTATATTTACATCAATTCGATTAACCTGTTTCAAATCAATTGATCGACCGCTAAACACCTCCAAGGTCATATTTTATATACAAGGTATTGCTACAGTGTTTGTTTGGACTCCCAAATTCCATGACCCGTTTTAGAATTTAGCAAATATATTCAATCATCAAGCTCAATCTTGTTTATTTTATATTTTGACCATGTAGTTGTTTGTAAAATTTAAAGATGTAACTGACTTTTTGTGCATAAAGCGGTCAGAGAAATGTAACATTTCAACCTAAAAAATATACCTGAGAATGGTGAGTATGTATTCAAACTATTTCTGTTAAATTTCTTAAGTTTTCTTCAACTGGGTGATACTGTTTATGATTATTTAGAATGTTATGTCATTAATATACAAAAAATGTCCAGTAACAGAATATATGTCATAAACTTATAAAAATGTTATTTGAGATTGTGTATTGAGTACATTTTGGTGACCTCGGTCACAGATGCATATCTCTCCTTTTCGTGCTAGTAGAGCATTGCATTTTGAACTAATTAGAATTAATTATCTTCAAATTTAATATTTGATGAGTATTAGTAGAAATTGATCCTGTGATCATTTTCAAATGTTATATGAATCTAACTGAAGTATCTATGTCGTCAATTACATCTAGAAATTAGGTATACGAGTTTACAATACCGAGAGAGGATAATATAAAAATGATTCATAATGCAGAAAATATTGTTAATAACATAGAAATGATTTATAATAACAATAATTATGCGTCCCTGCTTTGACATTAAATGTAGCAATGTATATTTGTAACATGCAGTATTACTAAGTGTGAGACCAGGGCTGTGAATTTAAGTTAAAATATATATTTCAGGGGGTGGGGCAGGACCCCTATATGTAACACTACATGTGTCTTACCATAACAATCACTAATATATATGAGCCAGCGGCTGAGAAAAGGGACCTTACAATATAACCAATGAAATGCCAGGAAACAAGGAATTTCATCCGACGTAATTTATTTTGCAGATTTTTCACGTTAGACACAAAAAGGGCTGTTCCAGCTCATTCCAATATGTTTTTAAGTCCACTGTATATTCAAGTTTCTGAAAACATAAAAAATAGGTCCCCCAAATTTTCCTAAAGACTTTTTTCAGCCCTTGGCTCATTTTTATGGTATAAGGATGGGGCTGTGAACGGTTTTTAATTTATAAGTAAAATATATATATTTCAGCGGGTGGGGCAGTTTTCCTATAACAATAAAAAAATGCTTTTAAATTATAAGTAAAAATATATATTTCAGAGGGTGGGGGAAGACCCCCAAGAACCACATACACCACTGAATGTGTTTCCCTTTAGCGATTAATAATATATATGGTTTTATGGTGGGCTGTGAATGGTTTTCAAGAAATATATAAAAGAATAAATTTAAGGGGGTGAGGCATACACCCCAAAGACCCCAATGCACATCAATAAGCACTGATAAGCACTAAGCACTAACCTAATGGAACCTCTGAAACTGAGCATTGATCTGAACACAGCAAATTTTTGCAAGAAACAGTAAGTCCAAACACATAAGAATCCCCAAAATAAAAAAAATCCTAAAAATGTTCTCAATCAAACTTCTTAACTTCAATGCTAAATACCCCCTCAGAATCGCTCAGACCAAATATCATCAAGCTAGCACCAATGATATCAACTGAACAACAAATCGTGACAAAAACTTAACACTGATCTGAACACAGCAAATTTTTATAAAGAACAGTAAGTCCAAAACAGTTATTTTTTCTCAAACAAAATATAAAAAACATCCTTCATCCTTCACAACATCAATGCTAGATCCCTCCCCCGGAAACATCCGGACCAAATATCACCAAGCTGGCACCAATATCAACTGAACAACAAGCCTGTAACAAAAACTTAACATTGTAGCTTCACACAGCAATTTTTTTTTCAAAAAACACTATGTCAAAAAACATTAAAAATTCCAAAAAAGAGATATTCCAAATTAAACTTCACAACATCAATGCTACACTCCAACATAACGTTAGAGCTTAATGCAAAGTTGGACGCCGTCGCCGTCGGGAAATCAGTGCCGATGTCTCGCTTTCGCGACAACGTCATAGCGAGACAAAAATGATTCATAATATTGAACTCTTTCATAATACAGAAAAGAAGAACATTAATTAATGAAACAGAAATTATTCAATGCACAGAACACTTTCAAAGTACAGGAAATGTTATCAATGACACAGAGATTCAGAACACAGAAATGATTCATAATACAAAAAGAATATAAATGTTACTGAAATAAATCGTAACATAAACCTTGCTTCAATAATGAGTGTAAGCGGTTGTATTCAATCTACCGGACTGCATTGTCAAAGACAAATTTTAAAAATGTTAATCATTTTTATTTACAAGATTGTAAAAGAATGTGTAAATTAGAAGGAAACGAAGGGTTAAGCAAAAGGTTTTAACAGATCAAGGAAATTTGTTCGAATTAATGCGTAGAGATAACACAAAATTGTTTAATGCAAATTTTGGTAATAAAAAAAATAGTGATGTAAATGTTTCTTTGAACGATTTACATAAACATTTTAAAAATCGATGATCTCATAGATAATGAATGTATTTTAGAAGAACTTGATATTGAAATTTCTGTTTCCGAAATAGAGAAATCTATTTCTAACTTTTAACGTGAGAAAAGTCACGGACTTGATTGTATGCTAAATCAGTATTTTATTCATTTTAAATGTGAAATTTTGCCTTTTTACATTCTATTTTAAATGCTATGTTGTCAAGTGGGTATTTTCCAGAAATGATATGCAAAACTCTCACTGTTCCGATCAATAAGAAGGGCAGTACATCTGATCCCAAAAACTATAGAGGTATCAGCCTCATGAGGAATTTAGGCAAACGTTTGACCTCCATTTTTTTAATACAAGATTTGATGTACAGGTACATTTTGGGAAAGTTTTTTAAAACGTCAAAACCAGTTGCCAAGATATACATAGAGATAGTCACTTGATTCCAACAAAAATCCCAGAAACACTTGAGATAAATAGGTCCTGAATTACAACAAGGCAAATTATGAATATAAAAAAAATGTCAATCTGATCAATAAAAATTCTGAAAAGATCTGCTATAAAACAAGATTTTTTATAAACTTTAGTGCAAATTGTAATTCTGTAAATTATATCAATGTACACATTCACATCCAAACAGATGTTTCATAATACCTGTGATTTGGAAAAGTCCATGTTAATCTAAACTGTCTCTGAAACTCAATATTCACCATGTTTAGCAAACCCCATCCCCTAAAAGCGGACATAGTAGCTAAGTTGGCAAAGCGCCAGAACTCAACATGAAGGTCCCTGCTTCGATCCCCGGATGTGCCAGAAAACAATGACATTGTTTCAGACGCACAATTTGGTTTTAGACATTCTTACTCAACTGTAGATGCTATTTTTGCTGTGAACACTATTATAAACAATTGTTTGTCAAATAAGTCTAGAATATTATTAACAGTATATTTTTAGATTATACTGTTAATTTTTCTCGAATTCACAGTATCAAAACATATTACTTCTCTACTCTTTACTCAACTATTCCACATAAAAAATTAAAAGAAAGACTTTTTAGCATCATAGACAACTGTTTTTTCCACTAAAGGTGGTACCTGAAAATTTAAATATCTAGTGATTGGCTATCAGGATACTTATTTTGTCCAACACCACTCTGATTCTACACATAAATACATTGAAGTTGATATAAAAACATACTGGAATTTCTAATAGACAATATATTTGTGATGTTCGGAGACGTGGTCTTTCAACAAGCTGTCGGCATTCCTATGGGAACCAATTGTGCCCCTTTATTGGCCGACCTGTTCCTTTATTCATACGAAGCAGACTTCATTCAGAAACTGCTGAATCAAAAGAAGAAAAAGTTAGCGGTGTCCTTTAATTTGAAATTTAGATATATCGACGACGTTTTGTCAATTAATAATGACAATTTTCATACATATGTCAATGCGATATATCCCAGCAACCTAGAAATTAAAGATACAACAGAATCAAGCACACACGCTTCATACTTAGACATTTTACTTAATATCGACACAGACGGGAAATTAGCACCTAAGCTATACGACAAACGCGACGATTTCGGCTTTCCCATCGTAAATCTTCCACATTTAAGTAGTAATATCTCTCAGTCACCCGCATATGGAGTTTATATTTCACAAATGATCCGATATGGCAGGGTGTGTACAACATATGAAGATTTCATATACAGAGGTAAACTACTCACTGACAAATTATTGACACAGGGATATCGAAAACCGCGTTTAATGTCAACGTTCCGCAAATTTTACGGTCGGTATAATAGTCTTGTTTGCGATTACTCTGTTTCACTAAGTGAAATGTTGAGTTGCCTTTTCGTTGGCGGTTGTTGAGACGTTTGTACCAATTGTGACGAGGATTCACTCCTCACGTATTTCATTGGACTTGACTGTGGACTCACGACGGGTGTGACCGGTCGACAGGGGGTGCTTACTCCTCCATGGCACCTGATCCCACCTCCAGAGGTCCGTGTTTGTCCATTTTTACCGGATTTGTATCTATCTCCTGTCCATTCTATTGATTTATACTTTGTATCTGAGATTTTTTATATCGTTGCTTTGTGGATTACAAACAAGATTTTGATACTGTCTATCGTCTTATATTATATAAAAAAAATCTCAGTAGGGATAAGGGGTAAGATACTTCGAATTTTGAAATCAATGTATAGTAAAATAAAATCGTGCATTATTAAAAATAAATATTTTTCGTCTGATTTTTTCAGAAATAAATTCAGACTTTTACAAGGAGGAATCATATTCCCGTTATTTTTTTCTTTATGTAAATGATTGTATGGTGTAATTTTTAATAAGGGTGTAGCGCCAACTGAGTTGTAAGAATTATCGCTCTTCTTACTTGTGTGTGCGGACGACATTGGTTTTTTCTCTGAAACATTATAGGTCTGTAATTTATGTTAGATACCTTGTTTGAGTGTACACAAAAATGGTCGCTAATTGTTAATGTCACAAAAACAAAAACTTTGATTTTTAGAAATGGATGTACAATAAAGGCTAAAAAAACATGGTTATATGATAATGATAAAATAGGAGTTGAAGCTGAATTTTGTTACCTTGGTATATTGTTAAACTTCAATGGTTCTTTTTGTAAAATAAAAAAAACTTCCTTAACAATATAAAAAATCTCAGATACCAAAGTATAAATCAACAGAATGTCCAGGACATAGATACAAATCAGGTAAAAATTGACAAACACGGACCTTTGGAAACCAAGAGGTGGGATCAGGTACCATGGAGGAGTAAGCATCCCCTGTCAACCGGTCACACCCGCCGTGAGTCCACAGTCAATCATCTCGATTTTTTCAGATATATTTTAGCTGTCAAAAGTTCAACGCTATGTTTTTGTGAACTTAGACAACTCCAATTATCTTGTATAAGAAAATTTAGGACCATAAGATATTGGCTGAAAATGAGCATGTCCCAGAATTCTATACTTAAATCCTGTTATGAGTACCTCGTTGTCACTTGTTAACAGAATAATAGTAAAAAATGGTTGTACAATGTTTAGAATCTATTATCAGACATTGGTGTGCAAGATGTTTGATAAACCAAAATACATGTAACTATCTATAATCCTTCGTACATATTAGATACTTTTTATATTTGTAAACTGTCATTGATGTCCAATTTATTCTCAACTCATTAGGACACTCTTCTTTAAACCATCCGTGGCCAAGGGTATACGGCATTGTGCTTTAAACCATCCGTGGCCAAATGGTTAGAGCATTGGGCTTTAAACCATCCCTGGTCAAGTTGTTAGAGCACTATGCTTAATACCATTATGCCTAGTACATTGCAAGGTGGAAACTCCGTGGGTGAGTGGTTAGAGCACCGAACTTTAAACTATCCCTGGCCAAGTGATTTAGAGCGCTATGCCTTAAACCATCCTTGGTTAGTGGTAAGGGCACTGTGCTTAAAACCATCCCTGGTCAAGTGGTACGGGCTTTGCTTTAAACCATCCCTGACCGGATTGTTAGGGCACTCTGCTTTAAACCAGCCCTGCACAAGTGGTTATAGCACTGTGTTTTAAATCATTTTTGGCCAAGTGATTAGAACACTGTGCTTTAAACATCCTTAGTCAAGTGGTTATAGAACTGTGCTTAAAACCATCTCTAGACAAGTGGTAAGGGCACTGTGCTTTAAATCATCTCCGGTCAATTGTTTAAGGCACCTTGCTTACAACATTATCTGGCCAAGTGGTTAGGGAACTGTGTTTTAAACCATTCCTGGCTACGTGGTTAGACCACAGTGCTTTAAAGTGGTTAAGGCACTGCGCTTTACATCATCCCTGATCAAGTGGTTAGAGCACTGCGCTTTAAACCATCCTTAGTCAAGTGGTAAGGGCACTGTGCTTAAATCCATCCTTGGCCAAGTGGTAAAGGCACTGTGATTTGAACCACCTCTGGCAAAGTTGTTAGAGCACCGTGCTTTAAACCATTTCATCAAAGTCTCATCCAGGAAACCCTTGACTTATGGCCTTTACTATTCACTGGAACAGACCAGTCTAGTTCGTTCAAGAATGGCAAGGTGTCCGACCGCAGACACACTGTTACCTGCTCCGAGTTGGGTTTCATCCCATGATTCAACAGTACTATCGTTATAGACACTGAATTTACGACTTTGATTTTCTAAAGAAAGACTGTTTTCAAATGATGGCTCTAAAACTGACCAGAAACAATTAATAAGGAATTTCAGAATAAAAATGAATCTTTTTTATGATGAAAATATTTTGCAATCTGTCAGTCACGTTTATGTTCGAGTTCTTTAATATTGGGAAAAAACCGTGGTCAGTACCAGTGTGTTAGTTGTGAATGGTAAGCACCCCATATTTTATAAAGAGAACTTGGCAAATGAACTGTCACCATTTCTTGCACCATTGCGATGTATAGTGAACACGCAGCCAGTATGAAATATATCTTGAATTGAGAAATCTTGATGGCTTCATTTTTATTTGAAAACATTGGTTTCTGAGTTTCACGCATCAGTTTCAATCTTCGTTCTGTGTAATTGATTTGAAATTTTCTTCCAATTCATTTAGACGTCATTCATTAAAACAAGATCAATACCTCGAAGAATACTGCTACATTGAAAGGTTTATTTTTATACCAAAGACTTAGTCGCGGAAACAATCTGGCAGCTTTGATCTTATTGATCTCTCTCTCTCTCTCTCTCTCTCTCTCTCTCTCTCTCTCTCTCTCTCTCTCTCTCTCTCTCTCTCTCTCTCTCTCTCTCTCTCTCTCTCTCTCTCTCTCTCTCTCTCTCCATTTCTTCGGCTATTCCGTGTTGTTATTGATTCAAATAGTTTTAAATTATTTAGGTCTACCTGACGTCTGTAAAAACGCAATATTCACAGAGAGAGAGACAGAGAGAGAGAGAGAGAGAGAGAGAGAGAGAGAGAGAGAGAGAGAGAGAGAGAGAGAGAGAGAGAGAGAGAGAGAGAGAGAGAGATGTTCTATTGTGATACAGTATAACAACTGATACCAGTCCGTTATTCTAGTATTCAGAGTTATAACACAGCAATGTGAATAAATCAATACTCAAAATAGAAAATTCACAGCTGCTGGACAACTCAATTTCCTGTTGTAAAATGCTTCGCAAATTTTAAATAGTTTGACAGTAAAAGGCTGTTGTAAAACAAAAATATTTAAAGTATTGTTTTTATCCCAGTTATATTCTATTTCTGCATCTACCAGAGCCACGGATACGGAATTATGGTAAAATGACAATTCAACCAGAAACTTAATGCAACAATATTGTATGTACCAGTTTATCGAAGTTTGAAAGAATGTAATTTTTTCTTCCCGACGTAATGTTATTGAAAGTTTTTTTTTTTAATTAGACTTTGCAGAAAATATTTATGCTTGAACTGCCAATTCTAGGTAGCTTAATATATCCTTTGTTCATGTTCATTCCGAGCTTGAGTCCACATCCCACTTCAGTTTGTTATATTGACAAAAAATTGATATATCTATAATTTATCTTTGTATTCATTTAATTAATACATATACGTGTATTTATTTTGTCGATATTTTGTTTATTTATAGATTTATTTCTATCGAGTTATCCTACATCCTTATAAAGACTACACTTTACCATTTCACTGGAACTATTGATTTATTTATCTGTCTATTAATTACTTATTGTTCAATTATCTTTAGGTGTTTCAGCAAACTGTCGACATCCCCATGGGAACTAATTGTGCCCCTTTAATGGCTGACCTGTACCTTTATTCATACGAAGCAGACTTCATTCCGAAACTTCTGTATCAAAAGGAGAAAAAGCTAGCGATGGCCTTTAATATGACATTTAGACATATCAAAGACATTTTGTCAATTTATAATGACAATTTTCATACATATGTCAATGCAATATATCCCAACAATCTAGAAATTAAAGACACAACAGAATCAAGCACATGCACTTCCTACGGGAAATTAACAACCATGCTATACGACAAACGCAGCGATTTCGGCTTTCCCATTGTTAATTTTCCACATTTGAAAAGTAATATCTTGCAATCACCTGCATGTAGTGTTTTTATATCACAAACGATCCAGTATGCCAGAAATGTTCAACATGTGAACATTTCATATACAGAGGTAAACTACTCACTGACAAAATATTGATACAGGGATATTGAAAATCGCGTTTGATATTAACCATCCGCAAATTTTACGGTCGGTACAATAATCTTGTTTGCGATTACTCTGTTTCACTAAATGAAATGTTTATCGAGTTACCTGTTCGATAGCGGATGTTGAGTCGTCAATACCAATTATGATAGGGATTTTTTTTCTCACTTATTTCATTTGAATTTGACTGTGGACTCACGGCGGATGTGACCGGTCAACAGGAAGTGTTTACTCATATATATATATATATATATATATATATATATATATATATATATATATTATATATATATATATATATATATATATATATATATCACCTGATCCCACCTCTTGATTTCCAGAGGTCCGTGTTTGTCCAATGTTCCCTAGATTTGTATATGTATCCTGGACATCCTGAAGATTTATACTTTAGCGCTGAGATTTTTATACAATGTATTATAAGACACATAGAGAGCCAGTGTGGCTCAGATCGCGACTCGGGTCGCACTCGACTTTTGATCGTGAGGCCGTGAATTCGACTCTGGCCGGCGACAGGTCGGATTCCTGTCCATCGGATGAGACAGTATGAACCGAGGTCCAATGTCACAGTAGATATTGGCACGTTGAAGAACCCTCACTGCTCAATGTCCGTAAGTGCCTAGCACAGGCCAAAATTTGAAGCCCTTCTCCGGCATTTGGTGACGTCTCCTTATCAGTGAAAGATTCTTGAGTGGGACGTTAAACATTGATACAGTAGGCTACAACAACATGTGTCTAGATATAAGACTTGGCAAATAAACAATCTAAAATATGTAGCATAGATTGTATAACACATTTTTGGCTATTGTAGTAAACAACCGCATGAATAAAATTTGCATTGTCTTAATAATTTTTGTAGACTGGAAACCAAATCAGAGAAGTACAATGTCTTCCTAATAAATTGTATCATCCGGTGGCAAACAAACACATCGGGATCTACCTGCGCCATTGCACTAGGAACTCTCTATTGCAGGAAGGTAAAATTATTAGCGATACGAGATTTTGGCTGAAACAGCATTGCGCCACGATTCTTGTCTACAAATATTTTGGTAATGAAGATTTTTGTCGTTAATATTGTAATTTAATAATTTAGGATATTAGATACAAAGTGTCTCCAAATGGCTAGGTACCTGTCATAGTCAGTACTTGTAGTTCAATAGGTCTACTCTCAGTTACCGGGTTGGCATTGCCAAATCAGCATTCATTGATTGCCACAGAGGCTCGAAGTTACGCAAATGTATCCCTTATCGACTCCCTGTGTGTAAATAAATGTGACCTTCACATATAAACAAACTGACGAAATAGCCCCACGTGGAAGTAATATATATGGGCCCATATAAAAACCAAAAAGAAGTAAGAATTATCGAAAAGGACAAAAAAGAAGCAATAATTATAACGCAGTAATTATAATCCCTTTGCCCGGCTTTGGGGATTCTGTCGCGGTCTGTTGCCCCGCCAGAATCCATTGTCAAGCCTTCATAGTTTTATTCAGGAAAATATTTGCTTCGATGACCAACTCGCTTCAAGAGAAATTCAAATAATAAATACCTGGGTGGCAGTCAATTAGTGGGTCATCTATCGTTTCTAGACATATTTATCCTTGAATCCAAACATGTTTATTTTGACACATACTTTTTTTAAAATCCCAGAATAGAAATTGTAAAATATTTGGAAGGTTGTTTATTTCTAGAGGACAGACAGTTTTATACTTTTTGCCTGCAAAACATTCGATTTGAATTATAGCAGTGCAGAGGCCTATGGTGTCAGTTCAGATAGCTCCGTTGGTAAGAGAGTCCTGCTATTTTTGGAAGGTTGGCCTTCATTTACTTTAGAGGAACAGACTTTTCAGTTTTAGTTGTCATGTCTTAATTCTAACTCCTGAAACCTAAACCTTAATCCTAAAACCTAAACCCTGGGTTCAATTCTTGGTCTGTCTGCATATTTCCTGCAGTTATCATGCTTTGTTGTGTTGTATTTGTCATGTTTATGTAACCTAGATTCTTGAGCAGTAGCTTAGTCCCACGTCAGTCCTTTTAAAACAATAATTTTTCAGCATGAAACTTGTGAGGAGGGGGGTGGACAAAATTTGGCAATAGTGCAAAAGTACATTTGTTGGGGGCCTGTTCTTGAGTTTTTTGGGGGGCCTGTTCTTGAGCTGTACATGTACTCTTGCTATATTAAATAGCAGTATAAATCCAGTATTTCATTTTGGAAGGGGGAATAAGATTAGAGGTTGCCAGTGCGAGGAAAAGTTGTGCTGGGCGACATCAATGAGTCATTATTGTTGCCCAGCTGGCGAGTGTTCAAAATCATACCAGAATCCTGGAGGTGTATATATCCAGAGTAGATACCGGTTCAAGTATTCTTCACAGAGCATATTTTATTTTGAATTTATTACTCTGCTTAATTTCTCATTCTTTTCAATTCAGGCAATATTCCATTTTCCTTGATTTTATAATGAATTTTTCCAATGATGTTTTTTATTTTATTTTTTCTACATTTATAACTAGCAGCCACACATATTGGAACAGCAATAACATAGCTCAATCAGAAAAATGGTGGTCAGAACATACAACGATGAACTTAAGTATTTGGAGAAGATTGGAGCATGCTGTTGGAGAATTAAAAAGGGTTTTGTCCCAAACATGAATGTGAGAAAAAAAAACTAATAGACTGTTTTGTTTTGTATTGTTGTCATTATCATTATTATCAAGTACAATGTAACTCCTGTGTGAGATCTATTTCTTAATAACAAAAGATCTGTTCCTAAATTATCATGATCAGAAATGACAGACCCAATACCCGGTAAGTTCCTTTGTTTGTTTGGTTGTTTATTGTTGTTTAATGTCCCACTCAAGAATATTTCACTCATATGGAGACGTCACCAAATGCCGGTGAAGGGCTTCAAATTTTGGCCTATGCTCCGCACTTATGGCCATTGAGCAGTGAGGGTTCTTTAACGTGCCGACACCTACTGTGACACGGGACCTCCAGTTTTTACTGTCTCATCCGAAAGACAGGAAACCAACCTGTCGCCGGCGGGACTCGAACTCACGACCTCACGATCCAGAGTCAAGCGCGCTACCAACTGAGCCAGGCCGGCTCAAGTTCCTTTGTAACTACGTGGGTAGCGGAATATAACTTTCAGAGCACATAGGTACACTGCCTAAAACTTTCCAAATGCAATGGGTAAATACACAGTTTAAGTGGACCACTGTAAGTGTAATTAGTTTTTATGAACAAATCTTATTGTACTTGTACCAACACAATTTTTTTTTCACCATATTGGTTGACCATTCATCTCACATACATGTACAGGGTCATACCAGATATTTTGATAAAAACCTAAGGTTAAGCACATGGTATACACGTACATGTAAGAACTGAAAGTCAGATCATACCAAAGATAGGGTATTGACTACTTCAAATTCCTTCTCCTAGCCCTGGGCAAATTACAGGACTTTCCATTGAAACCAGGGCAAGACAAATCCACTTGCCGGATGCCCGAGACAAGCTCAATTTTTGCGCGGGCAAGTTGAAAGATACGGATGGCTAGCCCGTAGGCAAGATAAAAAAATAACGATGTTTCAGGGCTTGCATTTTGCTGATGTCGCGCTCCTGCCATCTTGACTTTTGTTTACGACTGTAGTAGCAAGTTATTAACATGTGAACAAATGCAACCAAAGTTTAGCTATCAGTATGGATTAAAACTTGTCATAAACTATGCATAGCTAACCTGGGTTGTTATCACTTGGCAGTAATTATGAATATTGCTTTAAAAGTTTCAATGAACCCTTATGATATCTCAGATAACGAGTCTAACAGGATATATAGACTTTCACACCTGTGCGTTGTATTTACAGTACCCAGGTCGCTGGCGATACAATCAGTATAATGCTATAGAAAAGTGTCACACCTAATTAAGCATACCTGCATGTCATACTGCCTCTTCAGATGCCCAATCAACATCAAAGGGTGTAATAAATTCCTGAGAATCATTTAATTAGACTTCACGTTGAAAATTTTCACCACATGCAGATGGTACATGTACCTAAGACAAAGAACTGCCAACATTGGCCCACTTATGTCATTACAAATTACATGGTATAATATCATACATTCTCAAATTTCTACAGTACTTATAAAACATGGAAATAAAATGCCAATATTTGTAAAATAAATAAAAAAGAAAGATACGACATTTGCTTTTGAATCGTTTGACATGTAGACATGATGTACTCTTATGCAACTCACGATTATCATAGCTTGTATTTTAATACAAGTGTCACATTTTTGAAGTTATTAACCTGGTGTAATTTCTATGAAAGCAGAACATTTACTAGGCTATAGCCTATTTTTGTTACTGATAGCCCCCCCCCCCCCAAAAAAAAATAATAATAATATTAATAAATCTAAGATTCTCTGCTGATTTTTTTTTTCATGTTGATAACTAATTACTATTTATTACTAGGGCTGTTAGTAGATAAAAAGAATGGATAATCTTTATTGAGTCTTTATGAAAAGTAAAATGTGATGTAGCCTTTATGAATTCAGTTTTTTTCACTGACTGAAATCAGTAAAGGGATAAATGGGATTCCTTTACATTTACATGTGTGTAATCTATTTTTACGATTTAATGTGAAAATTCCCAATTGTGTTGCATATGGCATTTTCCCAAGGTTAGTAGAATGGCAGAAAGGATATATATATACATGTGTATATATAGATATAAATGTATCACTCTTATATACATATGTATATATATGTATCACTCTTGTGTTATTTTGTGGTCTGAATTATATATATATATATATATATTTAAAATTAAGTCTCCCTACTTATGTGAGAAGTCTCCCTCCAACAACTGAAGGGATAAGTGAAGTATCCCGCTTTCATAGACCCCAGTGCAAGGCCTGTGTTTTACAAATCAGTCTTGTCTTATTACCACTACAAGTATTGAGGGGGGGAAAGCTGATCAGGGCAAGTTGAAAATTGGTCAAGGCAAGTTCTTGTCCTGGGCAAGCCGACTCAAAAAATATTTGTCCAGCCCTGGAAACTTAAAATGAAGATCATGTGTCATGCTGTGCATAGTACATCTATAGAAACCTTATTGCATTGGCATAAGTCCATAGCACAGTTCAATATTTGTGTCTCTATACTTATGGCTGTTTATGTCTGTTAGTAAATTATGAATATTTTAGGCACCTCCGTGGCTGAGTGGTTAGAGCATCGCACTTTTCACCATGAAGTGTTTCAATTCTGGTCAGAATAGGTTCGAGTCCTGCTGGAACCTACATTGTAAGTTGAGATTTTGAGGAGGTTATGCCAGTTTACTTGCAGAAGGCCGGTGGTCTTTTCTTGGGTACATTGTAATCGGGATCTCTCCTGTACCAATAAAAACTGACCGCCACCATATAACTGAAAAATTGTTGAGTGTGGCATAAAACAGCGTTCAAAATTCACAATAAGAATTTTTGGTTTATGTAGGTGCAAAGTAACAATAAACAATAAACAAACATATTTCACCATATATGATAACATAAAGTATGTATGATTTCTGATTTTCAGGTGGAAGGAATATTCTACGCTAATGAATTTCTGGAGAAATTAATGTTTGATGAACTAAAACAGTCTTGTAGAACACAGGGTTATGGTGGATTCTTGCCAGGAATGAAACAGATTGGGAATGTAGCAGCACTACCAGGAATTGTAGGGGTATGTTTCTGAATCTTATCACACAGTGTGAAATGTGATCAGAAATAGTGAATTTTGAAAAATGAAAATATTGTAGATAAATATTTCTTCTGTCTTGAATAAGCATATCTACCATTTTGTTAAGCCACAATTTCTCTGTCAGAATTACACTGTAGGGTGTAGACAAGCTACACACACTGTGATGTCACAATATAATTTTATATAGTAAGACTGCTAAGTGATGAAAATACAAATACAATACAAATAGAAATATAAATCGCTTCAAAATTGTGATTGTTTATATTTTGGTTAACACCACACACGCTTGTTTGTCAGTAACAGTGTATATGGTGGAGGGCTTATTTTACGACATTGGATAGAACCAGTAACAGTGTACTTTGCACAAGTTAACTAGCACATTTTCTCACAAAATCAGCTCAAGTAGGTTCCAGTGGGGCTCAAAACTATTTTGAATTGAGCTAAAAGATTTTATGGTTTTAAGCATGTTGCTCTAATCCACTTAAACCTTACATGTGTAAAATGTGTGACAATGTTTGCCAGTTTACTTGCACTAGGTCAGTAGTTTGTAACAGGGTTATCTCCTCCAGTATTAAAAACTGGCCTCATCATATAACTGAAAAATGTTGAGTTTGGCATAAAACACCATTCAGAAAAAAAAGCAAAGTGATGAACATATAAAATACAGTGCGTTTTTCAAAACAAATGAGAAACACTTCCTTGTTATTCTTATCCCAGTTAATTTTCTGATTTGATATAATATGCAGGTAAATGTGGGCTCAGGTGATCAAAACTGTAGCTTAAGATTTACGATTTTGTAAGTTATTATTCAACCTGTAGCGAGCAACAACAGTCAGGTAGGTACCTGTACTTGTTACCTCCCTTTGACTTGCTTGCAGACATTCATTTCAAATGCTGAATGGCTTGCTAAGGAAGAGAGGCTTGGTAATCTTTTGAACTGATGACCTACCACTTATTAACTGATTATTTTATTAATCAATAATGATCTTATCTATAAATTATCAGTTATTTATAAAATATCAATTATTACATTGTAAAGGGGGATAACTTTTCTTTGTATTAAGGTAGTTCGCTGGGACGAGCCTTATTGTCGTCTGACAACTCTTGTTTTCTTTGATTATCATGATTTAAACATTAACTTTGAGTTTATTTTATTTTGGACAGAAATCAATAGGACTTCCAGATGTCCACTCTGGCTATGGATTTGCCATTGGTAAGTATTTGTTTCTGGTCAGTTACAGGACAACAAAACTGGGAATCAACTTTGGAAGTGGATCATAGGAAAGTGTCCCCTAATACAATGTTAAAAATAAAGAAATGATGCATATAATATTTGGGCCAACAACTTTGTCCATTGTCTGGGTAAGGGAGGTGTCCATTTATTTAAAACAGACGTTAGTTGTTTATTATAACAATGTAAATCGGGACCTAGACAAACTGTAAGTTACCTGATGGTTTCTGCTGAATTGAGGTGTCTGTTATGGCAGGTTTCACTATAAATAAAATGGCGCTCACTAAGGCGCCATGAATATTTATCTGTTACCCAAACGGCATCCATATTGACAATGTGGCATTACTTCGTTGTTGGAAACAGGAACAACTCAATCTGTCTTTTTATTGTTTATTCAGTTCATCTTTGGTATACTCTCATGCTATATGCTCACTCCTAAGAGAATGTGAGTCTGGGCTGCTTGTGTATATGGCTGTACAATGTAGATGTGTCTGTTTGTATCTATTCTATTTCCTAACCCTATATATACTAGTGATCCAAGGAAGATTTATTGGTTCTTCCTAGATAGACTATGTTAAATTACTTAATTCAGCATACTTAGATTTCCTGCTTTTTTGTCTTTGAAGTTATTTAAGAAGCTACTGAATTAGATACGTCTTAATCATGACTATCTAATATATTCATAACTGACAAATGTAATTAGCCATGTACATCTGACGTACTGGCCATGATACCTTCAAGCGGTATAGTTCATGACTTTCTAGTGTTAATACATGTACCTAGTTAATTAACAAACACATGTATTGTAATTTGCATAGGCATTTATATGTATTGTAATGGATCTCATATTTACTATTAATTAATTAATTTACCACCTGAGCCGGCCTGGCTCAGTCGGTAGCGTGCTCGACTCTGGATTGTGAGGTCATGAGTTCGCCTCCCGTCCGCGACAGGTTGGTTACCTGTCTTTCGGATGAGACAGTAAAAACTGGAGGTCCCGTGTCACAGTAGGTGTCGGCACGTTAAAGAACCCTCACTGCTCAATGGCCGTAAGTGCTGAGCATAGGCCAAAATTTGAAGCCATTCACCGGCATTTGGTGACGTCTCCATATGAGTGAAATATTCTTGAGTGGGACATTAAGCAACAATAAAACAAACAAAACAATTTACCACCTTATTTGACTAATCATGCCAAAGACAATAAATGCATTCTGTCAAGTGTTCATCTGTTATACAGTGGAATCTCGTTATGTCAAAATCGGTTGAGCCAAAATTCCGGATATATCAAAGTTGAAAGTCTGGTCCCGATTTTTTTTTTTTAAATATCATAGATATCTATTGAAATTTTGGTTATCTCAAATTCTAGATATCTCGAAGTCCTAGGGTTGGTCCCGTGAGTTTCGAGATAACGAAATTCCACTGTATTTACAAAGCTTAGTTTTCATATTGAAAAACAAAATAATGAGTATCAAATATTTCGCCTTAAACGTAATCAATCTCATCTTGATCGAATTGGCAAAGATCAAGGTAAAGTATAGAGAACATTTGGTCCTGGCTCCATAAAATTGAAGAATATCTCAAGTCTAAAAATTTACTCAACTTTGACAAATACTAAAATTTGATTGACTGAGCAGGTCAATTTGAGAAGATACTCAGATTTGAGAAAATTCTCAAGTGTTATGGTGCCAGGGTCTGATTGACATGTCTTGGTGTGACGTCATGTTACAAATGAACATACACCTGAGTGATGTCCTACAAGAAAGTTCCATAATAACTGATATAAACATTATTACATTTTATAACATTTTGACATCTGATCTATTTCTAAATGATACAGATTAGATGAATATTGATATAACATTCTGACATCTTATTACAGGTAACATGGCTGCCTTTGATATGGGAAACCCTAAAGCTGTTGTATCACCAGGTGGAGTCGGTTTTGACATCAATTGTGGTGTCCGCCTGCTTCGCACAAATCTCTCAGAGAAAGATGTGCTACCAGTAAAAGAACAGCTGGCTCAGTGTATGTTTGATCACATTCCAGTCGGCGTTGGCTCCAAAGGAATCATTCCAATGACTGCCCAGTAAGTACAGTGAAATTTGTCTATATCAACCTCCTTAGGGACACAAGAAAACTGGTCTTTATAGGGAGGTGGTATTTATATAGAGGTTGATTTGTATACATATGGTACTGTTAAGGACAGCAAGAAACAGTCTTTGTCACACAGGTGGTCGCTAAAGCAGGTTTTACTGTAGAATATAATGCCAGTATGATGGTATAGTGTAACCTGTCTTGAGAGACCACCGAAAATGGTCTCTCAAAATAGGTGGTTTCCCAACAAACGTTTTGTGTACAGAATTATTTAATTCAATGATTTTCAAAATATGGTCTAAAAAGACAGGTGGTCTTTCATATGTTTCATAACAATGGTCTCTCAAGACAGGTTAGGGTGAACTTATTATTTTGAGTTACTTAACTTATCAACTCCTGAAAATAATGGACTCTTCTGTAAATCAATGACTTAGACCAGCCCTAATGTGTCTTTAGGGGTGAATAAGTTAACAGTGATCTGTTCTGATGTGTTTTAACTTTTCAAAATTTTAAGTTTCTTCTCAAAAACTGCTCTGCAGATTCTTTCATATTTGGTGTGGAGCTTCGGGTGTGGATACTGAAACAAGAAACTCAAGTTATTCCAACTTCAAAATTTTGTTATCTTGACACTTTCAGAGTTCCATGACACTAGCATATATCATCCAATGTTTACCATTATTAATCTGTCATGATGATAGTAATAAATATTTGAAAAATTTCAATTCCAGGAATTTAGAGGAAGCTTTAGAGATGGGAATGGACTGGTCCTTAAGAGAGGGTATGTACAACATAAACATGTAAAATTTGATCAAGTTGTCATACAGAGTGATTGTTACAAATGTTATTAACTCTGTGATTTTATTCACATTGTAAGTTTGATGTTTTAAGTTTTCATGTTAATTTTTCTTTTTATATATTTTTTATATAACCAAATTCTTATAATATCCTTACATGTTTACATAACCATTAACTGTGCTATGTCCTTATATCAGCATTATGAGGTATAATAACTATAACACCATATGTCTCTCTGTCTCTGTCTCTGTCTCTCTCTCTCTCTCTCTCTCTCTCTCTCTCAAAATACTGAATTTTCATCATGAAGACATAAAGTAAAGCAATTAAGATTTTTAAAATGCAGCTTGCAATAATGTATTGGTGATTCAGTTTTCTGAAAAGTAACGGAGTAGATCTTTGATAATTTACACGTACAATTATTATGATCGGCCCTTTCAGATGGTACCATAACTCTTGACCTCATGACCTATATAATGTCATTTATTTTTACCTACTTTTTAAAATCAGTTATTGTACCAGTATCTGATATATAATATTGCCACTGGCGGGCTTTATTGTCACCTGACAATTCTTGTTATACTTAAGGATTCAAAGTGAAGACAAAAATGTAGTTTGTGATTTGAACATTATTGTAATTGCCCTCTTTCAGGTTACGCCTGGGCGGAGGACAAGGAACATTGTGAAGAGTATGGCCGAATGCTGCAGGCAGATCCATCGAAAGTTAGCAGCAGGGCAAAAAAGAGAGGACTGCCCCAGGTAAATTATATAACTTAAGTGATCACAAACACTCCAGACAGAATCCATAATTCAAAAGTTTCAAACTTTTAACAATGTCTAACTTTTTTACCTTATGCACTGAAAATTTAAACCTCTTAGAGAATCTTACAGACATTTTGAAATAAAAATAAAATACAGGTCAACCGAACCAGTGAATAAAAGAATTTCACTGGTCAATGAAAATTTTTTACTGGTCTGTATATATACACAATTGAAAGGAAATGGAAAATTACTGGTCATTTGGACCAATTATCAGATAGATTTCATCGGACTTTTGTAAAATTCACCGGTTTTTCTGGTAAGACTGGTGAATTTCAAAAACACTGATCTTAACAGTAAGTCCATATAGTGAATTTTCAAATTTTTTGTCAGTATTTTAGATTTGATTTAAGTATGTAAAGAGGAATTTATTTCTTGAATTTTGAATAGTGTTTAGAACCACATTCAACAACTATTCACTTATATGGTGGCAGCTAGTTTTTTAATGGTGGAGTAGAGAAACTGGTTACAGTGTACTCGGGAAGAGACCACCGGCCTTCTGCGAGTAAACTGGCAAAATTTTCGACAAAATAAGCTTAGGTTCCAGCGGGGCTTGAACCTGTGCTGACCAGAAGAGAGAAACTTCATGGTTCAAAGCAAGATGCTCTAACCATTTGGTCACGGATGCCCCTATGTAAAAGGAGAGAATCTGTTGAGTCATTGATTCCAACCACAGTTCATAGATTTGGTAGTTAGTAAAACAGGCCTTCTGATAGAAGTCGACAGCTGACAGATTCTGTCAGTTATTTTCATAAAAAGCAATGTAAGTTGTCAGGTCTTTTGCTTCTATTCAGAAAAATTGCTGATTTCTATCTACACACAAAGTTCACCTATAGCTTTTTGCGTGCTGATCTATATACCTTTTCCTCTACACCAAAAACTATTGAAAAGCCTGAGTATATATTTATGGATTTGATGAAGAAATGAACATCCTCTTATAGATATATATTTGTTTGAATAATTTCTTTCTCCCAAAAACTGATGTTCATGGGTGTATAACCCTAGTTGTTAAACTTAAAAAACAATTTAGAAATTAAAAAGATACTGAAAAATGTTTTCTATTTTACATATCTCTTGTTTGTTTTTCAGCTTGGAACACTCGGTGCAGGAAACCATTATGCTGAAATTCAAGTTGTTGATGAAATTTACGATAAATTTGCTGCCAAAAAAATGGGGATCGATTTCAAAGGTCAAGTTTGTGTAATGATTCACTGTGGTAGCCGAGGTCTTGGTCATCAAGTTGCCACAGGTATGTATACTGTATAAAGTTGTAATACAAAAATTTATTCTAAATAATTTTGGCACCTACTGTATATATACAGGGGTGGATCTATAAGTTTCATCATCTGCATTCATCCACCAGTCTTTCTGAATAAGGTTTTGGTAACAAAAATTCGTAATTGCGTACCACTCATTTATCAATGATGCCCCAGACAGGGCACATGTATTGATGCTCTCAGAATTCTTGTATACTGAATTTTGCCAATGGTGATTTTATGTCATCACATATATTTTGTTTGTCAATTTGTCAATCGTTTTGGCATCTTCTTGGTTGAGTTATGAGATTATTTTGTTTAACATCATTATGTCCATTGCCTCTTATCAGCCCTGCTTGATTCTTGTTTTCACAGAAGGCTGGAGTTCTTTTCCTCGGTATGATGTGAACAATTATATAACTGGCCACCATTATATAAACAATTGTTGAGTGTGAAGCCAAACTTCAATCTGATAAACCCAGATCCTTATTATAGTTATTGCCCTTTGAGTATTATCCGTTATATTGAAAAGTTTAATACATAACAGTGATACATTATGCTGTCAGGTAAAAGAAATTGCCCATGTTTTTCTTGATTGACAAAGTAACTAATAAACAGAATTTAAGTGAAGAGCTGTTAGCATTTTTAAAAACTAAAAAAAATAAATTTTAAAAAAATAAAAAAAAAATAAAATAATAAAAAAAAAAAAAAAAAAAAAAAAAAAAAAAAAAAAAAAAAAAAAAAAAAAAAAAAAAAAAGAATAAAAAAAAAAAAAAAAAAAAAAATTATAAATAAAAAAAAAAAAAAAAAAAAAAAAATATAAAAAAAAAAAAACGTTTTCATATTATTTTTAGGAGAAGTTTTGAAATAAAGTTAAATGTTATCCCTATAATTTTGTAGATGTGTTCTATTAGGCCACCTCAAATTAATTCTCTGGTTCTAAGGTCAATTTTTTCATAACAAATGTGAGAGGCAGAGGTGTTTACCATCCCGGATTTTCCGTATTTACTCCGGATTTGAGTCCTAAAATACGCATTACGGATTCACTTTCCGAAATTACGCTTTTCCGATTAAAAATTATTTTTTCCCTAGGCGCTTGGGATAATTTATATTTATTTGGTGTATTCAAACACCAGTTTGATTATGATTTCCGTTATTCGGAGTCTCTCTGGACTTACCTTTACATGAGTCCTCCGAAAGATGTCTGCTAAAAAGTTTCTGATGTTGAACGTGTTCTGGTCGAGACGCCACCCTAAAGAAAAAAGGTGTTGCAAAGATTTAAAACTAGCTATCACGAACTGTGGCCTTTCCTTACAAAATCTCAACGTGGGGGACTACTACGTAAGGTGCACAATTTGTGCATCGGATTTTTCATGTGCACATGCCGGGAAAAAAAAAAACGACTGCTCGAGGCACGTTTAATCAAAAACCCATAAGGACCTGTCGCGTTTACAGAATTCAAACAGGTCCATATCTGTTTTTAAATGAGTTTTTTGCTCTTTGGTTGTGATTTTTTTACTGTTAACTTGTGAAGATATTACAATTAACACATGTTTATTTTTATTTGTTCAATAAAATTTGTTTTTGAGCTGTCTTGTAACTGTTAGATGCTGACTTGACGTTTCATGTATGAAATTAGGTCTGTGTCGAAATATATGTTCAAAATTTGAGATTACTGACAGATGGCCAAAATTACTGAAAAAAATCATCTTGATTACTGAAAGTGTCAAAAAGGGGTAAACACCTCTGGAGAGGGAAGCTTTTTTTATCTTTTTTTATTGATGAAAAAAACACATGAAGGAGGATTTTTTTTCCAACAGTCATCAGTTTAATACATAGTTCCATAAATTGTTGTTATATTACTTATACTGGTGTATAATTCGGTGAACATACATCTATCGGAGAAGCCCTCTATAATTGTATTGTTATGCCCCTCACTACACCCGCCATTTTTTTCATTTCCTCGTGTTTATGATAGTCATTGTCAATCAAAGGCTTGCATTATGCTGGCTATCCATGTCAACAGATTCAAACGTTTTACTGATGAGGCATATCAAGAGGCACATCTATTTTTTTTTTTTACCGGATACAGCACCGCATTTCCGGATTTTATTTATTGAATTCTGGATAAAATCTGTAATGTAGGGGCTTTCAAAGAGATGTGTGTGGGCCTGAGAACTGTATTTCTAATTTTATTTGGCCTTAAGTCCTATTTTCCGATAATAACATTAATAACAACACTATAAAATGCCCTATTTTGAATGATTAGATGACTGAAGATCTGCTATCAGGGATTTCCCTATGCCATTTCAGGGTCCGATAACAGAACCTATTCCCAATGTGAAAATGGCTTGTATTTCTACCAAAAATATACAAAAATTCCCAATTTGGAGTTTTATAATAAAAAATTAGATATTTTTAAACAAATGTAAACCAATGATCAGTCTATTCTCACTGTGATCATGTTTCACTCAGGTGACCAATAGATCCATTGGGGCCTCTTTTTTTTTTCTTTTTTTTTTTTTAAATGTACCGTATTTTATGGCCTATAGGTCGATATTTTTTTTCTCCAAAGTTGTGATGTCGACCTATTCACCGCATCGACTTATCTTTAAAAAAGCAGTGAAATATTTAACTTGTATCTGCAATTCCTCATTTTAACATCGTAATTCAAAATTTTCCACAGGATAATCTAGGGGCCTACTCCAAACACCCATTTGTATTTACACTTAATAGGACTATTAAATATGACCTCGTGTGTGCGTAATGCAATGTGTTCATAATCAAATGACAAAATAATGATCTTTCAAGTTACAATATCATTGGGATTCAAGACTGTGTCAGAAACTGCGTAATAAAAATACATCGTTTACATTATATTTATACCGGACAGTTTATACTTTTGAATGATTCCCTTATCTCGGCACCCCACTGTGAAGTTGAAGTCTTCATTCAGACTTTCAGGACACTACAAGCTGTGTTCACTGGAACCTGACCTTCAACTGATAAGGATCCCGCGGCAGTCTTTGAAGTTGGGAAAGTTTTGGAAAAAGTGTTACATAAATTAATTGACACTAAACCTTGAGTATTTAATTGTTTGACAATTGCAGCAGCATAATAATTTAGGTCAATGTAAGGATAAGACAAAGATTTAGGTCGCTTGGGTAAACAGCATAAAGAATTTAATGATGATTTGACAGGTAACATAATGGTTATGCTTGTATACATAATCAGTACACACGAGTAATATAAGTGATGTTAAATATATATATGATGCAACTTATATGCTTTTTAATCACTCCTATTTAATACTGTACCGTAAAATAGGCTGATCACTCTGATTATTTTAATAGGCTACCATTGTGTTAGCACCAGTTATTTAAACAAACACGATGCAATTTTTGTGTTCTTCCATTCATGTTTCCATCTCTGCCGACATCGACCTATCCTCCATTTCGACCTATCTAATACTTAATCCTGGATTTTTGCCAAAAATCGGCCATTCGACCTATCCCCCATATCGACCTATAGGCTATAAAATACGGTATATCTCCCCAATTTTTGGACCAAGAGCAAGAATTTAGGAGATAGAAAAATTCCTGGACTTATGTGCATTTCACTTGAGTAATGGTGTAGACTCATGGTTTATTTTGCTACAGATGCTTTGGTTGCCATGGAGAAGGCCATGAAACGAGACAATATAGATGTAAATGATAGGCAGCTAGCCTGTGCCCAGATCAGTTCTCAGGAAGGACAGGACTACTTAAAGGGAATGGCAGGGGCCGCCAATTATGCCTGGGTCAACAGATCCAGTATGACATTTTTATGTAGACAGGTAAATTTATTTATGCTAATTAATTATGGCCTCCAGAGTCACTTCAATGGCCAATCTTGTTTGGTGGTTGTCATTGTGTGAGCATGTGGTGGTATTACCGTTGAAAAATATCAAAGGGACATTTTGATGTTGTGATTTGTCTATTTTCGTATTCGGTACCTACCATTTCTCAGATAATCCCATGATTTTTTTTAGCCAATTGAAGTTTTGCTTAGTCGGCTCAATTGATATTGATACGGAATATGTTTGGCAGTTTTACACAGCATAGTGACTTGTGCATACATGTGCCACACTATTTATTTGCAAGTCTGGAGGTTTACTTGTTGCAAAAGTTTTCAGGACAATACTGCTGTTACCAGTATTGTCAAACGCTGTTGTCTGCAATTGCACCATATTTTCTGTTATGAACAGTGGTATGATAAACAATATCTACACCATATATTACCAAAATTTAAAATTGCCAGTTAAAATTCTTTCAGCCAATGTTGAGAAAAATTAGTCATTGGCTAAATTGGGTAATGGTGTGGCAGTCTGAGTTTTTTGATAACGTAGCAGAACTTGTTAATTTTCATGATGTTTCCATGGAATACAATTTTTGGCCAGATTGGGAAATATATGCAGACGTCCTTTGGTATTTTGTCTGTCTGTCTGTTTGCATCTAGAATCTGGTTTAGCTGTTGTATTTAGCTCTGTTTCGAGAAAAAATTTATAATTTCTTACCATGAACCTAAACAGTTCATTTTGTTAACATCTTTTTAAGGTCTTACTTAGCATTGTAATGTTGTGATTTGTCTATCTATAGGCTTTCGCAAAGATGTTTAACTCGACACCAGACGACCTGGATATGTTTATGATATACGACGTCTCACACAACATAGCAAAGATGGAGGAACATTTCATCGATGGAAAACAAAAAACTTTGCTTGTACATCGTAAAGGATCAACAAGAGCATTCCCGCCTCACCATCCACTCATACCTGTAGATTACCAGGTAAAAGATTGTTCTACGTGTTGTTAATCTCGCAACAACTCAATTAGCGAGTACAACTTGCAAATATTATTTTCCAGGTTCCATTTCTTCTCCTCTATTACTGTAAATCCGGTTTTATTCTCAAGAATTTTATTTACGCATAATTTCGTGAGAGCTCTCGCTCGCAAAAATGAAATTATTGGGTAAGGAAGTATGATAATATGACAATGAAGTGGGCATTCGAAGTCGCAAAAATATAATCTTGCAGATAAATTTAGAACTTATGTATCATGAAAAATTTCTAATTTGCCATATAACAGAGACTTCTATCAAAATTGAAATTATTCTTCAGATAGTGACTGTGAGTATCGGTTAATTTTGCCACAGAAATGAAAAATTCTTGGTCAGAAATGAAACTGATAAGATAAACAAAATCCTGTTATTTTGTTAACAGAGAAGATCTCAAAAAACTTGTTTAGAACATGTACAAAGTAATGATCATTTACCTATATATTTTATTTCTTATCAAATGTTTTGTATAGTTTTATGTCGGCAGATTTTGTTTGGCTCAATCAGTGCACCAGAACAGCAGTTCACAATGGGTTGTATACTGGTTATTTTGTATGACAGTGGAATGATGGATATAAACACAGTCGATGTGGTGGGGGGGGGGGGGAGGTTAAAGCATCATGATTTGAACCATGCAGTAAAAATATATCATCAATATGTAACATTTCTTTTATTTTTGCTTCACTTAGCTTACTGGACAACCAGTGCTTATCGGAGGAACCATGGGAACATGTAGTTACGTGTTGACAGGAACAGAACAAGGAATGATAGAGACATTTGGCACCACATGTCATGGAGCTGTAAGTCAGAACTGTATCACAGTGACCATATATTCTGTAATAGAAGCCTCCTCCTCCGCATATGTAGTAAAAGTAAAATACAAAAAAATACAAAATTTGTGTAAAATGGTGTGGAAAAAACTTAATAGCCAAACTAAGATTTGAACCCTGAACCTCAACAATCTGCTTGGCTGTTCTACCCATTGAGCTACCTGACTCAATATACCCAGTCCCTGTTACACTCTGTCTTCTTTTTGAGATTCCATACCCTAACAAAATCTCACACAAGACTCATATCCACACCATAAGTTATTTAACCCTTTCAACCCAATAGACCATAATGGACTAGTCTTAAACAATAGAGAAGAGCATACCACTCAGATACTCAGAGGTGAAAGTGTTAAATAGGGGTCATTTGAAACAAGTGAGGAAAAGTTTAGTCAGAGACTTGGATATGGAATACTCGGGCCTCCCGTAGTACATGCCGCTGCTCCATCAACTGAGCTACCTGGTTCAGTATACCGAGTCCTCATTACAGATGTATAATTTGTTGCTATCAGGAAGGTCTCTGGTGACTCTTGAATAATCAAATCTGAACCCTATTTTGAACTCAAGGACAACAACACCTTGGGATAACAAATCTTTCTGGGTCTTATTTAACCTAATAATATCAATAGTGGTCACTCAGTGATCTGTTGCTGCTGGTCATGGCGCAGATGAGTGTTATGTAGAATTCTTCAGACATTTTAAACTTATTCTTGAACACTGCTTGATCCGATTCTCTTCAAATTTGGTATCCAGCATTTCCTGAGTAAGGGTAACAAAAATGTGAATTTCATGAACCTGGACTCTTCCTAGGTTCCTTATAACCATTTTCTTTCCTCCATCTTTTAAAAATTGGCTGTCGCCATATCTATAATATAACTGAAAAATTGTTGAGTGTTGCTGAAAATGCCATTCAAAACAAAAAAAATAGGTTATGTAAATAGAATGGGTACTCAAGTGACCAATCATACATATTGTTATTATTTCATATTAAATTATTGTTTGTTTTAGGGTCGAGCTTTGTCCAGGGCAAAATCCCGAAGAAATTTAGACTACACTGATGTGTTAAATGCTCTCGAAGAACAGGGAATAAGCATTCGAGTTGCATCACCAAAACTGGTCATGGAAGAGGTAAGTTTTGACTAATTCATCATTGGCGATTTTTGTTTTTAAAAGTAAACAGTAATGCATCAGTGGGTATATTTTCCCTCGCGATGAGTCGCTGAGGTGATATAGGGATCTGCCCGTAAATAAAATTTTTCCAGGGCATAACTCTCAAACCATGCATGATAATTTCATCAAACTTCATACACATCAAAACCACATCGAGGTGGAGTGCAGTATGCAAGAACCTTAGCTCATGCTTCCGTTTTCACAGTTATTCCCCTTTGTAAAAAATAAAAATAATAAACAGAATACATTCCACTTGTGTCAGCCCGTTCAATTCATAATTCACGTTCAGCATCATGATTCTGCTGCAAGGGGATTAGTATCATCTCCGATGCCTTGTTTATTTCTAAATTTCATATAATAATGTGTGGTTTCAAAAATCAATCATAACAGATGTTTACATGTGTCTATTTTTTAAAATGTTGTTATCAGCCTGAATATAAATTAAATTATTTAGGAAAACTTAAATAGCCCCAGATTTTTTTGTAAGCATTGTCAAAAATTTGGAAAATGTTAGCGACAACCTATCACAAGATAACTTTGTCCCACTTCAGTTCTTTGGCACAAAAGTTTACACAATTTTCTAACAAGATAGGAATTTTTAGCTCACCTTAATTGTGCCAGTGTTGGATTAAGAAGTTTTGTTGAGATCATATTTACGTGCTTTTACGGCTCATACATCAAACAAAACTTCCTTGTTGTATATGTCCTATGACTCTAAGTACAGTGAAACCTGTATAAAGGGGCCACCAAATGAACCAGAAAATATTTACCTTTATGTGCAGGTGACCCTTATACACAGGTTCAATTTAGTTGAAGTATGCAGTCAAGGGACTTGAAAAAAAACTGGCCTTTATAAACAGGTAATCCTTATATAGAGGTGGTTGCTATAGCAAGGTTTTACTGAACATCCCATGCTTCAGATATTGGATTGTCGTTGTATATTTAGCCAAAATGAATCTCTTTTGACTTAGTCTATTTTGAATGCTGTGTATAAGAAGCTTGGTTGAAGTCAGGTTAATTGACACATCACTTTTTTCGATAAAATTAGTCAAATTTCTTGATGTCACAATGCATTTTTCAACGTTTGTCCGAGGTTTGTCGAGTATTATGACATCATCAAATTTGATAATTACAGTCAACTCCACTTATACTGAGATCACTTATAATGAGATTCTGTTTATAATGAAAATATCTTGATTCTCCTTGCATTTACTAGTCAGTTCTGTATAAATCTGAACACCTGTAACGAGATTAATATAACGAGATATCGCAATTAACGAGCTTGTAAACTTGTTCCGATGACGGTTTCATCATGTAGTTTTAGTGCTGTATAAAGAGCCGTTTTACAAACAAGACCTATGATACCTATCTATTGGGTTTTTTTTCAAAGTGTCTGTTTTCTTATCAAATAAGCTTAACTTTTATTAAGATTAAATTAACTGTATTAAACATTCCTGGCTTGAATTTCTTTCTGTGATACATGATTCAATGTTGTATAATTAAGTTGCCTTACACAACTGTTTTTCAATCAATATAACCTGTATTCTGAGCTCATTCCGTATAATGAATTCCGGCTATAACAAGATATAAATCTTTTTCCCTTCCATTTCGTTACAAGTGGAGTTGACTGTATTTTGGCATAAATGGAAAGGCCAATTGCGGTAAATAAAATGTTGCTGAAAGTTAAGCTTTTTAATCTTTGATAACTCTGTTTTATGCTGTCCTAGTCTTGAGATATTTATTTTCTGTTCAATGACAATGTCTTCACTGATTTTATTTCTTAATTTCAGGCACCGCAATCCTATAAAAACGTCACAGATGTTGTCAACACCTGTAAGTATGAAGTCAGAATTCAGTTAATTGTTTTGTCTATATTAAGAAGTGCACATGTTGTCTATATTTTAACACATTATGATTCTCTGCACCTAGCCATTTTCACCCCCGTTTATTTACACCTTTTTTTTTGTCCTTAGATGAGAGGGTGATTCTAAAGTGAAAGCGAAATTTTCAAGCTAAATGACTGAAGTCTTGAATATGCATCGCTTCCATGACACTGTTATGATATAGGGCGAAGTTATGATGGGCAAATATGTTTTCTGTGATAAAAGGGTTAGTGCAGTGCTTTCAGGTGGTACAACGATCATTGATTTTGTGACTTTGGTAATGCACTTTGACCTACATCCTAGTCAGATATTTCAGTATCTGAGATGCACTGGCGAGCTGGAGCCACAGTTCTCAAGATGTTACAGCATCCTGCTTTAAACTGTGAAGTCACTCACCTCTAGTAGAGTAGGTTCGAATTGCGCTGGAACCTAAGCTGATTGTGTGAGATAATTCACTTGCAGAAGGCTGATACTCTCATCCCGAGTACGTTGTAACCAGGTTCTCTCCTCCACCGTTAAAAACTGTTTGCTATCATATAACTGAAAAATTGTTGAGGGTGGTGTTCAAACACACACCTGTGAGTTATATTGTCCTCTGACAACTGCAGTTTAGCTGGTGACCCACCCATGTCATTGGAAAAAATCTTTTCTAAATGTTAAACAACAAAGAAATATACTCGTATTCATATTCAGAGCTAGATTAGCAATGCAGATTGGCACAAGGTTCATTTTTATCTTGGAAAGGTAAAAAGCAATGAAGAACTTGTAACAGAGACAAGTACTGCCCCAGATGGGACTTGAACCTTGGACCCCTGGTTGACAAGTCTGGTGCTCTACAGATTGAGCTAAAGGGGAAGTGAGCACATTGAGCTAAAGGGGAAACCCCACTAGCTCGAGCTATTAGGAACACATTATATTACTAACAATGCCACATTGTCCCCTACATTGAAAGAGTTGTCCTGACTCTCTTAGAGGTCGCTATGACCTAGTGAGTAATATTCCAGGATGATAACTTTCACTTTATCCGGGAAGAACCCAGGTCCCAAGATGGACACCAAATGTACAAAGGCAAATATTGGCTCTGATTGTATT
Organism: Atrina japonica; assembly: GCA_030159075.1. Classification (NCBI taxonomy): domain Eukaryota; kingdom Metazoa; phylum Mollusca; class Bivalvia; order Pterioida; family Pinnidae; genus Atrina; species Atrina japonica. Next base: position 783,336 of record BROG01000076.1, on the reverse strand, counting down.
TGAACCTATGACCCCTAGTCTACAAGTCTGGTGTTCTACAGATTGAGCTAAAGGGGAAACTCCACTAGCTCAAGCTGATAGGAGCACCATATAACTAACTCTGCCAAAGTAGAGGATGAGTTGGAGAGACAAATTGTCCCCTGAAAACATGAAGGGTTTAAAGTCCAATAACACTGGCAAATAGAAGGTTTTAAATTCCAATAACTCTGGCAAATACTGCTAAATGTTCACAAAAACATTAGAGATTGTTTTGTTTTATTTTCAGGTCAATCGGCGGGAATAAGCCAAAAGGCTATCAAGTTGCGGCCTATAGCTGTTATCAAAGGATAGGAATTTGCTGGCAGTATGGGTTGTGGCAGTATTTGGTGCTGAGAATAATTTCAGCCTCAAATGACAATGTGATAATATAAAAACTGGTGTAACCACTGTTTTTAAATCCAAAACTTGTGTTGAAAATGCTTTGATAATTTGTATATCTAAATAACCATTGTTTTTGAATCCTAAAATTGGATTGAGTATGAATATTTAAAAATCCCTCGTTTATGTGGATTTGCAAAATGTCCTCAAACATTATTATCTTTTTAAAATGTCAAGCAGTAATGGTAATGATTAGTATCATAAAAGTATTACCGGTATGTACAGTATCATTTTGAACCATTTTCTGTACAGTCCCACTAAACTGTTTTGGTGCTACCATGTTCATCTTTTGTTTTGCTGGAATGTTAGATGCCACCAAGAAAATGTGAATCTCTGATGACAAAATGATTTACATGTATTAGATTTTAATGCAATATTATACATAAATGTCCCTGATTGTAGGGTGATATGAGTGTGCAGCCTGAGGGGAAGTATGACTACTTGAGGTAAACTAACATTCATATCGCCCTACAACCAGGTACATACCTGTCAACTAACCCATTATTTGTGGGTGACACTCGTAAATTTGACCTTTGACCCGCTACTTTTTAATAACCGGACGGGCCATTAAATAACCCAGGAATTCGAAAAATGACCCGATTTCACCCGGCCTTTCAATCATTTGCTAATTTGTTCCCCGATTTTAGGGCCTACAGTTTTTTTAATTTTTTTATTTTGTATCCAATCAAAGACCGGTCATTATTCCATATCTATGTTTGATTGGCTTCTTTGACATGTTTTGAGAGTGACTAAATGCTCCTGTGATATACCACGGCGAATGAGTAACCAAACAGTTATTTCTGGAATTGATATCAATTTTAATAAAACAAAAACAAAACATATTTACAGTATATTGATTAATTTCCACTGAAAATTCTTGACTTCAAGAAATATTGTGCTGTTCCTTCCTACCATTTTCCTTGGCACAAAGAAGGTAAATTATCAGAGCAAGACCAAATCAGATCGATGACAGATAAATTTTACCTACCAGTAAATATTATTCAAATTCTCAAACTGATATCAATTAATTGGACAGAAGCAAAAAAGAATTTGCAGTAGGTTAATTTTTAATTCCACTGAAAAGGCTTGCCAATAATAAAGGTTCTGCAATTTCCCTTCTAAATATATACAAGTAAATGAATAGGGCAACACCAAACCCGATCAATGAAAGATGAATTCTCTTTACTTTTTTATATTCATCTATAATCATTATTATAAGTAAGTAATACAATAAAATTCACAATTAAGACCCATTAATAAATTTTCATAATAATTCTTGAATTTGATTAAAATTGTAGATCCATTTGATAACTTGTTTTTAATTTTTTTTTATATCTTTTTTAGATATAATTAGAAGTAAATATATTTTTGTTACTCGATTGATCCTGAAAAAATGTTGTACGTTATGACCAGGGATTTTTTTACTCAATGCAGGTCATGACAAGCATTTTCACTTTTAGAGGTTGACAGGTATGCAGGTACATCAATTGTTTATTTTACTGATTTCAAGTTGCTGTAAATGAAAAACAAGCTGATTTACAGTATCAATATTTAATAATTAATTGAATAATTTAATTTAATCTTTGTTTACCTGCTAAAAACATTTCTAGTCCTCTGTTGTTGTTGTTGAACATGTTTTTATTTCTCCTACAAAGAACGAAAACTCCGATTGACATAATAGTGAGCTTCCCAAGGGGGCATGTGCTCCAGGGTAATATTTTGTTTTGCAAACTGGTCATGTGATGTTATTCAACAAATCATGATGACTTTATATATATGAGATATAATAATGGCTGTCATTGACAGCATTTTTGTAAACCATTTTAATACAATGAAAAATATCTCTGAACACAAAATTACCCACATTTTCATGGTTTAAACTCTGAGAAATAATTTTTCAAGCACGAAATAAATACTGTAATGCTGTACAGTAATTTTCAGACATAATCGTAGTATGCAAGTGACCTCTGGGTCAAATACTCTCCAGAGTATTTGTTGAAGCTGAAACAATGTTCAAAAAATGTAGTTCAAAGCTACATCGCATTTTTACATAATAACATATTTTCTTTATTTCCATGAATATGTATTAAGTACAAGTCCTTGTGCCAGATTCCATATGATGGTTATCTATAGCAAATTGCACGTGTTACCTTTATGCACTGAAAAAAACTTGTAAAAAAGGCCAAAAGTTATGTTTTGCTAATGACAGCTCATATTCCTGTAAGTTAAAATGTCATTTTGTTATTTGTGTCTTGAAACTTTCAGTCGATAAAATGTCATATTATTTTGTAAAATAAACAGTTGTTATTATATTTTTTCAAATTTCAATATGTCTGCCAGTAGATATTACATGAGTTATTTTTACATGTGTTCCTTAAAGGTTAGCATTTGTTTGCTTTTTTTTTTTTTTTTGCTTTTTTTTTTGTTAGTTCTGTTTTGTTAGTGCTAGTTCTGTTTTAGCTCACAAGTGAGCTTTTCTGATCACCCTTTTCTGTCGTCTGTTCATCTGTAAGTTAACTTTTCACATTTTCGACTTCTCCAAAACGACTAAAGGGATTTTGGTGACACTTTACAGTAAGCAAGATTCAAGGTTGACTACCAAGTTTGTTTGTTGCAGCCAGATTAGCTGAGGGATGGATCCAGAGTGGGGCAAAAGAGGCCTCAGGGATACCCCTCTTAAAAAATATTATCCTCTTGAACTGCTGCCATGGATAAAAAAACTAACTTCCTCTGAGTGATCTACATAGATGTTTGATTCAAATTTGTTAATTTCACAGAAATTGGAAAATTAATTTTTGATGTGTTATTGACATCTTTTTAGACTACCTCATTTTCATTCATTTTTGTATGATTTTTTTTTTATTTTCTCCCCTTTTATTCATTATGATGCATTCATTTTATTTTTTACCTGTAACTATGGTAGGTAGAGAAATGTTTTCTTGAAAGAATTTTGCCAAAATTCAATTTTTTGAAATTTTTATGAATTTCAAAAAAGTGAAAGGGGGGACATTTTTTTCACACTTGTTCTTCAAAACTGCTGAAGGGATTTTGACAAAACCTTACAGGAAGCTAGAACCCAACCAAGTTAGGGTTTTTGGGCCAGATAAACTCAGGTCTCAGGGGGTATCCCTTTTTTAAAATCTTCTCCAGAACTTCTGCATGGATTGAAAAACTAATTGCATGTGAGTGAATTTACATGGATGTATGATTCAATAAATTGGAAAATTAATTTTTTAAATGTTTTTGACATCTTTCCTGACTTTGACATTTTCATTCATTTCTAAGTCTCCTCCATTCCCAAGGAGTGTTATACCGGTAATAATTTGTAAATTGAGATTCCCATATTTGTAAGATGCCAACACAGTTCAGGTTTGTGATGTTGCCTTTTGACCTCTTGTCTTTATATTTTGTTTGTTTGTAATAGGGTTTTTAGTCCTATTCCAATTAAATTTGAGGGGATTCAAGGGACTATAGCTATTGTCCGAGACTGTCTGTACCTCCATCTTTAATCCATCATGTTAAGATTTTGGTTATAAAGGCTATGTAATCACTCACTATTCTCAGTGGTGTTAGAATTCTGATTTTGGCATGTATCTTAGGAAGACGAGCATAACTACTTGACATCAAGAAATAAAGATTAATTTTGATTTATTTTTTTTGACATTTTGCCATCATGGGTTCAGTCTTTTTTTGCTCATTATTTCAGGTTAGGGTTTATTATAATGATTAGGTAGGGAACGTGTATTGATTTATCGATACTCTTAGCATGCTTGCGTGTGTGTGTGTTTGTGTGTGTGTGTAATATGTTATCCTTGTTTTAAATATATAAGTAATATATTTACACCCAATGCCTGTCTTCCATGTTTAATTTTTGTTCTGTGGAAGAAGAAAATGAATGAGTACTAATGATTAAATATGTACATGTATATATACATTGTATGTACATGTTTGATTGAAATGTCTTTTTTTTTCATTTTAATTTGCTCTAAAATCGTTTTTCGTTGTTAAAATAACTTTGATAGTCCGTTACACAGGACGGAATATGTAAAGCTTTAATACCAACAATATCTATTAGATTGCTACATTTCACTATCTGTTTATACACAGAAGGAAATATGTAAGACTTTAATACCAACAATATGTATTGTTTCATTTCACTCTAAATCTATAATAAGGTCGTTGATGAAGTATTCTACAAAGTATCCGTTTACCCTGTTGACATCTGTATTTACCTCGTCTGTCCCACATCTGAATAAATTTATGGATACATGTATATGGTGGAACCTGTCTTGAAAGACCACAATCATAAAATTGGTTGATAAATAACTTTGGTTATGGCACAACTTAAAAGACAGTCCATCATGGGAGACCACATTTGAGTGGGAGATGGGGTGGTCTCTCAAGACATGTTTCACTGTAATTCTTATGTAAAATTGAGCAGGTCACTTTGCACAAATATTTGCTTGTATATTATACTTAAATGATCTGGAGATATTAACAATAAAAGTTCAGTTAAGTTTCAGCATGTGCTAATATTGTGATTTGTGTAATTATGGAAGCTATTTAAGTGTAAGAGATTAATTTATTGAAAGAATATCTTAGGACATTTATTATTTTGAGTTTTTCAGAAATTTAATGGACGCTATCCCAATTACAAACTATTTCAACTACAAGGTTTGAATATAATGAAGAAGTACTTTAATCCCATCAACCTTGACAACACAAGTGCATTAACCCATTCACCCCTAAAAACACATTTGGACTGGTCTAAATGATTGATTTACAGAAGAGTCCAATGTTTTTCAGGGGTCAATGAGTTAACAAAAGATCCTGAAAAGTGTCAGACCGATTGATAAGTCTGATGAAAATCCTCTCAGTCTGAGTCAAGGTAACAGTACATTCCGTTGTTTGTTCTGTAAGAATTCTTAAAATGTCTGATACTTGAGAAAAAGATTTGAAGAACACTGCAAAATCAGTGAGTTTACTCAACAACACTAAAGCCTCATTTGGACTCAACCATTTCAAGGAATAGGAAAGTCCATTGTAATAATTCAGGAGTGGATGATTTGAAATAGAAATTTTATGTGTAATATTAACTTGCTCACTCCTAAAAACTGACAGTAGACCATTCTATTGATTGACATGGGTGAGTCTAAATGTTGCCACAGGGGTTGATGAGTTAAGAGCATGTTTAAATATGCAGGCGGTGCAGGTTTCAATCCTGATACTTCTCAAAAAGTAGTCCCTCTTCCATCGCCAGTCACTACATTTGAGAGGTTGAAGTTAGAATCTTCTGGTTAAAGCTTAAAAGATAAGGTTATGGTCTGGTGCTCTGATCACAAAGCAAGCTAAAATATCCCAAAAATATACATGTATATGGGTAGACAACCGATAATATTATCTGAACATCACCGAGTCCAGTATTGGGTATTTTACTAGTGTGCTAATGTATGCTCAAATTCTGTTTTTGACATCTAAATTTGAGTTATTTACTCTTTCACCCCAGAATATTTGAATACTATACTCTTTCTGTTTTTAAAACCAGTCTATTGTGATGTGTAGGGTTAAAAGGGTTAATAGAATTATAGTCGATGTATATTTATTAAAAACTGAAAAAAATATATTCAAGTTCAAAACTGTTTAATAATACTGAACCTAGGTCACCACAGGCAAAACACCTAAAAAAATCATTATCTGCAATACAGCTCTCTACAAAGGCATAAGACCAGAGGTGTAACACGACAAAAATCTGCAGTACAGTTCACTACAAAAGTGTAAGACCAGAGGTGTAGCACAGCAAAAATCTGCAATACAGCTCACTACATAAAACCAGAGGTACAACACCACAAAAGTCTGCTCACTACAAAAGTCTAGCGGTGTAACACCACCAAAATCTGCAATATAGCTCATTACAAGACTATAAGACTAGTCCCCACTGCATATACAACATATATATACATGAGCACAATTGTTTTCAAAAATATATATATGACATGATTTGTGATTAGTTATAAATTAAAAAAATCTCACAACTTCCACATAACAGCATTTGTTGAGACTATAGATCTTTAATAACTGATTGTATTAATAACAAAGGGTATATATAATGAGAATGCTTTAATAATGCCCCACTTTTTAAGACCTTCTTAAATTATTTACTAATTGTCTACAAGTTGTAGCATATTGTTTATAACTTAATCCAGATTATGGGGCGCTTACGCGGATTAACAGGATATTTACTTTCATTCCAGACCTAGAATTTCTCTCCTGCCGAGACATACAATTTATAGGCAAAGCCGCAAGTGGTTTTTAGATTATTTTTTTATGTGTATTTATGTATACTATACCAACGTTTTGTCTTTACAATTTAACGGTACATTAATGTTGGGGTTGTATATATAGGCCCCTTGTATTTAGATTTTGAAAAAAATGATATCATACAAATGAAATGGAGCAATAAGGAATATGCTAAATTTTCAAATGTTGAAAATTTTCCTTCATGAGTGCTCAAATTGTTTCAGGTTTTTACTGTAGATTAAATAATGATTTATGCTGGTTAAAAGCACCGTAACTGTACATTTCCCCTGAGGATGTCGACTTAGTCGATGTACTTTACATCATGTTATATGTTATATAAATAAAAAAATAAATAATAAATGCTCCCATGAATTAAATCTCTGTATGTTGTTTTATTTGGGAGCAATACAAGTGTGAAAGTTACAACTGACAGATTTAATGTGGACGCACTGAAAATTTCACCAAGTATTACTGGCAAACACAGCCACATAGAGGTGTAATTTATAAGAACATTTTATTATTTGTAAATTTAAGCCTGAATAGTACTTAATCTGTTAAAACAAAATCGACATCTTAATTAGGGTAAATGGGCGTTCATGGTGCTTTCAGACAGTATCCGAAGCATGTCTCTCACGGGATATTAAATGCCATACATGTATAACTGGAAGAAATATTAAACATCAGTAATTTCTCTGTAAGTACGCCTTTAATATCAGTAATTTCTCTGTAAATACGCCCTTAGTATCAGTAATTTCTGTGTAAGTACGCCCTTAATATCAGTAATTTCTGTGTAAATACGCCCTTAATATCAGTAATTTCTGTGTAAATACGCCCCATAAGTAGTAAGTAACTAAGTCATTTTATGTTTTCCTTAACATAAGCTGTCAAGTTGATTATGAAAGATTTAATCATGTTTCATGTTTATTTAACATTTTTCTGTGTAACTGCCCCCTAAGCTTCATTTTATTTTTAAAGCTCATCAGCATCAATTAATACATGTAGTAGTTGTAATAGGAAAAGTACCTTATTTATTAGTGCTCTTAATTCAAAATTTGCTATAAATCAGTCTCGATGTTTGCATGTTAAGACAACAACAGAAATGTATGAAGAAAAAAACCCAGATTTTTCAAGTGCAGTGCCCTGCTTATATGCCCTGCATACGTACATTTACTAGATGTCAACTGATTAAAATGAATAAGAAATTTCCAATTTAACTCATCAACCCCTGAAAAACAATGGACTATTCTGTAGATCAATGACATTGACCAGTCCAAATTTGTCTTTAGGGGCGAATGAGTTAATTGTACCTGGAAGAAGTGTTGTCTTTGTTTCGTTATCAATACATTTGTACAATTCAGAATGTTTTGTGTAATTTATATATTTTCATTGGATAAATTTCATCAATTTATTGTTTTTTTTATTTCTCTGGAATTGTTGTTTTCCCTTAATAGTCAACCGGCAAAAATCATAATATAGCTTTTTATACGGAATTTACATGAGAAGAACATGAATAATACCAGAACACGTGTTCAGTAACGCGACGGTCATGTTATAAATTTTTAATTTACTGGTTGGTTGTAAATACAAAATTTTCAACATGGTATCATGGCTCACTCCAGATGTTGATTGACAACTACTCAATTTCAGTTCGATTCACCGACTTAAATTAAAACACTGGTAATTAACCCTAGAAGTTGCATAATCTTTCATTTTAAACGTAAGTTCTGTGTAACCTTTGATAGTTTTGATGTAATATATTACATAAAAGTTTTTTGCTGGTAAAACATAAGGTATACAATATTAACGCCAAATAAAACAAGATAAAACACATAAAAATACCAAACAGAAAGTTCATTTGAAAAGTATTTCGTTAAAGAAAATATGGAATTTTTACAAAACCGCTGCGAAGGCACTGTTCACTATATAAACAGTTAATCCTGCAAACAAAGTTAAAAAAAGAAGTTGAGGTCAGTGGGACATTGAACATTAGAGCCCCCTGTCTACAAAACATGTAGAGTAAGGCTTATGAAATTCTATTTTATAGAGACACTACATAAAAAATTGGAGGGGAATCGGTCAGGTGATTTTATGATGTTAAATATTATCAAAGTTTACAATAGACGCCACTGAACCCAGGTCAATGGATCACAATAGAATCTGTAAGGATAAAAATAAATCTCAGATTTAAGTCAAAATTTTCTATCTTCAAATAAAATGCTCAATTACAGTTTTTAAGCTGAAATTTTGCAGCTACAGGGAATTTAGAGGTCAACAAGAGAAACTGAATACTGCAGTTAAAATGAGAATAAGGAACTTGTACCAAAGAAATGAAATGTTTACTTACATTTCAGGATGCTCTGGCAGGCGGTTAGTAATCACAAAGTCGGCAACCAGTAGACGACTGAAGAAGTATTACAGAGCAGAGACAACAAACCAGTTAAATTTAGACAGACGAACAGATAGATAGATAGACAGACAGACAGATAAGTCAAGTACATAACTCGCTTTAACAACTTATTTACATAATGTCATGAGAGCGAGGTTGTCACTGATCATCTTCAGGCATAGTGACGCTTAAGAATTCACCTAAAATGAACCGAAGTTCTTTTTTAAAACTTATTCAAATGATACATACGAAAATTGCTAGAAAAATAGAGAAAACGGATCTTATTGTCCCTGATATGAGTAAAAATGAATCTGTAAATAATAAATTTCGGTAGTGGCGGAAGCTGGATACTGATGTAATTCCTTGGCCAATGCTGGGTAGACGGAATACACAGTGAATTATCCCAAACTGTGCACAACGCCTACGCAACACCAAAAGGACATTCCGGTTGAAAACTGACAAAATATCCAAGTGAACTTGCTAAAATGAAAATTACGTGATACCACAAGGATAATCCAAGGGAACTCATCAAGAAATGGCTGGTAAAAAGTCAGATGGAAGTGCCTTACCACAGAAAATAACGCCTAACCTACGACAGATGCGCCTTTTACTCCGGTACATAACTTACTGGTCAAATAATAACGACAAACTTTTTAAAAATAATGCCTTCACTACGGCCGATGCGCCTTATACTCCGGTACAAATCTTACTTGTCAAATAATAACGACAAAATCAGATGAACCTTAGCACTGAAAATAATGGATCAATACTGATTTCAAAATATATAAAGTAAACTTAATAATTAAACAAAATCATATACATATGTTAACGTGAATGATAAAAAATATCCGAGTTCTCAAAACATCGGTGTATATGAAGATATTTTTTAAAATTCTGTATTTCAACTGAATTAACATTTTAATAGTATTCAATATTTCAAAAACAATTATAGTTGTAAGGATACTTATACAACCAATTAAAAATAGTGTAACAGTTGTAAGAAAAATGTGTAAATTTGTTGACAATTTGCAAAATAAAATAATTTAATAACTGTTTTGTTATCACAACTTTTAAAAATTACTATCTTAATAAATACATGTAGTCAATAGATGATCATACTCACTTAAATATTCCATGCCCAAAAGATTTCTTTTCTTCGCTATATAAAATCCCCGATGTTTCTCTATTCGTCAACTGAGTCGTTCTGACCAACTATGGTCTTCGGTCCTCGTTGAAGTCCCTTTTAAAAGCTTAGATACTGGCCGAACGTGTCCCGTCTCGCTTTACCGCAAAATTCGGGACGCTGTCGCAGGATTATGCGATTCCGCTTTTATTAAATCAAGAAAAAAAATCAGTACTGAACTTAGTATAAGCAAGTCATGTAGAATATTTACATTAATACGTATTTGATATTGCACCAGACTTTTCAGATTAAAACACACTGAAAATACATAAAGCCGATTATTTCTAATTACCTCCCCTGATTCTGAACAGAATAGAAATTAATCCTGCTTAGTATGCATTAGACAACTCGTTGAATCATTTTTTCTCGAGTGACTCTTGGTATCTCATTAGGGGGTAAATTTCTTTTTAAATCATAGTCAGTTTCTTCCAATTAGGGTCCCTAAATATAAGACAGGATTTAACTTGTAACACATTTAATCGTTGCTAAACTTGTACGGGGAAAAGTTGAGGAATTTTAGTAACGACTTTTATCCGATTTTACATTTCGGCGACTTTTTCTTCGTATTCTAACACAATTACTTCGCTCTCTAGGGGTTAAATTTCAGATCAAAAATTAAACTTTGAAATTTTAAAGTTCTTTTATCTCTTTTTGTATTATAAAAGGGCGCCATAAATCAAAATGTCTGTGGTCAGCACCCTTTACTTAGGGGCACTGGGTGTGTGGACTACCAATAATGGTGTTTTGTAAATTTGGTAAATTATCCCATATATATATATAAATCTGACAGTTAAACAGTCATTTAGTACACAAGAGCAAAATGCTGACTAATCTAAACAAGACTTTCTTTTTTCCTTTAATTTATTTTTTGGGGGGTGTATTTCTTCTTTTTTTTTTACATTTACAAATGACCTTCAAATTTTAAAATTTTGAAAAATGACAGTTTAATTGTTGATTACGGAAAATACAGCAACAAGTGTTGCACTATACATCTTCTTTATATTTATTTTCTTAACATTTAAGTTCACATTTATCTATTTATCAATCTATCAATTTGTCTGTCTATCTGTCTATCTATATCTAAAATGATATATGATAGATTTTATTATAATCATTAACAGTAGCAAGAAAAGTATTTTCAGTATTTTCATGTTTAAATGAACAAGATAGCACTATCATACATCAAGTAGATTTGTGTTTCAATTAATTTGATATACGATTTGGAGAGAGAGAGAGAGAGAGAGAGAGAGAGAGAGAGAGAGAGAGAGAGAGAGAGAGAGAGAGAGAGTCTGGTATAAATGTGTGTGTCACGGTGTATGTGTGTGTGATTTGAGCATTTTTTGCCAGCAAAATTAGTTTTCAACTGTAATTAAATATCATTGTGTGCATATTATGACGTGGGGAGTACAAAGAGAAAATCTTGATAAGAAAATACTTAATGACGTAATATTATATGTAAATCTTAATTTAATCTAATTTACAGCACAGGTAGACCACACACACTCTCTCTCTCTCTCTCTCTCTCTCTCTCTCTCTCTCTCTGTCTTCTCTCTGTAGACCCACGTATCTCTCACACACACTAATATATTGTAGACCCACGTATATGTATATATATATTATATATATATATATATATATATATATATTTATATATATATATATATATTTATATATATATATATATATATATATATGTGTGTAGGTGTGTGTGTGTGTGTGTGTGTGTGTGTGTGTGTGTGTGTGTGTGTGTGTGTGTGTTAGAGTTATACTTTCAGTCCCAATCCGTGGGATTTTGACTTGAGTCGTATTTTCTCATCTGTTTTCACTCATCCATGTGGCAGACATCTTCCGAAGTCAGGGTTTTCTATTCCACGTCGACGTTCATCAAACTGTGTGTGTCTGTGTAACGGAGTGGATCGGGGTTCGAAGTCACCAAATTTACTCAATATTCAAGCTTAACTTTTATTTTATCATTTTGACAACATAGTCGTTTGTAAAACTTTTGAATACGACTGAATAAGAACACGTTAATATTTTTTTTACATAAGAATTAAATATCACACTTATGATATTTCTCTAAAAAGATGAATAAATACGTTGAGTTTGGTACTCAAAATTTGAGTACATATTCGAACAATTTTTTTTAATATTTCTGAAGTTTCCTTCGAATGAGCATCAATATTCAAATGATTCAATATTACCACTGTATTCCATCAATATACAAACGTGACCAGTTACAATATAAATTGTGTATGTTTTACTTTGAAATCATGGAAAATTAGTTGAGCTTGAATACCGAGTTAATTTGGTGACTTCGGGCCCGGAAATCCTTGACTTTGTAAGATGTATGGCAGTGCGGGTGGAGATTTTAAAGAGGTCCGGTAATTTTTTGTACATTTTCTGGTCTTTCTTCGCCCACTCTTCTATGCTAAATGGACATAAGAATACCAAGCCGTTTTACTAGCACGGTAAATTTGATGTATATGAGAAGTTTGCAAAAATTCATTTACGTATATGGGGGTTGGTATTTTATGTATATAATTAATACTCCCAAACTCCCTAGCATTCAAATCATTCACGTGGAATTTCCCATTGTTTTCAGAGTTAAAATAAAATATTTTTGAATGCCAATTAAGAGATAATAATATAGTGTCTGGAAGCTACAGAACAGCCTCTTATGTTTTGTAAAATTTAAAAAAGTGCCCGGGAGCATACCCTTGGCTTTCTTATAGCATTTATCACTTAGGGATTATGATTGCTGAAACAATCCTATTTTGACATTGAAAATCAATGAGATATATTAGATTAAATTCTAGGCAAACAAACATTCTATGGAGGAAAACTAACGCCACATACAAGATTTCATATAATTTAGTTTAAGATAAAATCCCCCTAACAAGAAGTTGCGATGTTTCATTCTATAAATAACTTGAAAAAAGTCTGAGAAGTCTGAACAGTAATGTAAACTAGATATACATTGTTTGTTTGTTTGTTTGCATTTTGGAGGTTTAACGTCAAATCAAAATTTTCACTTATTGAAGCTCTGAACACGAAATTACCTACATACAGTTTCCAGTCGAGGCGTAAATACTGTATTTGCAATATAAAAGTATTTTTCCGGGGTAATTGATATATTCAAACTGAACTCTACGTCAAACACTCCGAGAACCATAACGCATTTGTTGAAACTAAAGTAATGTCGGGAAATGCGGTTCAAAGCTACATGGCCGATTCACATATAAATATGTGTTAAGACAAAATTGTATGTCGTTTAAATTGAAATATATTCAAAACTGAATAACGTCATATACTCCGTCCATAACGCAAAGAAATGATATGTCGTAATAACAATTTCAGATATTATGTCCTTATGATAAGAAATAAGGTACATTTTATTTATTTTTCATCGATAACATAAGAAAAATCTCATTATTTCAATATTCAATATTCTATCTTGCATTCCTACGCAAAGGTGTTTTATGATAAGACAAAGGTATATTTTAGAAATATTTTTCGACGAAACCCGGACAATTTGTTATAGGCTGATCAATAGTAGTGTTGATGCATGTATTACGCAAAGGTGTTTATATATCAATTACATGTGTGTGACGTGTGTGTGTGTGTGTGTGTGTGTGTGTGTGTGTGTGTGTGTGTGTGTGTTACATGTGTGTGTGTGTGTGTGTGGTAAACCACGGTAAAAATTAAGAGAGATAAACGGATGTAAATTTAAATGTTGTAAAAAAATAACATTGGGTCATAATATTGAGGCGATGACCGTAGGATTGATCCAGAGGGGAAAATTGTCTGGAATATACTTAAACCCTGTAAAGAAGAACCACCTATAAAAACTCTGCTTTGAATATTTAAAGGAATAGGCTATTTCAAACGGTTCCACGTGTTAAAAATAATTCTGTCAAATTGTAGAAAGTATGTATAATCACCGCCATTCCCTTAAAATGTCTATACCTTTCAGTCTTATAATTTGCAAATCATTCAGTACAAATATTCAAATATGTTATATAAGCTTAATTCCATTTGACATTGAATGTGTGAGTTTATGTGTTTACAGCCAAGTCGGGGTTTGCGTCCATACTTTTAATTCTACTTAGTCCAAGGGAAACAACTCTTCTTTTTTTCTATCCATTTGTCACAGTGTAGGTTATCCTCATGTTTTCGTGTCCTATCTGGAGCATGCTGTGAGATATATAACAAAACTGTAGTGTACATCATATATTATAATTATTTCAACAATCGATCGACAGAGTATGATACATTAAACATGAAATTATACTGTGTGTTACAATAAAATCATACGATATGACACATTTATAATTAAAGGTGAGACAGGAACAGTCAAAACTAGAATAATCCTTTAAATAATCCTATATTTCATAATAGACCGGTCCGAATAATAAAGCATAGCATGCCATTGACATACGTATGAAGGGTTCAGGGAAAGATATATAGATTAAATGGAGCAACCCAACTCTGGCCTCACTTAAATGTCATATGTCTGGGTGCCAATCTGATAAATCCTGGGTCATATCAGCAACATAGGCGTCGGAAGCAAATTGAAAGTGGGGGGGCTAAACCAACTTAAAACACACACACGCCAGAAGTGGGGGGGGGGGGGGCTAAACAAACTTAAAACACACACACACGCCAGAAACGTCTTGGGGGCTAAGCCCCAATTTTCAACACCTATGCCTATCTTTGCAAAAAAGTGGGGGGGGGCTAAGCCCCCCCTAGCCCCCCCCCCCCCGGCTCCGACGCCTATGAGCACGATATATATATATCTATATATATAATATATATATATATATATATATATATATATATATATATTATATATATATATATATATATACATAGAGAGTGAGAGAGAGAGAGAGAGAGAGAGAGAGAGAGAGAGAGAGAGAGAGAGAGAGAGAGAGAGAGTGAGAGAGAGAGAGAGAGAGAGACTTGTCTATAGGAGTACTCTCATCTGCACGTAATATGAATGACAATTCATAAATCACGCGAGCTTTGGATATTTCGCGTACTCAATCTGTTTAACATCTTGTCTAGCGCAATGATGATCATCAATTATATCAGATTCCAAAGATCACCTAAGCCTATGCAAGAGAGTTATATTAGGA
Source organism: Atrina japonica (assembly GCA_030159075.1). NCBI lineage: Eukaryota > Metazoa > Mollusca > Bivalvia > Pterioida > Pinnidae > Atrina > Atrina japonica. The sequence goes on along the minus strand of BROG01000076.1, from coordinate 767,915 downwards.
CCTCCTCGTACATATCACTTCGTTTTGTGTTGTGTTTCCACTTACTACTCGCTCCTAAGTTATAAATAACTTCGATTGTGGACTTCTCGCGCCAACGAACATATACCGTGTCGATCAGCCAGGAACAAATATGGATGGATCTGGAGATGGGAGACGAGTTGCTATTGCTATCGATGATAGTAAATTCGCATTAGACGCTTTTAATTGTAAGTAAACACGTGTACATATATATTGATGATAAATTGATTGAAATGATATTCAATAAAAAAAGAGAGAGACTCAGAGTGTGTAAGTGACTGACGTCTATTTCTCTTCTGTCGATTTTTATATGCGCTCAAAATCAATAATTTTATATCATTAGCCTCAATAAGTCAGTGTGTATCCCGCGTTGTATCGTGTGTTTTGTACGTGCAGTAAAACAGACGCTGGTCTTCATAGATACTTAAGTTTTAAAATGCAACTCGTGTTTCCTGTTAAATGCAAAAACAACATGCTTACGGAGTGAATAGCATTTGTTTAAATGTGCATTGGATATACGCCTATGTATGATTGTCTAGGCCTATATATATTATATGTATATTTCTTAAATCATGTCACTTTCAAATTCTCGTTGTTAAGGTAACAGTTAGATCTATCACTAGTTTCCCCTAACTGTAAAGATCAAGATTTACTAATTAATTAAGTTAAATTTATGAGAGTGAATATGTCGATATGTACACGAAAGACTGCAGCAAGTATGTTCACCTCCCCATTAATAATTCCAGCTGGTGCCATCACCTTCCTATAATTTTTTTATGTTGTCCACAAACAAGTCATATATATAGCCTGTCCACTTTCATTTCTGTGACTAGCGAAATATTATATAAACCCTGACAGGATGTACATATTGCTGCTATGACCAATTTACTTCGATATGGAAGTTCTCACAGGAATGTTAGTTTTAAACTCCCGTTTCAGTAAGTGTAAGTTGGGATGTTTTCCCTAATTTCATTTCATAAATGTATAAACGAAGTGGTCCGATACACGTATCTCGGGCGACAGAGCACGGATTCCGAACTCTTATCTGTCCATGATTAAGATTTTAGTGCATTCTCGACAAATACCCAGTTATTTTTAAATTTATATCTAAGATTATTGTCAGTGGCCCTGTTTCACTTTCGATTCGCGTGGCCAAAACTTGACATTCTGAAATGTTATACAATTATAAAATAACATTATCTTAAATTGCTCACGGCTCACGAGAATCAATTTGCATTTTATCAAGTGCAGTAGCGAGTAACTGTCAACAAAGGCTTGTGACTGTGCATACCTCTGCATCATATCTTTATCACTGAGATGTAATTAACGGAGCGGTCACCGTATTTATACTAGTTATTGACTTGGTGAAGTATGTAAACATTTGTTCACCCCAAGTATAGGTGTACCAAGGTAAAGTGGCACAGGCACATCCGGGTAGAGTAAAAAACCAAAACGATACCAAAAATAGGTTGTACAGGTAAAACATAATTGCGTAATACTTTTGTGACGACAAGTGGCTTGTCATCCCTGTTATGATTTGATTTAGAGTCGTTGTGTTTGTAAACATGTGCCAATTTACCTTGGTAGACCTATAAAGTGGCACATCCTGGTTTAGTAAGAAACCAAAACAATACGGTCTACTTTCCAAAAACAGGTTGTACAGGTAAAACATATTGTCTTGCACGCACTCCTTGCATTACTGAATGTCCAATACGTCAGTGACGACAAGGAACTTGTCACCCCTGTCATGATTTGATTTAGACTCTTTGTGTTTGTTTAACGTCCCACTCAAAAACCTCACATGGAGACGTCAAATGCCGGTGAAGGGCTTCAAATTTTGGCCTATGCTCGGCACTTACTGCCATTGAGCAGTGAGAGTTCTTCAACGTGCCGACACCTACTATGACACGGGACCTCGGTTTTTACTGTCTCATCCGAAAGACAAGAAATCAGCCTGCCGTCGGCTGGACACGAACTCACGATCAAGAGTCGAGCGCGCTACCGACTGAGCCAGGCCGGCTCCGCTGTGTTTGTAAACATGTGCCAGTTGACCTTGGTAGACCTTATAATCAAATGTGATTCAGGTATTAAACAATTCAGGCGCAGATCTAACTATTGCATCTTGGAGAAAACAATAAATATATTATTTACAAAATACATGAGTCCAGTTGTTGTGTACTGATTGTAAAACTTTTGACTAGCAAGAAGATTGTCCCTATACTGGGCATAACAGCGACTTTTGAAATTCCTTTGTCATCTGGAAGCCCTGGAATGCAATTTAGGTATCTTTCGGATGGGGCTTCAAGCTGAGGTCCCGTGTCAGAGTAGGCGTGACACGTTAAAGAACCCTCACTTCATTAGCGTTAGCACAGGTCAAAATTGTGGCACTTCACCTGTCTCTGCTGACATTCTGATATCAGTGAAAATTCTTGGTGGGATGATTTGTTCGTTTGTTTCAATGGCGTTATGCACTATACTCAGCATTTTCCCATGTTATGTAGAGGTGGTCAGTTTTTGATAACAGGAGAGAACCCGCATACATTTGTACCCAACTTGCCAACTTACACACAAAACCAGCTTCTAGGTTTCCACTGGGGTTCTGACCCTCGCTGTTGACTAGAGGCGAGGCTTCGTGATGCTCTAACCAATCAGCCACGCCCCCAGCAATAAAACAAACATGTAAATTACGCATATCGTTGTCACAAAATCAAACATCCTGGCAGTTTAGGATGTGTATTAGCGATTTTTCTATCACGTGTTGTCTGGAAACAAAGCAACAGTGATGAAATCTGAAATCGAATCCTGAAAATCAAAGCATTGGTTATAATCAATCTTTCTTCACATGAAACATCACGGAAACAATATGGACACGAGGCCATTTCTAAGCCATCGCTATGTACAAGAAATATCGATTTATTTACAACTACGCGATCACGCTGAGATAAAACAGCCCGTAATTAAATTTCTGACTGTAACTACTTGTACTGTCCAGTAAATAAGTTCCAGTTTTAGGTGTGGATCCAGAAATTTAGTAAAGGAAGAATAAAATTAATCAAAGTAATGAAAGCCGGGCTTACAAACACCTAAGTAATAATATTGCCTATTTTCATTTTGACTACAATATAGAGTTTATGCCACCTTTTCCCCGTTCTGCCTACCTAACCCCTCCTATGGCCGTTCGTATGCGGAAGGATACAAACTGTTTCCAATTCATTAAAATATAGAGGGAATTCCGCATATATAAATCAGGGATTAATATCATCAACATGCAGGTCCAGTGAAAGGCCCATTCCCAAAGCAAAATCTGCTATTTTTTCCCCCAAATTTTAACAAAAATTTCCCAATTATGTTCACCATGCCATTCACATTTGGTATAATTAAACAATAAAAAGGAGAATTCAACTCATGTATGAACTGCAGTTCGGAGTCTTCAGATGAAAACCATGTTGTCAGTTAGATAAGAGAAGCTAAATGAATCACAAGTTTTGTGTCTTATTCCTATGAATTAAATGTCTATAGTTACTTTTTTTCCAATATAGCCCATTGCGACATAAAATTTTCAATTGGAAGGGTACAGGACCCTGTCCCAAAAAGGCCCATTAACCCCTGTAAATAGTCTAGATAATATTTTAAACCATCAGAAAATTTCAATACATATTTTGACATAACTATTGATGCACTTTATCATATCCCAGCATGCAGTTTAATTCTGACGGTAACACGGAGACCACATGTGCGCCAAACGTCGACGATCGCTATAGCCGGCTATTGCCTTTGGCGATGTGCCCGGCTAAAATGATATTTAAACTTCCTTGAAATTAAATTCAAAACAGAGTTGTTGCAAATGACCCTTGTTTACATGAATTTCTATTTTCATAACGACACATGTACCCTTTTGAATTATAAATTTTACTGAATGGAATGCTAAGTGATCTAAAATTATTCGATCTATATACTTACTTCCATCATCATAATCATCATCATCATCATCATCATCATCATCATCATCATCATTTTATCAACAGATGGTGGGCTATTTAAATCGCCCTGCGTCCGACAGGCGGCCATCTTGGATTTTGACCAAAGGAAGTTTCTTTCTGTTATTTCTCAAAAAGAACTGAAGGGAATTTGCATGAAGGTTCCCCTCGAGGTGTAGTTGTGTAATTTACTTTTTCAGAGAGATTGGAATCCAACATGGTCAACAGGCGGCCATCTTGGATTTTGACCAGAGGAAGTTTGTTATTGCTATTTCTCAGAAAGTACTGAAGGGATCTCTTTGAAATTTAACTTGAAGGTTCCCCGTGAGGTGAAGTTGTGCATATGACAGTTTCAGAGATATTGGATTCTAACATGGCTGACAGGCGACCATCTTGGATTTTGACAATGGAAGTATGTTACCCCTATTTCTCAGTAAGTACTGAAGGAATCTTGTTTAAATTTGACATGCAGTTTCCCCTAGAGGTTTAGAATGTACTGAAGGATTTATTTTCGATATTGATAATGGAGGTTCCCCCTGAGGTCTAGATGTGGATATTACGTTTTCAGAGAGATCAAAATCCAAGATGGATACCTGTCGGCCATCATTTTATTATAATTATTATTGTCATCATTCTCCTCATTATTATTATTATAATTAACATTATCATTTTCAGTTTATATGGACAACTTACGAAAAGAGAATGACTACTTAGTTATGATTCACTGCCCAGAAATGTACAACCTAGTAGACGCCAGTAAGTATAAATGTATAACTTACAGTTACGTGTAAGTATAAAACACCATTCACTTGTCACATGTAAGTATACAAGTACAACTCACTAGTGACCTATAAGTATTAAAGTACAACTCACTAGTTGCATGTAAGTATAAGTATAAATAGATATCAGTGCACCATGTATGTCATGTATAGATAAGTAACATGCAAATAAGTGTTAAATGTAATACTAACCGGATGCTAGGAAATAGTAAAACAAAATGTCTCAATTTAAATACTGTGTAGAACAGGTATGTTATGTATATCCTGGTCACATTTAACATAATACTACACGGGTTCTAAATGAATGCCATTAAGTGTAAACTGTATAACTCTTGAATGTCTTTAACCAGAAAGTGTACATACTTTTAACGTTAATAATTGTATAATGGTTAACTTGTAAATATATGAAAGGTACAATTATCTTTTTATGGTAAATTTTTAATCTACATGTAATTAGTTTGAAAGGTTTACTACATGATCAGGCCACAAAATATGAGAAATGCAATTATTTATATCGCCAGTAATTTACATTTTATTATATCTTGTTAATGAGTATGAAATGTACATGTGTTTTAATGTTTGTGTCTCAATCTATTTGTGTTGGTATGTGACCGCCAACATAAGATTACTAGTAACTGCACAAATTTGATTTTAGTAAATGTATATCTTCTTAAAGGTCCATCAGTTATTCACCAGCTTGTCGATGAAACCAAAGCTAAAATACGAGCATTGGAAGAAAAGTTCAAACAAGAGATGTCCAAAAAGGGAGCCGTAAGTTGATTTCTCTTCATGAATGGTAAACTCCTGTGGTCACATTTAGACTCGCCAAATCAATAGATTAGTATGTTCTACTATCATATTAGAGTGAGCAAGTTCATATTGCATGTAAAATAAATATAAAATTTTGATACTAAATCATACACCCCTGAATTCTGATAATGGATTTAACCATTCTTTGAAATGGGCAGGCCCAACTTTGACTTCAGGGATTGATGAGTTACACAATCAGTAAGTGTAACTGTCTATCAGAATGATTTCAAGAAACATTTTTAATTTATCTGATGATTTTGGTGGGTTTTAAAATTCTTAAAGTAAAACACACTGTACCATTAGTCTTTCTAATAGAAGCAACCACAATGACGCTTTGTTAGAGTATTTGCCTCATTGGTAGAATGTTTTGGGTCAAAGGTTGGGTCAGACCAAAGATAATTAACACAGGTAGTATCCATCCCAAGCATTCACACATAACAAGTGAAGTCTTCTTGATTAAAATTATAGATAAATTTCCTTGTCACGGCAGCTGTGATTTGATTTGGAATCAGTCCATAGCATAGCTTAGACTCCCAGATTCGCAATAGTTCTGTAATAATAAATAAACCTTAAACAGATTGTACCATTTAAATTCTAAACTCCTCAAAAGCTAAAATAATCATCTTTTTACAGTGGTTACTCTTACACGGATTTAGTCAGCACAGGTTTGAGTCAAGCTGGAACCTAAGCTGATTGTTGTGAGAAAGTTTGCCAGTTTAGTTGCGGAAGGCCGGTGGTCTCGTCCTGGGTACATTGTAATGGTGTTCTCTCCTCCATCATTAAAAAATGACCGCCACGGTATAACTGGGGGAAAAAAAAGATTATTGTTGCGTTAATTTCAAAATTCAGATAGACGGATTTAGAAATACATTTAGGTTAATTTTGGCCTTGTTTGACACCAATTTTTTTGTGTCAGGATTCTACATCAATTTAAAATTCAGACTTAACCGTTGACGTATTATTGACAGAAACTATCATCTTGAGCATTGGTGTAGGCTTTTCTGCAAAACTACATCTTTGGTATTGTGTACTGTAAATAATGTAAATATCTATAGAACGTGTCTTAATTTCTAGCACATTTAAAACTGGTCCTGGTTTTGAAGTCTGGTACAGAAGATTTGTGACTTTCAGACATTTTGAAATAAAAAAAAAATTACTGGTCAACCGGACCAGTGAATAAAGGAATTTCACTGGTCAAAGAACATTTTTTACTGGTCTGTATATATACACAATTGAAATGAAATGGAAAATTACTAGTCATTTGGACCAGTTATCAGATAGATTTAACTGGACTTGTGTAAAATTTACCGGTTTTTCTGGTAAGACCGGTGAATTTCAAAAACTCTGGACTTTAGGTTTACCAAGATGAATCGGCACATATTTCCAAACACATCGAATGTAAACCCCTAAAATAATCCTAAAGTTTCTTAACTGAATTTGTTCACCTGTGTAATGAACGTTTTACCAATTAATCCGTAGTAGGAGGAATAATTTTTATTTCTAACATTTTCGTTTATGTTTTTACAGTCTCGAGGTGTTATCTCAATTGATCAGTAGGAGGAATAACTTTAATTCTAACATTTTCGTTTATGTTTTTACAGTCTCGAGGTGTTATCAAAATTGCGGAAGGAAAGCCAGGGGAAGTTGTAGTCAAGCTAGCCAAGGAAAACAATTGTGAGCTGATCGTAACCGGATGTAGAGGACTGGGCAAACTCAGACGGACATTCCTGGGCAGTGTTAGTGATTATATAATCCATCACTCACATTGTCCAGTTTTAGTTCACAAAAGTTAGGAAAAATCATATACATGAAGGACAATAAAGTGCTTGTTTACAGATTTTTATAAAGTTATGAAATTTAAAAAAAATATTTATCATATCTTTTATGGTAATACATTTCTTATAACTAACAGAAAATGTTCATTCAATTGTTGTAAAATTTGTGCCAACATAATTGCAGTTGTAGTTCTTTTTTTCTGTCCCTTCATCTAAACGTGTTTGAAAAAAGAGCAACTTTAAATAAACGTGAAGTTAAATTGAGAATTATTTACTTTTAGTCCTTTAAAACGTTTCAAGTTGAAGGTTTGTCCAATTCACTAAAAATGGTGGAGTAACCTTTTGATTATCGTAAAGATGATTCTACTCACTTTTCAGTAATGACAAGCAGCACGGGAAAATACTTTTATACTTGTAGATATGGTGACAATTAGGAACGATTACTCTTGCCAGTGTAATTTGAATGTTGTGATGCTTTATAATCAGAAATTTAACTTTGTCCAGGTCAAGGGAAGGTTCACGAGAATCCACCCTATAGGTTATATGGATTTTACTATATTTGTGTTTAAGTCAAGATGTCATCACCATAAACAGAGTTATTCAACAGAAAACAGAAATCACTACTTGAAGATCTGCAGATGAGCGCCTCTTAAACTATAATCATGAAATATACACTCACGTGCCAAAGTTGATGCAACATTTGATAAAAGATTTATAATTGTCATTTCCTATCCTATTTCCATTTGATTTTCCCAATCAGCCATTAATGTTTTGATGTTTCTGTGTTGTCTTGCTATATATAAAGGCTTCATTTAATTGTACTGATGAGTTTTGCCGGATACAAACTTTTAATGTCTACTATGATGTGATAAATAGGGAATCGCGGCTCAAAGAAATTAAATTACTGTTTAAATTGCCGAATCATGAAAATAGAAATTTTGAACAGTATAAAACGATTATAGATTTTCAGTTTTATGGTAGCATTTTGCCAAAGTTGTTTTAGAAATATTATACTCATAATACCAAAGTTATAATGCCCAAGACGATCGTTTCTGTCAATTAGACTTCATTAGTTGAGCTTTCAATTTAGAGTAGATGTTTATTTTCTAAAGGGAAAGTGGTATTATACAAGACCAAATAATAAATCTAAATGCATAGCCAAATCCGTCTAAGAGTAACCACTGTAAAAAGATGACTATCTTAGCTTTTGGATAATTTAGAATTTAAATGACTTTGTATGAATAATTGGAAATTTTGAATTTATATATGTAATATGTACAGAAAAAAATTGCATCAATTTTGGCGCTTCATTATTGTTTCACGCCAAAGTTATTATTTTTTAAGTAATATGGTGGCGACTATGTTTTTATAGAAGAGAACCCGATTACAATATATGTACCCGGGAGAGACCACCGGCCTTCCATAATTAAATTGGCACCTTCTTACAAAATCAGTCTACGTTCCAGCGGGACTGGAATCAGCATTGACCAGAAAATTAGATACTTCATGGTTCAAAGTCTGTTCCTCTAACCACTCCGCCATGGAGTCACCTGTTGCACATGTAAAACGTTGTGAAACTCTGAAAGCAAATACAGGTTTGTGGAGTAAAATGTCGACACGGACCATTGCATAATTCCGAAGTTAGATGGGATCCCATGGATGTGTGTGCATTCCCAGCAGACTAATAATACTTACCGTAAGTTCCGTCAGTCCAGACCAGGGGGTGTAACTCCCGGTCACAAATTACATACGATTCTGCTACCTGGTAATTGAACTTGATATCATGATTATCGCTATGTTATTTTTGTCAACTTTCCAAATGGTCCAGATTTTCTCAATTTAATACATAAATTGTTAAAGGCAAATTGATTATATGTACAATTATAGACACAATAATTATATGAGAACGATTGACAATTAGTTCCATGCAGACGGTCGTCGGTTGGTGATTGAAATATAAAAAATGTCAGATACCAAAGTATAAAACTTTAGGATGTCCAGGATATGAATATAAATTTGGTAAAAATGGACAAACACGGACCTCTTGAAACCAAGAGGTGGAATCAGGTGACATGGAGGATAAAAATAGCACAAGTTGTCACTGTGTAACTGAAAAAGCGACAAGCAAAATAAATAATGGTAATATTGTCTAAACCATGAACGGAAAGATAGGTTCGTGTATATGCATGTGTTATGAATTTGGTACTGTTTTGTTCTGCACGTAAACGATTCCGGAATTTGTGAGTCTCTAGTTTGACTTGTTTTGTGTTTTACTCGAGCAGCACTCGATACACATTCCGGATAACTAAAATTTTTACGTGTTTCTTGTGCAATTCGTAGTTTGCATTCGTATGGTCTCTGTGTTCTTGGTCTTGTGTTATTTCATTGATATACGTAATATTGAATATTCTACAAAACTGTTTGTCAAAATTCCGTTATCTCGATGTCGATATGTAATGCAGTAGTTTAAGTGTCATTATGTAATACTGTTAGTTATGTCAAGTTTATCTACGTTTTGAATACTAGTATGCCCTACAAAAGAAAGTGTGCCTGGGTGAACAAATAAACCTCATACATCTTACGTCAATCGGATTCCATATGTGTTTAATAGCCGTAGATAAAGAAATACAATATTTGACATATTCGGAATTCAAACATTTGTGTCTTTTTTCTGAATTCGTATCATAATTGACATTTTTTTTCCCTTTTCATGTATTATTGCTTTGAATCTAGTGTCCTTGTTGTTGTTGCTATTTTTTATCGCATGTTTGTCATTAAAGGTTATCAATTACTACGTGTTGTTCTTCTGTTAATCGGTTGTTTGAATGGTGTTTTACGCCACACTGAACACTTTTTCAGTTATATAGTAACGACCAGTTTTTAATGTTGGAGGATAGGACCTGGGAAGAGAATTCCGGCCTTTCGCAAGTAAACTGGCAATCTTTCTCACGATATCGAACTTGCGCTGACAGGAGGTAAGATACTTCATGGTTTAAAGCGCTATACTCTAACCACTAGGTCATGTACCCCCCCCCCCCCTTGGTATTTATGTTAGTGTATAGATGGCATTGTTTTATTATTATTCCTGACAGTCAATCAATGATTTACTGTAAGTACATTCTGATGAATATTACTAACAGTACCAAAGTTATAGTTTATCAATAGAAGCCAAAAACAGATGCTCAAGACGGACGTCTATGTCTATAAGATTTCATCAATTGAGCTCGAATTTAACATCGAAATTTATATTTCCGAAAGAAAAAAAAGATACAATATTAAAAAAGCACAGATATATAAAAAAAAAATTAATCTTTAGTATGTCTAGGAGACAATATACAAATCTGGTGAACATTGAACAAATACGGACTTCTAGAAATCCAGATCAGGTGCCATTGAAAATAAGCATCCTCTGTCGACCGGTCACACCCACCGCGAGTCCACAGTCAAATTTAAATGAAATAAGTGAGGAACGAATCCTCGGCACAATCGATAAAGACGATTCAAAACCACTTTCGAACAGGTAAGTCAACGATTCATTTAGCGCCAATAGTTCCTGTAGTAAATGAAATACTTAACATTTGAAATTTAACATTTGATCTAGCCTACTATAGAATAAACCCCGAGAAATTCACGATTTACGGTAGTTTTATAGTAAAACTTTCGCAAAACTATAAGTACAGAATATCGGTAGGGCCGTGGTCTGATGACAAATTTTGGTTTTACTATCGGTTACATACTGGCACTTTGCACCTACCAGACACTGCACTTGTCAGCCACTTTGTATTTGTTTGTTTGTTTGTTTGTTTAAATAACGTTTTACCACACACGCGACAATGTTTTCAGTTAGATGTTGGTGGAAAGTTTTTAATGTCAGAACCCAATTACAGTGTAATACGGGAAGATATCACCAGCTTTCAGCAAATAAAGTGGCACAATCAGCTTAGATACCAGTCTGATTCGACCCCGTACCGACCGAGATGTTTCACATAGACTAAAGCGTGATGCCCTGACCACTGGGTCAGGGAGGCGCCGGCGCATTAATGAACTTGTTTATTGAAACGATGCTGCCTTCGGAAATTTTGAGAATTGTCGTCTGCCAATATTGTTACTGTACTAAAAATAGTTAACTTTGGTAATTTATATATCATATGATCAAAGAATTTACTGTATTTAAAACTTTGATTTACCATGGTAAATATAACGATTTACTGTAGAATATATAGTAACTATAGTATATCAAAGGTTTTGTCAAAAGAAAAATTTTCGACCATAATGATATAAAAAAATATCAGATACCAAAGTATAAATCTATATGACGCCAGTGTATAGGTACAAATTTGGTAAAAAAAATGGACAAACACGGACCACTGGGAATCATGAGTAAGAATCAGGTGCCTTGGAGGAGTTAGTATCCCTTGTCGATCTGTCACACCCTAGTCCATAATCAAATGAAATGCACGAGGAACGAATCCTCGTCCCAATTGGTACAGACGTCTCAACAACCGCCAACGAACAGGCAACTCAACATTTCACTAAGTGAAACAGAGTAATCGCAAAAAGACTGTTAGGACCATTAAATTTGCGGAACGTTGACATCAAAAGCGGTTTTCGATATCCCTATGTCAATAATTTATCAGTGAATAGATTACCACTGTATTTGAAATGTTCATATGTTGTCCTGGCATATCGGATCATTTGTGAAATGTAAACTCCATATGCGGATGATTGAGGGATATTACTACTTAAATGTGGAAAATTTACGATGGGAAAGCCGAAATCGTCGCGTTTGTCGGATAGCTTAATTGTTAATTACTGATTTAATGTTAAACCTATAGTTAACTATAGTATATTTTGTTAGGTAATCCTAGACAAGTTTCTAACGTATACCCGCCTCTGGGTATCATGGTCAGGTTTAAAGGTTCCGTATATCATAATGTGATTTTGTTTTAAATTTTAGAATCAAATACAAACATGGTATCTGGTAATTTATTTTAGCTGAATTAATATAACGCAATATTTATTCACGTGTATATAGTAATGTAGAATTACCAGAGCAGAGATTAAATTTCAAGTTCTTCCAAAGGACAATATTATGTTAATACACCTTGGACATAAATACTTTGATGTTTGCGATCTTGGCCAATAAATCCCGAACACAGTGATTTTCATAATATAGCTTCCACTTATAGCTAGCGTCGATATCCAGGTCCAGCTTTGGTAAACGACCACATATAGTCCTGTACTTGTTTTTAATTTACCAAAATTGGATATGAATAATATAAAAATCTCAGATACCAAAGTATAAAGCTCCAGGATGTCCAGGACACATATACAAATCTGGTGAATGTTGGACAAACACGAACCTCTGGAAATCCAGAGGTGGGATCAGGTGCCATGGAGGAGTCAGCATCCACTGTTGACTGGTCACAACCGTCGTGAGTCCACAGTCAAAAACTCACACTTACACTGTACAGCAGAGTTATCGCAAACGAGGATATTATAAAGACCATTAAACGACACTATTTGTCACTGGTGATAGCCCCATATAAATGACAAAATACATGGAACATCGAAAAAATTGTAGCACCACAAAAAAGAAAAATCTTTGACTCATCTGTTGTTTTCTAAATGACTTGTTACACTATTGATAAATCATAAATTATTGTGTACGCGAGCGTATTATTGTCTTTGTATTTCAAGTGATTCAAAATTTCCAAGACTAGGAAATAAAAAGGAAAATCAAATACCTGAACAGCGCCAATAATCGATGTCGTGCCTTTTTAATGTTGATTTCATTGCATTGTCCTCTATGGAATCAATGTGGGATTTCAACACATTTCCTTAGAACATGGTTTTGTGCGTGTTGTAAATAATACTCTTCATGGGGCATCCGAGATGAGGCGGTATACGTGGATCGAATTAGAAGAAATGCACATGAAATGTAATTGACAATACAAGAAGTCTGCAACACAACACGGAGAATGAAAATGATTTGTTTATATGTTCTACTATGTTTTGAAGCTTTAACTACACCTGTATCAGGTAAGTCTACAAACTTTATTTTTCGAAAATGTTGATGCATTTAATAGAAATTAAAGGGACATTAGCTGTTTTTTTTAACAATTTTATTTCCTTTTTTCTACTTAGATTGATATACACTAAGAAAACAAAAGAGATATACACTGGCAACGGGCATAAAAACCCTTAAATCCCTATATATTTTCTAAGAATTGCTTGAGAAACCCAGGTTTGGCATTTTTTTTCTTGCAATTAATTAACTCAACCTTACTATTTGTATATGAATACCACACTGGTCCTGACCTAATTTTCACAAAATATATAGGAATATCAGATTTTTGTTATATCTGTGTATAGCTCTTATTTGTTATTGTAAATAAGTACAAGAAATAAAAGAAAAAAATCAAAATAATGTTTTAGTAAATACGGCTAATGCCCCTTTAAGTTCTCCACGTTTATTATTTTTCTACTGTTTGTTAATAAAAGGGCGACGACAGGTTAAAATTCGTTTACTTGTAATTATGATTGACGATACTAATATCTATTCAAAAAGAAAGTTAGTATACATAAAGTATGTACATGTATTGTATTGAATATTTCTTTGTAATGTTTTCATAGACAACTTCCTATACATGAAAAGATTCTTGTTGGAATGTAAAATAATAATAAAAATTAATTTGTTCATAAAACTATTTGTGACAACCTTATATATATACCATGTATTTTATATTGATGTTTTTTAGAATCATGATAAATATATTCTTATAGTATGGTTAACATCTTCATGATATTTATAACATTACCGCACCACAGCAATTGAGTCCATGTTTCAATTACAATTGTTAATATTTCGAACATTCTGTTGACATTTTCACCGATACCGAGGGGTTTCCCTGTAACATTTGCGACGCGTGTGACATGCTAACAGAGGACGCTGACTCCCTCCGGATACCTGGTCCCATCCCGTTTGGGATTTGCAATGGTTCCTTATGTTCAGACCGTTTGTATATCCAGTTTGTCGTGTTCAAATGTACTTTCAGTTTCGATTTCTCATTGGTACTTTTTCATTTTCACTTCCTTCATTGTTATTTTGCGACCTTATATCTTATAATATTTATACCGGAAAATAAATTACTTTAGATTCAATTATTCGTGGATTCCTATTACATACCACCGCAAATGAAGATGAGGGGTTCCCTTGCCCAAATTATGAACACATCGCGCTATAAATGAAGAAGCTTCTCAGTTCTAGTCATTGCAGATTCTAACCCAATCTTCAAAAACAGCAGCGACGCCGACATGGTTTACATGCTCGTAAATTGTTGCCCGCTGTATGGAATGTGGTTCAAGTCTTTCTGAATCCAAGACTGATTTTACCTGAACCACTACAACTGTATTATATTTACTAAATTGTAAAAAAACATTTACCAAACCTGAAATTGTTGTCATATAAATAATATGTGGATTTGAATATATATATATATATTTTTTTTTTTTGGATAATTTTTTAGTACGTTTTTCTTAATAATATGAGATAGGAAATTTCAAATTGACAACACCGGATAATTTACAAATATTCATAAAATTTTCGTTTTATTTAATGTATATACGTTTGCATTTTTATATAACTATAGCTGCATTTTCTGTCGGAGGAGAAATTAATATTTCGGGTAACAAGCGTTTATCTGTGAATGATACCGATTCCTGGCAGAATTTACGAAACACTCGCATTCAGAAAGGGACGATTTTCAATTTCACATTTGAAGTAAATTTTGAGGACAGCGAAACTTTGATATCAATGGATATTATCATAAAAGGAAACGGATTAAAAGTAAGTATTTTATATTTTATATTTTTGTATGATATACCAAAATTTTGATGCCGAAATGTTAAATTTTCTCTATTTCCTTATTTATTTAGCATTTTACTCAGAGATGAACAGTTCTCTAACTTTTGAACATTTGCTAGATCTAAAAGTAATTGATCACCTTTTCACCTATCTTGACCTTTTCACCGAACTCCAGAGGTTTCCATGAAACATTTAGGAAGGGTGTAGCATGCTAACAGGGGACTTTAGCTCCTTCTGGATATATGGTCCCATCCCGTTTGGGAATTCGGAATTGTTCTTCATATTGAGACCGTTATATTATATCCAATTTCTACTAATGAACTTGGAGTTCCGAGTACCCATGGTTACTTCTACATGTAACTTATTCATAACTTAGGTCAACATAACTGGATCCGATATCACCAAAATGTACTCAGTGCTCAAGCTCAAAATTTTATTTTGAATGTATTACAAAATTATTTCGTAGTCAGTCACTCCTGGATGTTACTGACTTCGAAACATATTATTGACATCAAAAGCATTGGGTCAAAATTTAAGATTTTCCCGGTAAAATTTGAAAAATACCATGAGCATGTTATAAGAATTTGAACACGTACACAAACTATTTTTGAACATTTCTCAAATTTTCGTTAAAGAGGACCTTTCAATAATTTTCATCATTATGTTTGACAATACGCTTACATCACCTGATCCCAACTATTTTTGATTTGTATCATTTCTCTATTGAAACTTTGGTATTGAAATTTTTATATTGGAAAATTGTATGCAATAAACATACAGCAATATTCCGTTGCAGCATAAAATCTGTATATTTTCATATAAAAATAATAATAGTAATTTGAGTAGTGATTAATTTTTGTGATTCTGGACCTCAGTCCTTGATTTCGAAGTTACGCGTGGGTGTCCTAAACAAAATATATAACGAGCCACACAGCAAATGATTATTTATTGCCATTTGCATATTTATCGTAATTATCATTAACAACAAAAGAGACCAAAATAAATGCCCAAGAAGCTCGAATATAATAAAAATGTATATTTCCAAAATAAAAAAAGGTATCAAACAAGGCCAAATAATAAATCTAAATGTATTGCCAAATCCGCCCAAGAGTACCCACTGTTAAACGGAATATCTTTGCTTTGAAAAGTTTAGAATTCAGATGGTGCTATCATGAGCGAAATATTACTTTTAGTATAAAATGATTGGGTGGTACCGAAATACAAGTACCTGGGTCTATCTATACCCTTGGTGACTAAAATGGTAACCTTCTGCTTTGTGCGAAACTGACAATGTTCACAATTTTATGCTGTTTATCAAATGATAATTCAACATACCAAACGATCAATCGGGTAACCGCCCGGAACTCATTTTTTTAATAACAGCACCAAGTTTTGTACTTGTCTCCGCTGACATAGCTGTACCTTGTGTGCGATCCTCTTTTCATCCTTCATTACACATAAACCCAGTGCCTGATATTTCGGCACCAGCCGATTATTGTATAGTAATTACAGTAATATTTCGCTCAAATTTTACCATCTGCATATTAAACTTTTCAAAAGATAAGATAGTTATCTTTTTACAGAGGGTACTCTTAGACGGATTTGATAAATGCATTTATGTTTATTTTTTCTTTTGGAAATACAGATTTATACTAATTTAGAGCTCAACTTATGGAAGTTTTATTGACAGAAATGATCCTATTGTGCTATTTGTGCATTTGTATATAAATAATATATATATTTATATATATATATATATATATATATATATATATATATATATATATATATATATATATATAGACAATACTCATATATTAATCTTGTATACTGATTTCATTTTGACCCACAATCTATTTCTTTTTAAACTTTTATATCCCCATAATATCATTGCACAGAACAAAGACCAAAATTTATTTTAAATTATTTATTTCAAAATTATTATCTAAGGAAAAAAAGGCATACATCTGATGTATTAATTATGTTTTTTTCAGATTCCCTACACAACCAAAAATTATGCAGCCGTGGAATATAATGCACGTGAGAAAATAGATTTGGTTTGTAAGATTTATGTTTCATACAAAGTTCAAAGACGTTGTTGTTTCAGAATAAATTGTTTTTCACTTAAATGCCAAAGTAGCTAACTAGAATAAACTGGTAATCTTACAATTGTTTTTAAATCAATAAAACATATTTAGAAATAGAGATATTGAAATTAAGATTTTGTGTCTTAATATTTAAACTTAACACTTACCTATAATATATCCAAACGTTGGACATATATTTTGGCAATTAATTATGCACAGACATATTCTGTTAAAACAAAAGTTTGGTTATTTGAGTAGGTGACCTGTAAAATTTCAAACACGTTTTACAGGGAAAGCTCAAGCTGGCAAAAGACCGAAAAACCTTAGCAACTACAATAACTAACAAAGGTGTACAAGTGATGGGTGTCAATGGATATTTCTTGATGGATCTAGATGGTAATATATTTATATATTTGTACTCCTGTACAATTTTAGATAGTCATTGGCCTATACTAAACACGTGAAGACGTATATATTCCATGAACTGCTTCAACAGGAGGTGTTGAAACGTTAGATGACGTCACAGTGTAAATCTGATGCGTCACGAATAAGTTATATACGACTCATTGAAAAAATAAAAAATGTGTAGACCCTAATTACCACTGTACATGGTTGCATATATTAAATATAATGCATCATTTAAAATGTTAGAAAAGTTTTCAAGAAGGGAAGTTGTACAGATATAAAATATACACGTCAGTTGTTTGACCTAATGCATATATGGACGTCATAGATTCCATATGGAAATACATGTAAAATATATGTAAATTTAATAATAATAATAATAATAATAATAATAATAATAATAATCCTTACATAATATGTTATCATTTGTATTTGTGAACATTGTCATTATATATACTTGTAAACGTTTTTAATGCGTTTGGGATTCTTTTACGCCTTGCGCCGTTTATATAACTATTTCAGATTAAATTTCTAATTCTTAAGCCACAGATCTTTGATGGTTATATATATTTCTGTATTTGTGCTTTATATATATATATATATATATATATATTATATATATATATATATATATATATATATATATATATATATATATATATATATATATATATATATATATATATATTATATATGTATTAATATTTCCAGGAGATTCATATGGTCATATAAATAGCCAAATAGAAATTAATCCAAATCCAAAACTTGGACAGGAAGCCGATACTGTCATTGTATACTCGCAAGCGATTACACAACTACCACCGGAAGTAATTCCACAAAAAGCTGACCCAGCTGCGCTCATGATGAGAGAAGAAACGGCGCTGAAGATAAACATCACTTTTCCTGGCATGAACCTCAAAGACGCTTACATCAAACTTTATCTTCCATACGACGATGAATGTGAAGTTATTTTCAAATATTATTAGCACATAAGAATTCATTTAATTACTAGTAATGTATACATGGTAATTTTCGCCCCTTGGTAATTTTTGTCCTTTTACGACAGAAAACAAAACATATTGACATCATCTTTATTTGCCCTAAATAAGTATAGTCTCATGGGTGGTACGTAAGTCCATGCTTTTTAAATTATATAACTTGAAAATTTATCTTTCGTTTTAAATATAAACTGTCTCATTTAAGGACGAAAATTAAACAGGAGCGAAAATTTTAGGTCTACGGTATATCTTTGGGTTTATTCGTTTTCGTTATTCTTTTTTATAATTATTTGGACGTCTGTATACATTTTCTTGAAGAATCTAGTTTACTGTAACATGTGTAATGAGCAAAATATAATATATAAAATGAAAAAATGTAAAAAATATCTTTGATCTGTACTCAATTGCAATTGTGCTATTGCGTCTAATGTCATATCAACTACATATGCTAATCACGTTACAGATAAAAAACGAAACATGTTGTATTTATGATTTCTAAGTAAATTATGACTATTTGCACGTGGACTTTGGCAGAGTAGTAAATTAGTGAGATATTAGTTCTATCCCAAACATTATAGTGCACTCTGACGGAACTTTGGGAATGTTGCTGTTGTTGTTATTGTTGTTGTTGTTGTTGTTGCGATTGTTATCGTTGTTACACTTCTAGGAACATTTGTGTTACTTCAAATTTATATAATTCACAACATACAAAACTTATTTACAGCTGTGGAGGCGAAGCTTGCCTATTTGCGTTTAAAATTGAATGACGTGTATGGAATATCAAGTGAAACAAAAACTGAACTGATGCTCGTCAAAATATCATCTTATTCTCATACAGCGACATCAGAGGAAAGCACCGCTGTCTACACTTTTCCCAACATTCAATTCCCAAGTAAGGACCCGGATAGATCTAGTGTTGTTTTCAAAGCAGTGGCACAATTACAAGATTTCACAGGTATTCGTTTTATGTTTTTATTCATTGTAATAAGCTTTATTGGATATCATGTTGGTTGATGCATTTGTTTTGACCATTTTTCTAAAACTATAAGTGTGGTATTTTCAATGATATTTGATGTCTAAAGTCGAGAGTAAAATCACCAAGGGTGTTGGATTAAGCAATAAAGGAATGGTCAGGTGTGCATGGGAAGTCGTGCAACGAGTAGAACTTCGAGAAATGTAACCCTTTTGCACTCCATATTTGCATTTTTCGATATGATAATGAATATTGTTCTATGATCCTGCACACTACAGCTCAAGATAAAATCCAATGGAGAAAACGCATTGAGCCTGTAATGCCACGAGAGGACGAAGAGGATAAATGAAATCAAATGAATTAACTTGATGATAAGAAACGGTCTCCCTCTTAAACATATCAAATTATTTTTTTATTATTTTCACAAACAAACATCAATACATTTAATGGGCCATTTAACCTGATACGTGTCTTTTTCTTTCTCCATTTCCAGAATAATTCATAAGTACCTACATAATTTTGATTGGTATAGAGTTGATTTCTCGGGAACAAGAGGTAAATTTCATATTGGCAAAATGTCCATAGTGTTAATAATCCAATGTCAAAATTTTGAAATCAACTGAGGGTAAGATCTATCAGGAGCAAAATGTTATCAAATAAGCTGATTGAATCATATTCAATTAACATATCAATTTCAGGTTTTAAAGCTGGGGAAAAACTGGAAACTGCATTTGGAATTAAAATAAATGAAAA
Source organism: Atrina japonica (assembly GCA_030159075.1). Classification (NCBI taxonomy): domain Eukaryota; kingdom Metazoa; phylum Mollusca; class Bivalvia; order Pterioida; family Pinnidae; genus Atrina; species Atrina japonica. The sequence continues at coordinate 747,473 of BROG01000076.1, read as the reverse complement.
CATATGGGTGACCCGGACACGCGTGCGCATAGCGGATAAACGAACAAACCTTCATCCACGACTTCAAATGTCCTTGTCGGAGACACAGCGAATATCAGAGGAGGACAAGTTTGTATTTCTCTTGTGAATTTGCCACAGCATATCGCGAACATATTCAGAATAAATACACACATACATTATCTTAAACACACACACACACACACACACACACACACACACACACACACACACACACACACGGGCTAGATAAGTATAATCTTTGTTTGAATTAAGAGCTACGCAACACTTCACAATTTTTCAGTGATATGGCGTCTGCCAGATTTTAATAGAGAGGGACAAAACCGGATTACAGTGTACCACCGCCCTTTCACATGTTAAATAGCAAACTTTCTCACAGAATCATCTTCGGTTCCAGCGGGCGTCAACCCTGCTCTGTCATGAGTTATGATTTAAAACGGGCTGTTATAACCACTCTTACATATGCGAAATGAAAATGATATTTCACCATATGTGGTTTAGGATGAATAAGTGATTAATACGGCCATATTTGTTTAATGCATAAATTATCGCAAGATATCAATTGTATACGTATTCTATGAGTTGTTCCAATGAAGAAAGTCTATACATTGAAATTAAGGTTATATCTCTTTTCATTCATTATCATCGTCATATTTTTTTTGTCATGTTTTATAGATTTTTCTTATGTATATTCTGAAACGATTTTTGTACTAGTGACTTTTGTAATATTTAAATAAATTAATTTATATCTCAATTATTATGAGAATTCCACATTCTCATTTCGAATATTGAGGAGAGCTTGAGTCTTTAGACTACCAACTGTAATTACTATCTGGAAGTACCGGTCATAAAACTCCTCGAACAATGAAATGGTGGCATTGATTTCCAATGTTCAAAACCATGCACAGTCATGTTATTACAATGGTTACTCTTAAATGGATTTGACAATATATTAATGTCGAGTATTTACCCTTGTATGATACCGTTTTTTTCTTTCGAAACAAAACATCTTATTTAAATTAAGCTGACGTTTTATTGACAGAGCTGATTGCACCAACATTTATTTTGACTTTCTTTCGCATAGCTTAAACTTTGGCATTATGTTTATAAGCTTAGATCTGCAGGAAGAGTGAAATGTATAGGGGATGCTTAATACTTGATGGTACCTGATCCCATCTATGGATTTACCAACTTTCAGAGTTTTCAAAGATCACTATAATTATATATTGCGTTTTATGAACGTTCTTGTGAATACCACTTTAGTATTATTTTTTATTACATTACAGAACTAAATTTCGTACTAAAATGACCGTCTCGCATACCACGGACTCAAACGGAACAGCATACAACGTGACGCTTAGTTTGTACATGAATCCTCAAATGACGTTAGAACGTAAAGGGGAGAAAGCATTCGACGTTATAAAACCATTTAACATTGATGTAGATAACGGTGTCATTCATTATGACGTAAGAGTCTAAGTGCAATAATTGATGTGTTATATATATATATATAGAGAGAGAGTTTATTTCTGATTTCTGTTCGTTTTGGTTTATCATATATGATTATACAGTAGAACTTGTATATAAAGACCCCCTTCGGGATAACTTTATAGGGAGGCGGTACTATTTGGGATAGCAATCTTTATGACCAGGGCCCGGCACCATAAAACTTGAGAATTTACTTGTATGAGAAAATTCTCCCTGCTTCCAATCAGATTTTATTAGCCAAACTTGAGTAAAATTTTTATACTTAAGTAATTCTTAAGTTTTATGGTGCTGGGCCCAGGTGTTCTTTATAAACAGGGTGTCGCTAAAGTGAGTTTTACTGTATTGTCATGTGTAAATTTACAAATTGTTATAATCTTCGTTTTTGTCTCACTCATTTTTGCTAACTGTAAAGGATATCATCATAATTTTTTAATTACAACTATAAAAATATAAGAAGTTTAATCGTAATTAATTAGTCAGTTATAAATCTAACAGCAAAATGGGAATCTCCTATATTCAAATACAGACTTAATATTTTGTTCGGTAGTATGATAAATTTGTTTAATAACTTTTAGGAAAATTCAATGGTTTAATTTATTAAAGGTTCCGTTTAAGTATATACCCAGTATATGGCAACAGGATACTATCACGATATGAGCACAATGATTTTGACTAAATAGAAAATGTAATACAACTTTATTCTAAGAAAAACGTTCAGATACAATATTTTCTCAATAGAAAATTATAATATTTCCTTCTCGACATATGATACAGATTTGAAATAAAGATACACGAATAAAACAAAGCCACGTTAGTCGTAATATAAATTCTGACTCTAAGCACGTTTCACTTGCAGCTGCAAAGAATGTCATTTCAACATTCATCCAGGTTCGCGTTCAACTTAACGATTCCTATGAATATGAACGAATTGAAAGAGACGAGAAACTTCAGCGTTGTTTACGAAGTGGTATACAATGGTTGGAGAACAGAGAGAATGTACAGCACAAATTTGGACGTTTTAGACCATAGAGTCATTGGTAAAGTAGAGGATACCGGTAGGTTAATCTGTAGTTCAAAAAGTAGCAGGTAATATCTATGAGAGGAAAAGACTGTAACTGAAAGTGATATGAAAACTTTTTGTCGGAAATTTTTGTCTTAATGTTTTGGCTAGCAACTTTCTTGACGTACGACTATTGTGACGTTGATGAAAATAATTATTGCTGAAAATAGAATCGACAAGATGTTCACGACTAGATTTGTAATTTTTGTTTAATTTTTGTAATGACAAATTCAATGTTTTCTATATATCTTAAAAGAAGATAGTTTTCTATAGAGATTTTTCACTCTGAATGACCCTTTGTGCAGGTGACAGGATTGCGTCACCTGTAAGCCAATTGATATTTTTTGATATAGCAGAGTCCATATTTCTTTAATTTTTGGATTTGGATATTAATGATTATTTTTCAAATTATCTGATATGCCATCGCGTGTTCAACAGACGAACATTTCATATACAGAGGCAAAATATTTACCAAGTAATTTACTTGTTGTCACAAGGATATCGAAAATCGCATTTGATCTCAAAGTTTCGCTAATGTTATGGTCGGTATTATAGCCTTGCTTGCGATTACTCTCCCTCTCAGAAATATTAGATAGTATTCTGGAGCACGGCCACAGACAGGGACTCCCTTTCACCAAATGTGCTTTTCACCTAACTTGACCTTATCACCAAACTTGACCTTTTCACCGAATTTGACTAGAAATATTTCCATGGAACGTTTGCGACGGGTGTGGCATGCCAGCAGAAGACGCTGACTCCTTCGGAACACCTGGTCTTATCCCGTTTGGGATTCGCAATTGTTCTTCATGTTGAGACCATTTACACATCTAATTCGTCGTGTTATAATGGACTTCAGCTTTGATTATCGATTAGTACTTCTTCAATTTTACTTCACTGAAATGAAATTTTGAGTTACCTGTTGGATAGCGGTTGTTGAGTAGTCTATACCAGGTGTGACGAGGATTTATTTCTATCTATTTCATTTTAATTTGACTGTGGACTCGCAGCTGGTGTAACTGGTAAACAGGAATGATTACTCCTCCATGGCACCTCCACCTCTGGATTTTTCTACAGAGATTTTTATACTGTATCCTGGACATCCGAAGATTAATAATATGGTATCGGTGAATTTTTATGTATTTAAAGTCATGACTATATTTTAAAGTTTAATTGAAAAGAAATCATTAAAATTTTGCTGTTAGCTTTTGTTTACAATTTAACACATTCAATAATTTCCAGATGGCCCACTGGAGATCAGCATGACTTGTCCTTGCCCGTTTGACCGGACAGATAGAACATGTGTCTGCTGTCGGGCTGATGTTTGCCCTTGTGGGTTCGAGGATCCGTATAAGTGTACGATGTGTGATAATCCATGGAGTTGTATTTCAACAGTACCAGGTAATGCATTTCCTTCAATTATTAAATATTTTTCTTGAACTGAAGTTTTCAGATGTTTGAACAAAAAAAAATAAAATTACACATTATTATTTTTATCATTTATCCCTGGATACTTGTTCATATGTCTCTTAGTGACCCCTTAAGACTGAAAATCGGATGTTTCGGAACCGATGTTAAAATGATCCTTACAGGTTGTCAAGTTGTTGTCAAAGGTCAAGTCTTAATTTAAGCACAAAGGTCAGAGGTGACGATTTGAATCTTGCCTCAAAATACGTAAGACGTTTAACACACATGTAGTATATTATGAATCTCAGCAAATGAACTTATTTTATAAAAATTGAAAATATGTCTTTTGGAAGCGACATTAAACTCACCCCCTAACAGTAAGTAAAATAATCCAATAGTCCACATGGAATCTTAACGGAGATCAAAGTCTGTGTAATCGCCGTGTTAGTGAAATAGCACGACGAAACGCAAACGAACAATTAAAACTAAACAAAACAATTTAAATCTGCAAAAGAAAAATATTTTAAAAATATCTGCTTCGAATACTACTTCAATTTTACAATGTCTACAAGAGCAAAAATGTGATACACTTTGAACTCGACTCCATAAAACTTCGCAATTTCTTTTTCAAATTTGACAGTATTCTTAACCTGACTCAACCAATCGGATTTTATGATTAGCCAAGCTAAGTTAAAAAAATTCACATAAGTAATTTTTAATTTTTATAGTACTAGGCATTGATGTTTTTATCGTAACCTGTTTTCCATGTTTCATTTAATTTTACTGAACATACTTTGTTCATTTTAATAGGATATGGGAAATCTTCAGTGTTGAAGGAAGAAAACCAACAAATATTTTCATGTAGTAGCCGTGAAAATGTCAGGTAAAACACGATTAAACACCACACAATCTAGATAAAAATTGTATGATGTTTCAACATTTATTTTGTATTTTGAAAAGCAATAAACTTGGCATTTTAATAATTATATAAATGAATAATTAACAGACAATTCTGTTTATTTATTTTTACAGACCAACCAGCCTTTATCTTTCTTGCTTCAGGACAAATCCTGACAAAACGAAAATAGGTAAATACACAAACACAGGAGTATTTTGACAACTTGTGGTATGCTATTTTTGTTTTACTGAGTGAAATGTTGAATTGTCAGTTCAATCGTCTTTGCCGAATATGACAAGTATTCATACTGTTCATACCCCAGATATAGTAAAATCTATATAACCTGGCGGTGTGGAGTCTTGTCAACCCTTTCCTGATCTCTACGACGAGTTCAATTTTAGGTAATAAAGAATAACTGTGAAATTACACTGACTAGGAGTAGTCATTCCGATTCGTCATCATACATAAGAGAGTATCCAGAAAGAAAAAAAAAAAACATTTTTCCCGTGCAGCTTGTCATAACCAAAAAGAGTAGAATCATCCGTATGATAATCAAAAGGTTACTCCGCCCCGCCATCTTATGTAAATCGAACTATAGTTCATTTTGATTCATCTGTCGACTCACGGCGGATATGACCGTTCAGCAGGGGATATTTTCTCCTCCGCATCACCTGATCCTGCCTCTGGCTTGTCAGAGGTCCACGGGTGTCTAATTTTCACCGGATTTGTGTACCTTGTTCAATTCTCCAAGAAATATCGTTCTTGTAACACTGTGAGGTGTAGTATGGGGTTTGCAAAAATATATCCTTATTTTTAGTGTCGATTTCGCCGTATATATATCATCTCATTATTTAAACAGCCGCCCAAAAAACCGTTCTATGCAATATTAACGATTACATACTTTGATAATTGTTTGTTGAACTGTTCACATTTCCACATAACATTTTGTTGATTACTCATAAATTTATGTTTTGTTTCAGCGTTATCTCCCTTACTTGGACTAATTATTGGCATGGATTCGGATACGTCCTTCATATACGGAATAGGAAACAACGGACGTGGATATGTCCTAAGTAAAGATGAAGGGGAAAATTGGGTCACAATACCTGACGAAATGTTTTATAATGTTCTGAGAAAAGCGACGTTCGTGAATGCTACCTTGTATTAAGAATATTTAGTGCAAATGGTCAGTATGAGAGAATTTAGAAGTACACGATACTACAGCTTTATCCACATCAGCGGCAACCTTCTATGTGTACCGACAAGAAGTTAAAGACAGTCACATACTTCGAACTTCCTGATTAACAATTAACAATTTTTTTCTATTTGCAGTTTGATGAACAATTTTTACTTTTAACTTTTAAACGCAAGTTTTATGTGCTACTGAATAAGACACAGTGAAGGAGGTACTGTTATGAATGACATGTAGACTAGAGGAGCACCTAAAACTGAAGTTGGCATTAACTTAAATAAATTTCATTAAAAGATGACTTATTCTTACCAAATTTGCCTCTGTAGAGAAGTATTATCTTATTTTCTTTCTCGTCCAAAATATATTGTAAAGACTTGTGTATCAATATTATTATATTATTTTTCTATATTTCATCCCATTGTTTGCAATCATTCAACAGTTTATCATCGTCAAATGTCAGACACGTGACTCAATGTGTATTTTGACGTCATTCGATCGTGACAACATAATCATAAAATGTTTAACGGGCAATTTATCTGTGACGTCATAATCGAGATGTCTGCCAAAAGGAGCTGTGTCGGGCTTCTCGCGAAAGGTGAATTGAAAGTACAAATAACAAAAACGTTAAATATATAGAAATCAATGTATTAACAGTTTTCATACAACACATTAATGAGAGCTTAAAATTTTAAATTGTACATAATTTCTTGAATATGCACAGAAGTACGAAAATGTTCTCACAGGCGAAAGCCTGAAATTATATACCTTAATCATAACAACATATTATGAAATATAAATCAATGATTTCAACAGGAATAGTAATCATATGTTGTGATACCTTAATTTAATCACATTTATGGTACGCCAAAACACGAATGTCTTAAACCTAAGTATTTCTCAGTAACGTCCAATCAGACATAGTGATCTATCATAAATTTCATGTTAATCTAAGATAGTCTTTTGCTATTTTAGTTAAACATATCATTCTCAAGAATGACAATTTGAAAACAACATTTTGTTAACAACAAATCGATTTCCACCATGCAAGATAGGTAATGATCAAATCTGCGCACACCGTGTTAATGAGTTAGGCATACTTTTTCTGATTTTTAATTTTTGAAACATTTGCTGGATAATCACTAGATTTAGTAGAGAAAGACACGTTGAACTAGGGGGAAATTAGTAAAATAAAAAGCAGAATATGCTTATGTGATAGCGACATTTCATACAATATGTAAAAATTTCACTTTTTATTCATAGTTTCAATAGATTGAATTGATTATTTCATATTTCAGTTAAAATGAACAAGTCTCATATAACCGTATCCGTCATCCGAGTCCATTTCTCGTCTTTTTGGCCCTTGATACAAGGGTAATCAATTTCGCAATCTCCTTTTCCGTTGTCTACAGATTCTGCATAAAACAGACAGAAGTTTAATAATCCAATAATGTTACGAAGATGAAAATATTCGCATAATCAACCAATGATATACGACATACTGTCATACGAGTGAAGCAGTTGATAAAAAAAAATATGAGCGACAAGACGGAACTGATATTGTTTCTTTGAAAGTTTTAAATTTTGTGACATTTTTTTTATGAGCCAGTCTTAATTCTGTCCAGCATATACGCATATAAAAAGTTAAAAGCTTTTTTCAAAGAAGGATAATAACCCAGATACCCTAATATTGTCTATACATCTATTGTCACAATTCAGTAATGTGCGAAACATTATACATTGTTTATTTGATGACTTAATGTTTTAAATAGATCTCTGTCTATAATAACATGAGTAGAAAATATAAATATAAATGCACTTTACAATATTTACGGTCATATTAAAAATATAAATTAAGTAGATAAATCTGTACACCATTTTGAATGGGCACAATAATATGCGTTATGATAAAACATCAATTATAAAAGGCTGTCTATGTACAATGTTATGAAACCGTCAAAAATGTAAATACAAAATATCGTCACTCAAATGATTATTTACAATTAGCACTTCTATTTTTCAGTTATCAATCCAGTATGAAATACTGGAAATTGACAAAACAAAAACATTCATTAAACATTCTAATTAATTTAACTAATCGACCCCCATTTGAATCGTTTAATGTCGAAACATCACCATAACGGCCGATGAGAACATCCTGTTGATTCTCTAATATGTTCAACAGAACAAACTCTCACTTTTCATCATATCAATTCAATTTGTCAAGATATGCATATTAAATCGTTTCCAGAAATCCACAAAATTTATTATCAATATCCGTATGATTAATCAGTTTCAATTCAGTTTCAGTTAGCAGGGGTTGTGTTGGTGTCTGTGTATGCGATCAACTCTGCAACAATTACGATATATACCTTCCTTATATCAGTATATTGAATCAGTTTCCTTATATCAGTATATCAAATCAGTTTCCTTATATCAGTATATCAAATCAGTTTCCTTATATCAGTATATCAAATCATTTTCCTTATATCAGTATATCAAATCAGCAACATCGTCTTCATCTTCAAACTCTTTCGGTGGGCGAAGCATCTGCCTTATATCTGGAAGTCTGAAATCAAGGGAGACAAAACATTTTGTAAGGAAATTTGATCTTTTAATGGATATTAGATGTCATGTGTTGTTATTTCAAAACTCATTCTTGAAACAGAGTTATTACATCAACTCTTTAGAAATCTTTTAATTGGAGCTCAACTAGTAAAGTCTTAATGAAAGAAACGACCGTTTTGAGCATTTGCTTTGGTCTCATTTGGTTTTCAGAGTTCCGTGTTTGTCCATTTTGCCGGATTTGTATCAGTGTCCTGGACATCCTAAAGATTTATACTTTGGTATTTGAGATGTTTTTTATTGTAAAAGTATAACTTTGGTATTGTAAATGATATTTTTAAATTTATTGTCAATACTTATTTGAAAATCACCAAATCACACGTAGAGAGGGAGATATATCATTATTATTATTATTATTATTATTATCTTACTTTGCATATTTCGACAGAATTTCTACTTTTTCTGTAGGAATATCAGAATTGTCTAATTTTCCTTCAATAAGATCAATTCCTTGTTTTTTCATCAAGAAATCCGATGACTTTTTTAATGGCTGTCCCAGTGGATTCATATCTCTCTGTGCAGATGGGGGACGTTTTCTCGGAGGAACTTGGTATTTTTCGTTTGACATATCCAATGGATTGTAGCAAATATTGTCGTGCATCGATAAAAACAATGGAATGTAACACATATAATCCAGGAAGGATATCTAAAAAATTGATAAAAATGAATAAATTTAAAATCCATGCGGTATACATGAAAGATAATCAGATAAACAATAAGTATATGTATTAAAGATGGCAAAAGATGGTTTACATAGTGCAGTCGAGAAAATATTTTTTCACCGATACTTTGTGTTCTCAAATAGTTGGGAACACGATTTTCAAGTAAAGGACTGACATGCTCAATTGTATGTTGTCTGCAATTGATCATGTGGGTTCCCGTCCGATTGGAACCTAACCTAATTATGTGAGAGAGTTTGCCAGTTTACTTGCGGAAAACTAGTGGTTTTGGGTACATTGTAACCTGGTTCTCTCCTCCACCACTTAAAAATGGCCGCTACGATATGTTCGTTGACTTTGGCGTAAAACAACATTTTTTTCAATTGAAGACGGGTGTTTCTCTGTAGTTAGAATATTGCACATTACCTCCTCTGGGTACATTTGAGACCCCCCTGGAACCGAAGCTGATTTTGGGACAATGTATGCCATTTAAAGTAGGCATTTTCTCCTAGTACATTGTAAGAAGGGTTTTACCGCCACTGAAATATGATACGTTACGCAATGTAATGATAGAAAAACATCAATTATTGACAAAAATCGATACCTCTCCAATTGGACTAGAAACCATCTTCTTCATGATAAAATCTTGCTGTGTCCAGTTTAAACCTCCTGCTATCAGTTCTATTTTTAAAGATTCCGATGTAACAAAATTTGTATTTCTGTATGATGGTATATTTTGATAAAACATAGCCAAATACAACTCCAATTTCCTTTCAATGTCAGCAAGGTTGCAGATATCTAACAGGTGCTTGCTTAGGGCACTGGAATATGATAATAATAACAATAATCATACAATGCTATTTAGAAGAACTGAAGTCACCACCAGGGCATATTATAGAGATATATAAAAGACAAAATAAATCCCATCTGTTTTAGATGTATATCTGTACTTATTATGGTGAGTCTATATGAAGCAATGGAATAGAAATGATGAGGAAAATTAAAACCACAAAAAGGTAACAACTCTAGACATACGAATAGAAGGTGTGCTTTATATACGCGGCACCCAGTCTAATTAAGCTGTATATCTGCTCCAGATATTGAGAGACCAGGCGAATAAATGACATATAAAATCATTAAAGCAGGATAACTCTAAAGATCGAAAGTAATAGGAGAGTTATTTTTGTAAGCGACTTTCCTTCTACTTAACATGTATACCTGAATACAGGGGGCCTAATTCAAGAAATGAGAATATTGCCCGGAAAATTCAAAAGAACGGAAAGTACAGAGCGCTAACTATAGACCAATGCAAAAGAACGGAAAGTACAGAGCGCTAACTATAGACCCCTGGGACCGATGGGATTTATACCTATAATTAATCGTACAAATCGAATTTATCTCCGATAAAAGTTACATCATATATTTACGTGGTATGTCGACTAAGGGTAACCCAATCAATTTAGGGATAAATGAATCACACACCATGATCTCTAAAATATCCGTGCTTTCAGACACTATGTTAGTACTTCAGAAATATAAAAAAAAAGAATAACACTTACTCCATAGTCGTAACTCTTTCACACATTGCTGTAATGACTGCAAACATCCGGAACGTAACTTGTGTTGCTTCGTCGATGTGAAGAATCTGTAGAGAAAAAAACATTATTAATATAGATATACATTGTATGCATACAGTAAAATAGATCATAAATATATATTTAGTAAAATATCGTTAAGTTGAAATGGGATGAGTCGAAATTTCGGATATATACAAGTTGAACGACCGGTCCCGATTTTTATAGTTAGAAAAATATTTTGAATAAAGTTCCCGTTTTCTTGAGTACGGGATATTTCGAAGTTATAAGAGCGGGTCTATGTATTTCGAAATATCGGAATTCCATTTTCGAGTAATAATAGCAACATGTATTTCCACCAGAATATTTTCTCTATTGTAGACAGTATGTGTTGAAAAGAATTCTTGAATGACGATAGTGTTTTTTAGGAAGTAAAGAACAAATCCTCTTTTCATACATTGGGTGACAGAGAAGTTATTTATGATGAAAGGGGGATTTTCCCAAATATTTGCATTGTATACATTCCTAGAAAGAAAATAAAATCCGCCAAATTAAACCCTGGTAGATGTAAGTGAAAGTATGAATCTGTACGTCGAAATAGATATATGAAATGTATACATTTCTCTTATAAAGTCACATAACTTCATTATTAAAACAAGCTCAGTCATTCACAGGAATTGACTCTAATGCTTATTTCTATGATGTTGTCTTTGATTTTTTTCTTTATTGCAGTAATACACTCCCATTACACATGAAACTGGATACATTAATTTTCGTTAAATTTGAAAAATAAAATAATGGGTCCTGTGAACTTCATTGTGAGCGAGTTCGAAAATGTATATGGCTACCTTAAACACATAATCCAATTGTTTATTGGTCAGCGTTGGCAAATTGTCTACACCACCTAAGGCCACTCTCGTATCCTGTGAAATAGAATTATATATATATATGAAATATAAAATAATATAAAAGTAATATTTTGCTTAGATTTCACGATTTTTAAATTCCTATCTTCTTTTTACAGTGGGGACTCTATATTTACTTTTTAAACCTCTTTATCAAGATCACCTGTCTTTTGCTTGTTCCATAGTGTGAGCTTTATAGACAAGTTTTACTCTCTCTCTCTCTCTCTCTCTCTCTCTCTCTCTCTCTCTCTCTCTCTCTCTCTCTCTCTCTCTCTCTCTCTCTCTCTCTATATAAAATGACAAACGACATGGGCGAATATATGTAAAAGTATTCGGGATATCCCTTCATCATTATAATGGAAAATCGACATACAACGACCCACACAACCGTGCGAAATGAATGTTGCAAAATTTCGGGAAATCAGACAAAAGGATACTGTCCCTTCATCAGGAAAAAACGATTAAAATAACATGGGAAATCGTACACACTCTCACGCAAACACCCAATCAAACACACAACCGGGGAGTGAAAGAAATGCTACATATTGCAAGTACCACGTGATAATGCGATAATAAATGAAAATGGAAATCAGACAAAAGGATACCTTAAAAACCAAGCTTAAACTACCAACGACATGTGAATCGAACTAAATGTAAGTGAAGATAACAAGAAACTGCAAAATTACTAAATAAATTTGATCTACAATCAAAATCAAACAACTTTAGGGCAGGTCGTCCCGAAAATTTGACATTCATTTTGTCCGTGTCTTTAGTCATTTTAGTGCTTTATATATTCTTTTCCTGACTTGTATCTAGAGTTTCAAACATGATCAGGTTGGGTTCCTGTGTTGCTCGACCCGACACAAAATAGATTGTAAAGCAGCGTAGTGTAACAGTCAATAGACCACGGAGGCCCTCAGTTTACTTTGTAGTTTCAATACAGTGAGGTCTCGGTTTCCATCTTGTCTGAAGGCACGCGACTTTCGTGTTTTATGCAAAAGAATCTGATGAAAGAATAGAGACTGGGATTCATAATAGATATAAGGTCTCACTTAGTAATAAACCGTAGTCGAATCCTGAACTTCTTGCTTGCTGGGCCAACTGTCATACCACTAACAGTTTTCAGTGAAAACGGTAATTAGGTTACATGACCTGATTGATACATCTTTTTCACAAGCACGACCCTTTTACGCGCCAAGAATTCGGGTGTAAATATTTCATCATATACAGTCAATACTCTATATGCATATAGCCACGTTTTGCCTTATCGGATGTAAAATCTAACGAGCAGGTAACATCCCTCTGTATAACTAAACTGTATATAAATTGCGATGTAAATATCATAAACATAATATCAAATAAAAACCAGGTTTCTTAAACGGTCAAAATTATGTAACTAATGAAATAGAAAACTGTAACAGATCATTTACCATTGAATTTATTACAGCATCAGTGTCAGCATCCTCAACTACAAATGCCTTGGCGTATCCATCAAGTTTAACTGGATCAACCAATCGATAGTGGTTCAAAAAGTCTATAGCTGAATCTAAAAATAGAAGCGAAATATATCCTAGTTGAAATATATCCAGGAATATGATATGTCAAGGGATGATCGTTATCCCTTTTCCCTCTCAGGGATGTTATAGTATTCTGTAGCACGACTACATACAGTGACTACCTTTCACCAAGTCTAAAACTAAACTGATGACACTTTCACCGACCCCGAGAGGGTTCCATGTAATATTAGCGACGGATGCAGCATGCTAACAGATGATGCCAACTCCATCCAGACACCTGGTCCCATCGTGTTTGGGATTCGCAATTGTTGAGACCACATGTGCATCAAATTTGTCGCATTCTAATGAACATTGGTTTTCTTTTAACCATTGGTGCATTTTCATCTTAACATAAATTCATTATAATTCCAAATTGTTGTTTTAATTTAAATACACAAGCGAACACAGAGAGAGAGAGAGAGAGAGAGAGAGAGAGAGAGAGAGAGAGAGAGAGAGAGAGAGAGAGAGAGAGAGAGAGGGAGGCAGATAGACAACAAGAGACATAGAGAGCTCTAACTATGAGCAAGAGAATCTAAGGTTAATTACATTTCATTGTTTTGCCAGTGTCAGATCAATTACATGTTGTTTTTAATATGCACACATGTCTGATATAGTCTCTCCTTACCTCTTTCATCGATATCTTTGGCATAATCGTCCCTGAGGTTACAGTTAGACAGGATGTTATCCCAGTGTTTTCGAAGAGCTGATCCGCCTCTTTTGAAAAGAATATTAACTCGTCTCTTGCCTTTTACTGAAAGTATACAAGAAGAACTATAATTACAATTCAAACCGTCGTGGCAAAGTATAGACTTTACCGTCTTATTTGCTTTATTTTACCTTTCAACCCTAATTGATTGGTCTTAAACAATTGAAAAGAACATACCACTCAGACTGTCAGGGGTGAAATGGTTACCCGACTACCTGTCATAAGAAACTAAAACAATAAATGACAGTAAATTGTAATTTACTTGATTCAATTTGACGAAAATAATACATGATTCTTGTCTGTATGTACGTTTCTGTTACTGCACTTGTATAAGTTCACACTGGGATATAGGTAACTTATATGAGCCACTGCAGTAAAATCATTTTTATCACCTTCATTTCTCCCATTTTTTTTCATATCGTTAAAAACTTGATGGTGCCATTACTGATTACTTGCAGCTTTGCGCCTTTCCAAAATTTTATAAAATTAATAACAAATAAAATGTTTCATAAACATACACGTTGATATATCCAAATCCTCCATTTCTGCCAGCTGATCATCTGTCATGTCGGGGTCAAATTCACTGACTCCCTTGGTGCCTATTACATCATCGCCATCCGTTATCTTGATATCATCACCGAAAAGGAGCTGAAAAATATGTATCCCCATAAAACACATTTGACAAATGTTTAATGTACAAAATATCTGGCTTATTTTATTGAAATATAAACGTATTGAAAATGATATTCGAGATTTTCAAAACACGCTTTAAAACAAACGACGTCCAGGGCTTCGCCTCTGCTGGTGGACCGCCTGATTCCCCGCGAGTATACATACACCCAGTACCATGTTTTTCGATACCAAGTGGTTATCTGATACTTAAGTAATATTTCGCCCGGCTTTCAGTATTTAAATTCTAAACTTCCCAAAAGCTAAAATAGTCATCTTTTACAGTGGGTAATCTTAGACAGAGTTTGCAATACATTTAGGTTTATTATTTGGCCTTGTATGATAGCAGTTTTTTCTCTCTCTCAAAATATACGTTTATATTAAATTCGAGTTCAACTGATTAAGTCTTATTGATAGAAACGATCGTCCTTGGCGTTTGCTCAGGTCTTTTTGTAACACTGCAAGTTTTGTATTGCTAATAATAATTATAGCCCCTGGGTCGTTGCCACTTTTACATACATCCAGTACCCGGTACTTCGGTAATATCTAGTTATCTTATACTGAAGTAATATTTCGCTCGGATTTCACCATTTAATTTCTAAACTTCTTTTCACAGTGGGTGCTTTTAGACGGATTTTGGCAATAAATTAAGGTTTATCATTTGGCCTTGTGTGAAAGCACTTTTTCCCTCTCGGAAATATTCATTTACATTAAATTCAAGCTCAACTGATGAAGTTTTATTGACAGAAACGATCGTATTCAGCGTTTGTTCTGGTCTTTTTGACCAAACAATAACTCTGGTATTGTTGATAATATTTACAATATGTTTTAGTAGGAGTCCTTTTTTTGTAAAACTATAACTTTTGTATTGCTAATGATATTTACTGGGTCAATGTCACTGTTGGTGGACTGTTTGAGTCCCCGTAAATTTACATAAACCCAGTACCCGGTACTTCGGTAACATCCAAGTATCTTATACTGAAGTAATATATTTCGTTCGGATTTCACCATTTAAATTCTAAACTTCGTTTTTACAGTGGGTGCTCTTAGACGGATTTTGGGAACACATTTAGCTTTATTATATGACCTTGTATGACACCGCCTTGTTTTCTTTTTGGAATACTTTTATATGAGATTCGAGCTAAACTGATGAAATTTTATTGACAAGAGCGATCGTCTTGAGCATTTTTTTGGTCAAAATATAAATTTGGTATTGTGAATGATATTTACAACATACTTTTGTAGGAGACCAATGTGTTTAAAATATCTACACAGAGAAACCTCGACCAAAGACCACCACCTCGCTTAGGATACCATCTCTCATACCAGACCACAAGTTTCCAGTCCCTTGATAAATATCTAATAAGTATAGAACCTCACTTACGATAACACTTCACTTATCAGACCACTTTGAATGGGTCAGTTAGGTCGTCTTAATAGCGAGGTTCCACTGTATATCGGCGTTTTATCAGATTCGGGATCTTGTAGGCAATGACATTGATATTTACAAGATTCTTGTATTGTGTTTTATTGTTTCCCTAAGACTTACCTTTAACCTCTTGGCAATTTCTACTTTTGATAAATCGGAATCAATTCCGAGTCTTCTGAGCGTTTCCTTATCAAGATCATTCAGATTTATCTTCTTCTTCAGCAATCTAATTTTTCCATCAGCTCCAACTTCGAGTAGCTCTTCCAGTTTTTTTTTCGCCTCTGAATACAATTTATAGAAATGTAAAAACGCTGTTAGGGAGAAATTTTGTCATTCGAAAATATTTTGATTTAATTTCGCGTTTCCATTTCCAAAAAGGACATTCATTATCCAAATATAGATATAATTATAATACAATGTAAAAAAAAATCCGCCACATCAACACGCACACATATAAAACTCGCGCAAAACGCAATAAATTATTTTTTATTATTTACTTTTTTTCAAAATATATTACTAATTTTCCATTTATCGATTTTAAAATCGTTTTTGATTAGATTCAGCAATAACTCGCATACAACTAAAACATGCCTACCCCACTAACAAATTAATCTTTCAAATCGTTTGCAAAGGCAGCTTGTTTTCAAAATATATGTCTATGTTCCGTATGTAGATTATAGATTAGCATTTGATTAGATTCAATTACGCTCACATGCATCTAAAACATACCTTCCTCCATTCGTAACTCCTCGCTCAAATCGTCTGCAATTGTAGTATTTTCATCTTCTGAAAAATAGGGTTTGTTTGCTCTATACATTACAGATTGCGAAAGAACACACATAGATAAAATGACTAAGTTAATTAAAATAAAAAAATTATGAAATGTTAATTATACAGTAATGTTGGAGGAGACAAAGTACCCAGGCTAGGCCACCAACCTTCCTCAAGTGTCTCAAAATCAGACTAATTTCTCTATCTATAAATTTTATAAACATATTACCAAAGTTATAATCTATGTCAATATGAATTACCTAGTGTTGTTTCATCTCCATCTGTACCCCGTTTCTGAAAATAATTTATGTATAGATATATAAGTATCTAACCGTCCAATATTACTTTGTCTTTTGAATTAAATAATTAAATTAAAAAGAAAATAAATATGTTTCCAGGAAATGTGTAATTGACTGGTAAAGTGTCTATTGAAATCTCGACTTCAGCATCTGTAATTTTACACGTTTGAATGAAAATGGAAATTGTTTTCGAGTAGTATTTCATTTATTTTTATTTATCCAATCATAAATTCAGATATAGACAATTAATTTTATTTACATATCGTAAAAATAATTATTTTATGTACCTTTCCATATTTCGGTCTCTTTGATTCTGAGTCGTTAACTTGGAAGAAAAAAAACAGAGAAATCAAATTAGTTACTTTAGTTATGTAAAACATGTATGGAGTTATGAAAAATAAGAAAATATACGAACAGCAAAGTATATATATCCAACATCACTATAGGTCTATCACGATAAAGGCGGCACATCCGAGTTCTGTCAAGAACCAAAACAATAGGTCTGAATAGGGGTGAACAGGTAAAACATTTTGCAATCCTCTATTTCTGTGCATTACTGTAGTTCATACATTTTAAACGAAAATTACCCTGTAACCCATATTCCGATTACATTTAGACTTTGTTTTTGTGTTTGTAAACATGTCATAATCTATAGTGTTAAACCTATATCGGATGTAATGTTAACATAAACCATTTTGAGATTCCAAAGTTCAGCACGAGAAGTGACTTTCGGTTAAGTTTTACAGTCATGGCCGTGTGTCACGTGCTGTGGTTAAGCAAGTTACAGAACCCAAAGGTTCCGCCGATTATTTTACACCTAAGTGATATTTTATATAGATAGAACCTTATCAAACTTCTGAACTCCTCAAAATCGAAGATAGTAATCTTTTTACAGTGGTTACTCTTAAGCACTCTTTAAAATACATTTAGGTTGATTACTCGGCCTTGTCTCATACCACCTTTTATTTTTCATCTATAGAATTCTACCACAATTGATGAAATCTTATTGACAGAAACTATCGGCATGGCCCTTGTAATTGTGGTATTTTTTGTAAACCAAACCTATAACTTTGGCATTAAGCGTAATCAGTGTAAGCCGACAGCACGGCTCAATATTTATAAAGGTCGAAATGTACTGAAACTGAAACAGACAAGCAATCAATATCAACATTTAAACAGTAATTCACTTGGTGTCAGTTTAACACAGAGGCTACCGACATTATTTTCAGTTACGTAGAATGATGCAATCGACGTAGAGAACAGTAAAGAAAATATTTGACAAATTTCGTGTGGATACCTAGTAAGGTAATGGTCTTATTATATATATAAAGTCAAATCCAGATATCGAAGGGGAAAATTAGAGGGGTTCAATAAAACAGGGTTCAATACTGAGTTTGACTGAGGTTTTTTTTCATTTCTTATTTTAAATTTTATTGAATTTTTTTACTTTAATCAATCAAATTATTTTTTTAAATTCTTTGACAAGTGATCTTCGAATTAAGCAACAAACATGGGTGCTTTGGTTTTTGATAAACAGATATATTTAAGGGTACTGAGAATGAATTACGACTTTTTAATGTCTTAGATGAAAATGATCTGGAATCTGTCTCACCTGATGACGTGTACATTTTACCCTGTGGAATAGAGGGTAGCTTTGTTAACATCGTCCTTTCTCTTACTAAACTCTTAATTGTATCACTTCCTTGGCTGGAATCACTACCTGTATAAATTGCACAAAAAAAACTATTATTATTCCTCATTCATGTAAATAGGAAGGGGGTCATGCAATCATAGAGAATCAATCCTCTAATTCACAGGAGAAACTAATTAAAATGTATATTACATATCGCAGGATACGACCTTATTCTTCATTGGAATAAATTGTATTAATGGTGACATTAATATGTGATTGTTGAATATTTTTTATGGATAATTTGCCCTAAATGTATTATAGAAGTCACATTTCAAATGCTTGAATCAAAATTTATTCTACCAACCTCTCCGGCTTCTGGTATCCATCTTATCTACTTTCCCCCATCTATTGATGATATGAAATTAAAAAAAAACAACAACAACATTAAATTTTATACATAATAAAAATCGGAGATACCAAAGTATTAATCTGTAGCATGTCCAGGAGACAAAATACAAATCAGGTGAATACTGAACAAACGCGGATGTCTGGAAATCCACCGGTGGGATCAGGTACCATGGAGGAGAAATCATCACCCGTTGACCGGTCACACGCGCCATGAGTCCACAGTAAAATTCAAATGAAATAATTGAGAATATATTTCTTATTTTTTTCTGCATTCTGACTGCCCATTTTTGCTCACAATGATGATGATGATGATGATGATGATGATGATGAACGCGAAGATGATGACGACGAAAACGATGATAATACCCACGATAATGATTATGGAAAAGACAAATATGATTCCCGTAAAATAACTTACGTATCATGGCTAAGTCCTATTTCTCTGTTGTCAATTTTCTGATTATGTCCTAAATCTCGTGGTGGCCCTTTTTCATAGGTTACCATACTCCTAGGTCTTTCTTTCAGTTTATCTTTATCTAAGTTTGTACTCTGGCGTCTAAGAGATGACCTCCTATCCACAATTTTGTCGTCTTTCTCTGCATTTTCTTGCGCTTCTTGTCTCTTCCTCATCTCCTCGAGTCTTTTTCTGTTAAATGGAAAATATGGGAATTAGAGCTGAACATTTGGCTACAGCTAAAGGGAATCATCCAACCATAGTTTGAACCAAGCTTTGTATCCAGCTTAAATAAATTCTGATGACTAAGCAGTTTTTTTTCTATTTAGAAGTGGAATTTTCAAATTGAATGTGATTTGAGTCACAAAATCCCTATAATAGTTTCAGTAAATTTTGAACTAATCTGACACACACACACATACACACATACACACACACGCGCGCGCGCACACACACACATTACAGTCACAAGCATGCAGAACCAAAGTTACATACAAAGACAATCAAACACATGGCATATACACATACCCACACCAGTCATAAACGTAAAGTATCATAAGTCAAAAATAAACACGTGCATCATATAAACACACACATACACATGCCGGTCAAAAAGGTAAAGCATTATAAGTCAAAAACAAAGACGTGCATCTAACACACATACACACACCAGTCATAAACGTAAAGCATTATAAGTCAAAAACAAACACGTGCATCAAATAAACACATACATACACAAACCGGACATAAACGTAAAGCATTATAAGTCAACACAAACACTTACATCATATAAACACACATACACACACCGGTCATAAACGTAAAGCATTATAAGTCAAAAACAAACACGTGCATCATATAAACACACACATACACACACTGGTCATAAACGTAAATCATTATAAGTCAAAAACAAACACGTGCATCATATAAACACACACATACACACACCGGTCATAAACGTAAAGCATTATAAGTAAAAAACAAACACGTGCTTCAAACAAACACACACATACACACACCGGACATAAACGTAAAGCATTATAAGTCAACACAAACACTTACATCATATAAACACACACATATACACACTAGTCATAAACGTAAAGCATTATAAGTCAACACAAACACTTACATCATATAAACACACATACACACACCGGTCATAAACGTAAAGCATTATAAGTCAAAAACAAACACGTGCATCATATAAACACACATACACACACCAGTCATAAACGTAAAGCATTATAAGTCAACACAAACACTTACATCATATAAACACACACATACACACACCGGTCATAAACGTAAAGCATTATAAGTCAACACAAACATTTACATCATATAAACACACACATACACACACTAGTCATAAACGTAAAGCATTATAAGTCAAAAACAAACACTTACATCATATAAACACACATACACACACTAGTCATAGACGTAAAGAATTATAAGTCGTCACAAATACTTACATCATAAAAAATGCACATATAGTCAGTAAGTTTAATGTTAACTTCATTTTATAAGAAATACAAAAATGTAAGTGTATATAGCGCGTGTTTCAATATTTCAATATTATTCTATTACTCATACTTACGCTTCTCGTCTTTTCATAATTTCGTCATATTTACTACCATATTTCTCTCTTCTCTTTTTTTCTCGTTGTAGTCTTCTCTTTTCCTTCTCTCTGAAATATTCTTCCTTCTCCTCGGCGGTCATTTTAGATAGGTCAACATCATCATCTGTTGTAACATCACTAAAATCCTCGGGGACCTGTAATCCTGGATCCGTCCCTAATAATATAGGATATATCAACACTGTGATTAAAACATAAATCCAATAAAATTCAATGTATTCCAAAGAGAAGTATCGCTATGCGATAAAAAAAAAAACCCAGTAAACACACTATTAAGAGTGAAACATAAATGTTTACTCGTTTTTTTTGCAATTGATTTTATTTGTTAGTTTGTTTATTTGTTATTTTTTCGTTATCTGATTGATTGATCGTTTTTTATTTCCGTTTGTTATGTCAGAAGAGAAAACGTTTCAACTGCAAGAATCTTGGAATACCTGTAAGAGTTATCTCCCGCTGTTTAAACCCATTCGGGAATTCATTTAAAAACGGCGTTAAAAGAAAGCAGACGTCGCCTCTCTGACACCACCAAGGAAAAACATTCGATGAAAAGATTAAAAGTAAGGTTCGCAAACCTTTCAAGTTGTGATTCATAAATAACATTGGTTATGGTAAATGTATTAATCAGCATTTTTGCGATGGATAATGTTTGGCAAAACTTGTAGTCAATATAAATTTCAAAAATGCATGTAATTTACATAAATGACATAATTACGACAGCACAAATTTGCAAGTTGTTAAAATACAACCCCCCGAAATATTAGTTATATATGATTTTATGAAATATGACTTTTACCTGGCCAAACTTCTTGTCCTTGTGCCTCTGGGTCATTAACTGTATTTGTATCATTACCTTCTGATGCATAATGCATACCACTCACGGTGTCATTGATCAGTAGTTTCTCTTTCGTGTCCCTGTTGAAAACCAAAAAAGTATTAAAAACCAGAAATCGTGGATTGTGGTATAGTCGAGAATATACTCCTCATTTTAAACTTGAAGTCTTGTATATATTAAACAAAACATATAGTAATATTGAAAAACGCCGTATTTTACAGAAAACCATAATAAAGGTATTTTATTTTTCCAATGCTAGTTATTGGTTGCATTTTAACTAGAAACTTTTTCCGGTCAGTTCTTTGATTAAACAATATCATCTTTGTAAAAGCATATATTTCTGATACTGACATTTACATTGTTTTGTATTGATGTAATTAAAAGCAACAAATTACGTACTTGTCTGTTACTGATCCTGTAAAAAAAATGAAAATGCATTTTGTTAAATCAGATACGATATATGCACTAGGTTCTATTACATGAAAGGTAACTGTATATTGGATTAATTTATCAGTAACTAATTTGCGTAAGAATATCTTAGAAGATCAAAGAAATCACTAGTCAATTTATTTTTTGAAAATTTCAATAATTATTCAAATATGAGAAAATACAATAAAGTTTTTGAACAAATCTTCTATATAGATACAAAGTTTACATTAACATCTATATTATTAAATATATATCCTGCATTTCACTTCATATAGCATGACCGGTGGAGTTTTAAAGGCCCTTTGGTGACCAGAACGAGTTTAAATTTGAGCTAATACAGCATAACGATGTTATCGTTCCTACTCCTCGACATAAATATAGGTTTGTTTATCGTTGTTTAACGTCCCACTCAAGAATCTTTCACTCACATGGAGACGTCACCAAATGCCAGTGAAGGGCTTCACATTTTTGCCTATGTTCGGCCATTGAGCAGAGTGCTGACACCTACTGTGACACGGGACCTCGGTTTTTACTATCTCATCCGAAGGACAGGAAACCAACCTGCCGCCAACTGGACTCGAACTCACGACTCACGATCAAGAGTCGAGCGCGCTACCGACTGACATAACTATAAGTATTCAATTGTGAATGAAGCCTGCCTTAATCAGAAAGTCGGTAGAATAATTCGTAAGACAAATAATTGATTACACCGCCCCGCCAAGTTATGTGAATTCTAAAAAAATAAAACATCACTATTTTATAATTTGAATTTGAATCAATATTGTTCTATGCAAATAAGGAAGCAAAAGTTTATATGTTGAATTACAATCAATAACTAACGCACCACGTCTTGTCCGCACAGAATCTGCATCACTGACGGCTTCACCTAAAATCTCTTTTTGTTCATGACCTATAACCCTTCCTTTCTCATCACGAATACGTTTTCTTTTAGTTTCGTATCTTGTCCCTCCTTCACTCCTTTCACTTGCGTAACTATAGTCGCTGTCACTATCATCAGAGTCTCCGCTTGTGTCCCCACTGTGATAAGACTCACTATCACCATAAGTTCCGTCTTCATTACGAACACGCCTTCGAACATGCCTCGTTCCTCCTTCACTTATTACACTATAGTAACTATGTGCACTGTTCGCTCCATGTTCACGGTCTCGTCTACGTTTTCTTCTACGTGCGTCACCGTCCTCATCTTGACTGCTGTGATAAGATTCACTATCACCATATGTTCCATCTGCGTTCCTCTTTCGCCGTCGTACATGACGTGTTCCTCCAGCGCTGTATACACTTCGGTAACTGTAGTCACTGTCGCTATCTGCGTTCCTTTTCCCAGTTTTATACGCCTTTTTGTCCATTGACCCTTTACCTTTTCCCTGTTTGCCACCTTTCGTTGCTCCGCCTTGTTTTTTCCCACCACCACCAGCACCGCCACCACCTTTAGCGGCAATGCTTTCTCTACGTTTCTTTCCAGCTCCTCCAGTTACTGACCCCGCCAGTGAAGGTCTTCTTTGACTTTTCCCTGCACCACCTAGTGGTCTAACGCAATGAGGAATGTATAGAAATCAAACCTATTATATACCTATATACCTTAATCTATGAAAATGCTTTTGAATTATTAATTGAAATGAATAAAATTCACTTTAATCCCACGTTTACCATACTAGTTACAAAATATTTTAAACAGTAAATATAGTTATTTCACAAGATATATTGATTTCGTGTTTTTATTTCAAGAAATTTGCAATTCATTCCAAATTACTTACTTTTTCATTGATTTTGAACCTCTTCGCTTTGCATTTGCTGCATTTTTGTCCGGAACTGTAACAAAATTACAAAATCCTGAATACACAATATGAGACATTAGATTATCAACTGTAATAGTATACATATTTAGCAGAAGTCAAGCAATAATCAACTGGGACAAATAAAATCACCTTTTCACATTGAAATGCATGCGTTTGCAATAAACAGGATAATTTAATGATATGTCGATGATATTGTCGGATGCTTAATCTATTTATATTTTGAACAGATTGTGCCGTTGTTGAAAGTGCTTCAAAGAAATATATTTTACATTTTTTACTCAGGCTTTTGAAATTTTTAATTGTTTTTACGCCACACTGAACAATTTTTCAGTTATATGTTTTTATTATGTTTCTAATGATGGAGGACATTACCGGCCTTCCGCAAGTAAACAGGCAAACTATTCTTAGGTTCCAGCGGGGATTTAACCTGTGCTGACCAGAAGTGAGAGGCGTTATGGTTCAAAGCGCGGTGTTCTAACCATTTGGCCACGGACGTCCCGCGGTCTTGACAACACATTTAATTTTAGTATTTGGCATTGTCTTTTCCACATTTTTTTTCTTTTGGAACTGTTCTGTCTTTTCGTTAGTTAGAGTTATCTCCTATGTCAGCAGGTATCGATTATGACGTAATATCTTTACGTGAGAAAACAACGTAATTTTCACAGAAACATATGACGTAAAAATTGATAACTTTTCTCATTTTAACATTTGACATCACAATCAATACCTGCTACAAGGGGTGGTGACTCTGGATAATGAAAATACACTTTCAAAATGCATGTACGTCTTTGTACTGCTATTACTCCCGATGGCATTACACTTGGTCACATATACGCGCATACATATCACACACACACACACACACACACACATACACACACATATATATATATATATTCCCTTGCTTTTATTCAGAAATAGAATTGCTCAGAAATAGATCTTAGATCATAATTCATACCAAATAAATGCCAAATGACAATCATGAGAGTGAAACAAAAAATTTTGCAACTTTGAACTGATAAAAGTTCGGAATTTTTAGTGACCACAATCTGATTCAAACCTATAAACAATAAGCGTAAAATAACATTCATCCAAAATCCCAATGGTAAGAATATGAAAGTCTAATCCGAGGGTTTCCAAACGATCGGACTTTCGGATTCTTACGAGGGTTGAGATTTACCTTTCCATTCAACACACCCATGTTTAATATTTTTCTCCCATGGTTCGTATCCATGTTTATACACGTAAATAAAAACATTAAATGCACTATATTCTCACCGCAAAGAAGGCATACGTTATAAAATTACATTGTGACGTCATAGCACTTGTAACTTGTTTACACCCTACGGTGTGAACAGAGAACTTCTGGCTTGGCAAATCGGGCCTATCCTGGATGTAAGAATATATAATAATAAGAAAAATAATAAGAATATAATCTATACTGATTTTAAGACCATAAAAGACAAGACTATGAAGCTAACATACTAGCCTCTTTATAACGTTCTTTACGATAATTGAGATAAGATTTATTAGTGTAACATTGAAACTTTTATCACTAGTTTTTACACTTCAACATTTTACATACACAAAAGCTGCAAATGGCAGGGATAGTTTTCCACTCCCGTTGGGTATGACTTGGTGACAAGGATACTATCTCCTCTGTCATAATCACGTAGACAATGAACCGATGGCGGGAATGCTCTCTTCTCTCTTTTACAAATTGGGTATTAATGGTTTGCAGGGTATACTATCTCCTATCTCACTCACGTTTGGTTTGAACAGATGACTGAGATATTTTATCCTCTCTCACATGTTGGATATCATCGTTTGGCAGGGGATACTTTTCTCACATTCATGTTGGATATAACCAATTTTCAGGGATACTCTCTCCTCTCTCACACGTTGTATATTATTGTTTTATAGGGGGTACCGTTCTCAAACTCATCGCGGATGTGATCGGTCGTCTGGAGATACTCTATAGCACCTGTTTTAATCTCTGTATTTCCCAGAGGTTTGTGTTTGTCAACGTTTACCAGCTAAGATCTTATAATCATCAGCATAACATTGTTATATATTTAATGACTATAGTGCACTTTATGTGTAAATGTGAATAAAATGTTATAATGCACGTGTCTTACACAGAGATACAACATCGTAACCATACGCATTTGTATATGATGGTAAAATTATCTTATATTTGACTGAAACACCACCACGGAATTTGTTGGTACTACACCAGTGTGGTTATTTCACGCACTTTCAATCCACTGATAGTCATATTACGATGACGTCATATATCACAACAACATCACGTGCTTTTGTAGTATTTTAAAAGTATTTACCGTTGAGATGAAAATCACCTACTCTTAAAATCTTAACTATACAGCAAAACCATTCAATTATAACAATATCGTCTGTTTGGACCAAAACCAAGTGTCTTTTCATTGTGGCATATTCACGATACGTGTTTTAAACGTGTGGAATAAATAGCATATCGTCAATAAAAGCTAAAAATTCCCGTCGAAATGAAAGAAACAAATAAACAAAAGTATTTACTTGTAAAGTTTATTGTTTAAAGTTAATCACATTTACGAAATATATTATACCTAAAGATTAGACCAAACATCAAAATAACTATAAAATTGTATAAAAGTCAAGATTTGTCAGTCTTCTAACCATTCCTTGTATCTAAGCAACAACATCTCAATACAAAAAAAGAAAGAAACTGATTTAGTGAATGACGTAATTTCTGAGATGTTTAATTCGTCTCGTTCTCATTAAGTTACTTCTTGTTTCCGATACTTTGTACAGAACTAAGAAAATGTTAATTTATTCACATATGATCTTTATCTTTTATCTTTTACATATTTCAATAATATTTTTCTTTACATTTACTCTTCATAAACAATAAATACAACAATATGACGTCACAATGAACAAGCTATTTTGATACCATTTTAACTGTATTGATTTGTCAGTATTTCGAAGGCCTATTATGTCAGTAACTCAAAATCATTCAATTTTATTTAACCGACAGACAATTCGACTAGACTTTGACCGTCATTCACATTTCCCTCCACACCCTATTTATATTACACATAAATACTTATCACAGATAAAAGAGCGAAAGTTATGAGGTTCAGTGGGTTATACTGTTACACATTCGCCACACAAAAGATTAATTACGCTTCTTATAAACTATGTCATTATTTAAAAACATTCTATATTCAATGGTTGGAAGTTCCACTGTAATAAGCAGAGGCAAAACAGACTATTTCTACGGATACCGCTTGCTTTTTGTAAAAAAAAAGCAAAGTACCTGCACAGCAATAGTTAGATTTCTATTTATATATGTTTTAAAAGAAAAAGATTTATAAAAATGTAATTATTTTCATGTGTTGTAACGAAATGGTATCGAAACAGATGTTACTGTATTCAAAATGTCGAAATCGCGTGTTTAAAAAACATTGAAGTTGTTACAATAGCTAAATCTTAATCTTATTCTTTTATAACATTTGTTCATTCTTCATTTTTAATTTATAATATACAGCAAAACCTGCTTTAGCGACCACCTGTGTATAAAGACCAACTGATCACAAAGACCGTTTTTGCTGTTCTAAATAGTACCTTTTGTGTAAAAATCAATCTTTATATAAAGACCACCTCCCTATAAAGACTGTATTTTGTTGTGTCCTTCATGGGGTCTTTATATGCAAGTTTCACTGTACATGTATATTGACAAGAAGTATGAATAAATCACAAAACAGTTTACTATGCAAAACTATACAAAATGTTCATTTACAATAGTATAACATTGTTGGCATATTCACACCAGAAGTCGAATTATAGAAAACTAGAAAACATGGGTATCGGTTTCCTATAATGAAGTATAAATCAACATTTGCCATCATTATACAGCAAAGATACCGACATTATATTTAAAAGTGCAAAGTCTATAAATAAACTACGTATTTCTTGCATGATTTCGCAGCGAAATCTTTCCGTGGACTACCGACTTACACGTATGATCATCATGTTTATCTTGGTTACACTGAAGTTTTACTGCAATAACTATGTTTTTAGTTTTGTGTAACAACCTTAACCAGTAAACAGTTGATCATACTGCTGTTTGTCCTACTCTAAGAGAAAAACACCACACACAACGTTTAATTTGGCACATAAGAATAATCTAATAAGTTACATTTTATTTAAAAGCCCGTACATGAATATACATCTCAAAAACATAATGATATTTATAAACTTATTGTAACAAGAACTTCACAAACGTATGTAAAAAGACTTGCGTAACTTTCAATTAAAAATTTAACAATTTCAGTTTTCTTACGTTTTAGAATTACGTAATAATACCGTCAAGTAGACCATAAAAAGTCTATATCAGATGCTTAATGAGTATAAGATGCGTAGATATAATAAAAAAACTCTGTAATACAGTGGAACCTGTCTTCCGAGACCACTGTCATAGAAGACCGCCTTTCTTCCATACCACTGTCACAGAAGACGTCATGTCTTCCATATCCCTGTAATATAAGGCCACCTGTCTTCCGAGAACACTGTCATAGAAGACTGCCTGTCCTCCAAACCACTGTTATATAAGGCCACCTGTCTTCCGAGACCACTGTCATAGAAGACTGCTTGTCCTCCAAACCACTGTTATATAAGGCCACCTGTCTTCCGAGACCACTGTCATAGAAGACTGCTTGTCCTCCAAACCACTGTTATATAAGGCCACCTGTCTTCCGAGACCACTGTCATAGAAGACTGCTTGTCCTCCAAACCACTGTTATATAAGGCCACCTGTCTTCCGAGACCACTGTCATAGAAGACTGCTTGTCCTCCAAACCACTGTTATATAAGGCCACCTGTCTTCCGAGACCACTGTCATAGAAGACTGCTTGTCCTCCAAACCACTGTTATAAAAGGCCACCTGTCTTCCGAGACCACTGTCATTTTGAGATCATTCTGAAAATCACTAAATTTAGTATATAAAACCCTTTTTGTGAGACCACCTGGCTTACACGACCATATTTCAGCGGTAGAAGAGTTCCACTGTACCACATTTAAAACAAACAAAATAAATAATAGACTCTCTGTACATACATTTTCTGATATTTTTTGTAATATTTTATATTTTTATAGAAAGGGACTATTCATTAATACACTAATGTCGGTTGTGGTGTTTCCGAATTTCTGGTTGGCTTTGGTTTATCTTCTAGAATATTTGGTAATCTGAAAAGAGAGTATAGTCAGAAGTATTAGATGGGGTATTCGGTGAAGTATTGTTATGATGACTCGTTATAAAAACTGATGTCATTGTCAATTTATCGACAACATACAGTACATTCGGGATCAAAAGTGTGATTCCTACTATCACAATTATCATAAAAATATATTTCTGACATGGGTAGTCTCCCTTACATCATTATCAATTTAACTATATTACAAAAATGGCTATCAAAATTTTAAATAAGATTTTTAACTTACTTAGAATACTTATTTAGCATTTCTACTTTGTCTTTGGATAATTTATCAATTGTTATTTTTCCGTCCAGGAAATCCTTTGCCTGTCTACGTAGTTGGAATGTTGAGGTTTTCTTCAAAGGCATTCCAGCTGGGTTTATATCTCTTTGTCTAGTTGCTCCAGACGGTTTCCGCATCATATATGAATACTTTTGATCCGACATATCCAGTGGATTGTCACATATATTATCATGCATGGATAGGAAGAGTGGTACATAAACAAGATAATCCAGGAAAGATATCTGAAACAAAAAAGGAATATAATCTGTTTACAAGGTGCTTGTTATACATGTTTCACACAAATTAATATATGATATGATAATACTGTACAAGGGTGCAAAAATGTAACTAATATATTTGACATATAAATTTGAATTAAAGACATAATTAAAGAGAAGAAAATTGGACACCATTGTTTAAAGGAAACTTTATTTCTATATTTCAAAGATATTTTATCAACTAAAACAAACTAGAGAGAGTCGCCATGACTCTGCGGTAGAGTGCTTGATTCGCAACCGGGGCCTCGGAGGATGCGGCTGGCTTTTTCTGTACTACGAATGAGACAGTAAAATCCGAGGTTCTGTGTCACAGTAGCTGTCGGCATGTTAAAGAACCCTCACTGCTCAATGGCCGTAAGTGCCGAGCATAGGTCAAAATTTGAAGCCCTTCACCTGCATTAGGTGAATGGTTCTTGAGTGAGACGTTAAACAACAATACACAACGAACTAGATATAAATAATAAATATTTAGTATTTCGGTACAAGCTGATAGTCTTACACTAAAGTCATATTTGGCACTGATACACCATTTAAATTTTAAATTATTCAAAATATAAGATCATCTTTTTACAGTGGTTACTCTTAGACGGATTTGGTTATGCATCTAGATTTATTCTTTCGCCTTGCATTATACGACGTTTCCTTAAGAAAATCTATTTAAAACTGGAGCTCAACCAATGAAGTCTAATTAACAGAAATATTTGTCTGGAGCACTATAACTTTGGTATTATGTTTATAATATAAAACATCTCAGATACCAAAGTATAAATCTTTAGGATGTCCAGGACACAATGGAACCATTCTATAAGGGACACGTAAATGATTATCAAATATTTATTAAGATATTTCAGGAGACTGAATATTTGTGGGCTGCAATGGAAGAGACGGCCATTAGACGAGGTCCCTCTGTACTAAAAATTTTCAACATTCTCCTTAACCGCCGAAGAAATTTTGTTTTTTTCTAAATTAGAGATATCATTTAGTTGTAACAGACAATATAAAATAGATAATCATAATATTGTGCAGTTTCAAAGAAGGCATCATTATAATCCGGATAAGCAGTTTATAGCATATTAATATCACGAAGTAATAGGTGCCAGATATAAACAACAGCCTACAGGAAAGTGATGACACTTTGCATATTCACAAGAGAGATAATTCATATAAAGTAATTTATCGGAGGTGAACTGAAATAAGATATCACCCAATGTCGTTAATAAAAAATTACATGATCGGAATAGAATTTTCCAGACTTTCAGTTGAAGTCACGTGATCCGAGTTCAAACTATTCTCACAAAACTGAACGGAACGAGACAACTCGAACATGGTCTATTGTTATTGTTTTCTTTACGGAATGATACCATGACATATAATTTACCTCCATGTAGAGATTTGGTTTCAATCTTTCCATAACAAATTCTTGTTGCTTCCAGTTTAAACCACCTGCAATTAGTTCAATCCTGAGACAGTCTGCTTTGATAAAGTTCTTGTCTCGGTCCGATTCGATGTTGCAGTAAAACATTGCCTTGTACAAATCCATTTTTCGTTGTATGTCTATTAAATCACAAATTTCTAGCAGGTGCTTGCTTAGTGGGCTGAAAATATGAAAAAAATTAATTAGATTTTGAAGATGAATTAAGAAATAATATGGTCATGGAAGATAAGGTCCTAACATTAAATAAATTTCAAGTTTATGTATCGCATCTTAGATAGCCCATTTTCAATTTGTTGAGAAAATGCTTACTCTGTATCATCACCAGGAATGCATGCGTAGTGACGATGGCAATGTAAGTATAATAAATAAGTATAATCCCGCAAAACTGATCAACTATGTAGAGGAACAAGTGGTCGCTTGCCTCGGGCTCGTTCAGGGGCTTAGTCTAGAACCTGAAAAAATGCTCTAATACTCGCAAATGAATTGTAACCGGCGATATTTCGAATATAATTTACCATTTAAACACTCGGTCACATGTCTAATACCTATATATTATGCAGGGTATCATCACCTACCATCACTAACTAATCGAAATGTATATTGTCCGATCGACATAAGATGGCGTTGCTGAGTAACCTTTTGATTATCATTGTGTATGGTGACAAGTAGAAACGATTACTTTAGGATGTGTGTTTTAATCTTGTGCTTTATTGCCTAAAATCTAATCTCGTCGAGTTCACACGATTTCACCCTGACTGGTGATACAAATTTTACTATAGCATAAACTTGGTA
The DNA here is from genome assembly GCA_030159075.1 of Atrina japonica. Taxonomy (NCBI): domain Eukaryota; kingdom Metazoa; phylum Mollusca; class Bivalvia; order Pterioida; family Pinnidae; genus Atrina; species Atrina japonica. Next base: position 714,962 of record BROG01000076.1, on the reverse strand, counting down.
TGGGAGAAGGTCGCCTGGAAAGTACTCCTTCAGTCAAATTAGTCAATCATTTAACTAATTAGTAAACGGCGAATATTTAGAATATAATTTACCATGAACATTGAGGCAGATATCTTATACTAGTGGTCTATTTTATGACTGTATAGGTCTATCAAGATAAACAAGTACATGTTAACCAATACAGAGAGTTGAAATTTAATCATAACAGGGATGCCAGGCTACATGTCGACGCAACTTTAGTATTGCATGGAGTCCGTGTAAGTTAATATTTCTAATCTGTACAACCTATTGTTTGGAAAATAGACCGTATTGCTTTGGTTTTGACAAACCCCGGATGTGACCACTTAACCTTGGTAAACCTAAAGCTTCATTTTGCCATAACTTATCAACATGAGTAGAATAAACTTGGGATGGGAGGTCGCTTTGGTGGTATTCGATCTAGTTGTATTTCCTTGACCAGACAGTAAAAATCGAGGTCCCCTGTCATAGTACATGTCGGCACGTTAAAGAACCCTCACTGCTCAATGACCGTAAATGCCAAGTATATTAGGCCAAAATATGAAGCCCTTTACCGGCATTTGCTGACGTCTCCATGTGAGTGAAAGATTCTTCATGGGAGGTTAGACAACAATACAACGACAACAGCAACATCTAGTAGTGAGGTCAAAATTATAAACTCAATAGATGTATGACCAATGTTACTTAGCCACAGGACCGCTTGTGTCGGTCAAGCGGTAGAGTGTTCGACTAGCATGCTGAATGTCCCGGTTTTGATTGCCTCTACCGTGTCATATTAAAGATTTCAACAATATAGTAATTGTTCTTTCACCAAAAGCTCTGTATAAGTGAAAGTCTCTGTTATTTCGGATGAGACTTAAAACCAAGGTCCCGTGTGACGTCACGCGTTGAATGTAAAAGAATACTCACTTAATTGGCGTCAGTTTATAGAAGATGTCAAACTATGTGACAGTTCACCTATAGCTGGAGACTTCTCTATATCACGAGGAAAAACGTGACCGGATGCAAAACAGTGGGAATTTAGTGTTTATCTGTTGTTTACTATTGATTACTTGATCATTTTTGGACTGTTTTGCAAAACTTTGGTTTACAACTATTTACAATGACTGGGTCGTTACCACTACTGATGGACCGTTTGAGTCCCCGAGGGAATTTTGGTACGAGTTGATTACTTTATACTGTAATATTTCGTATGAATTGCACTTCTTAAATTTTACACTCATCAAAAGCTATGAAAGTTATCTTTTACAGTGTTTACTCTTAGACGGCTTTGACAATACATTTAGGATCATTAGTTGGCCTTGTATAATACCACTTTCTCTTCCAAAACTCTAAATCTATCTTAAATTCGAGCTCAACTAATGAATTCCTATTGACAGAAATGATTGTCTTTAGAATTTATTTTTGGCTATTTTGCAAAACTACAATCTCGTATTATGTTTGTATCATTAACCCATACATATATCGAATTGTAAATGGTTGCATTTCCCAATCTAGACAAGACATAAATGATCCGTTATTACCGATATTTGATATATATCCACAGTAATGTATGGAAAATTACTAATCAATGTTAAAAAATGATGAAATATTATCCACTTACTCCATAGCAGTCACCCTTTCACAGAGAGCTGTTATGACAGCAAACATTCTGAATGTCACTTGTGAGGCATCGTCCAAGTTGAGCACCTATAATGAATATATAAAATACATTGAATGTATAGTTCTTTGTATAGATCGGGTGTCCACGTCACAAACTTTAATATACCATGACGATGACCATCTTCAAATTATGATGAGGAAAACTGGTTAGAATGTTATAAATCGCCAACATTTTGTACGAAACCTGTCAAATTTTACCACAAATAGGATCAAGGAAGAATTAAATGTGATCATGGAAGACTATAATGGGATCAAGGAAGAATCCCCGCGGAATAAAGATGAGAAACTATGCATTTATATACTTGGTACCGTTTCTGTAAATCTTAACAGTATTTTATTAACAATAACATCGAATTATTAATTGTTCTAGTATGTTTGACCAATCAGCAGGCGTGGCTTACTCCTCCATGACACCTGGTACCATTTCTCGATTTCCAGAGGTCCGTGTTTGTCCGATATTCACCACATTTGTATAATATATCCTGGACATCCTGAAGATTAATTGTAATTTTTATATTCTTTTTTTTCCTTGATGAAATGATAAAATTACTTAAAAAACACTTAGCCCGTTAAAACGAAACTCTCTTATCTACATACCTTCAATACATATTCCAGTTGTTTTGTAGATATGACCTGTATACTAGGTACACCCTCTAGAGCCTTCCGGGACTCCTACAAGTAATGAGGCGTTAAGAATGAAAATCAAGTAACACCAGGGAAATGTGACTTTTTTAAATAAATAAATCATTATAATATGATAATTATGCTGGATTTTTAAGCTTTATCGATATTTTTATTTATCACAACCATGATATTTCAAAATTTTAAGTAAAATATCTGTTCAGTTTTTTAAAGTGTGTTCATATGCGCGTGTGTGTGTATGTGTGTATGTCTAAATACTGTGTAGATAGTCATTGTTTTGCACATATCAATATAGTTCAAATTAATATTCAAAATTAGAATTTTTAACTTTACCTTATAGCTGAGAACAGTGTCCATGTTATCGTCTTCAACAACAAATGCCCTTGCATATGATTCCAACTTATTGTTATCAACAAGTCGATAGTGTGTCACGAAATCTATGTCACCTGTAACAAGACAACAAAAGTGAAATATACATACAGAGAGAGAGAGAGACAGACAGACAGAGAGACAGAGAGAGAAAATGATGATGATGATGATGATAATTATGATGGTTTTATTACATTCTGGAATCGCTGTATCATATAGGCTTATTTCATTATCAATGAATTGCCTACTTGCGTGACAGATTGTACCATAAATCGTCAATGTCTTTAATGCTATACTATCCAGTAATTTCCATTTTAGTCGGGAATATTATTACTTAAATTAGTTTACCTTTCTCATCCATAGACTTGTTGAATTCTCCTTTAAGATCAGAACCTGTGATGATTTTTTTCATATGTTCAATTAAGGCATGTCCTCCCCTCTTCATTTTAACATTCACACGTTTAGAACCGGTCACTGCAAATATGAAATAACCGTATATCAAATTGCAACTGATCATGGGACAAATTCAAAATCCAAATGCAGATGTACAACTTAATATTTTAAGTGACTCAAACAAAGATGTGTGATAAGAAATTACAACAATATTACAAAATGTATTTAATTTATGTATTCTGAATAAATCATCGAGCTATTTTCAACTTGAATTCAGTCTTGACTCAAACATTGTAGTATCTAAAAACCCTAGCTATCTTGTGGGTCAGTCTATATGTTACCATTAATAATTATATTTTTCGCCACAACTTTATTTCGCGCTCTCACATTTTCTGATAGGTTCGCGAATTCATTAATGCGCAATTTCAAAGCTAAAAAAGACACAATTTTCAGACATATTCAAGAATACTAAACTTCACGACTTTAAAGCTGCAAATGACACATTTTCATATATATTCGCGAATACAAGAATGCAGATGACTTCGTTTTTGCCAGTTGTAAGCGATATTGTTCAAAGGTAGATCTAAATTTGTCGTCGGCATGACTAATTTATTTTTATATTAAGAATGTATTTCTTATCATTTCCCGATGCTTACTTCTCTAAATAAAGATTCGCGCTTGCAATCCAAAGCACACTTTCCTTTATGTAGGAAACACTTCGATAGCCACAAACTGTTAATTTATACGAGAACAAAGATCTATAAAAAAAAATACTAGATCATTTCCATTCGCGTGAATTTATGCAACAATTTTTACTGGCGGTGTAAAATAACAAGTATTAGCATTATTAGATATCAGGATTTTTGCACATGTGTCGAGTGACTAAGACTACGGCACAACGTTGACTTGACGCTATTTTTTCGGATAATTAGGACAAAAGCACAACATTTTTTACGATAAGTCCTTTGACCCTTAGCACAATTTAATTTGACACAAATACCTAGGAACATTGTTATTTAATCAAGTACTTACGCGTAGCAACATCCAGATCGCTATCGTCTGCGAGATCATCTGTGTTGGCATCACTGCCATAGTCGTCTGCGTGTTTTGTTCCAATTTTCTTTTTACCAGCCATAATATCGATATCATCTCCAAATTTTTCCTGCGGAATTAAATTGATAAGTAATCGATCAATTATGGCAGAGAAATAAAGCAAGTTTAATCTTTTAATTGTGTGCACATTTTCATGGAGCAATACTGTCTTATGTTACATTTTCCAAACATTAAGCAGATGGATAGATATATTTTTTATCATTTTGATCGAAATAGTATTGTGTAAATTGTTTTACGGAAACAGATGTTTGCATAGTTAAATATGAAATTATGTTAGCCTCCCCCCATATTATTGTCTATAATATTAGTGCATTGCAATGTAACAAAAGTATTCATTACTAGGATACCTTACTTCACAAAGACGCCTTTCTTTTATTATGCTGTGATATATTTGTTTTAGTTGTTTGTTTCTTGGTGTTATATATATTAAACCACATGGTATGCACTAAATGCTGTTTAAGACTATTTCATGGATGCTTTCAACACATAGAATGGCTTATGGAAGAGATGCGTTATATTCTAAGACATTTCTTAACATTACATACCTTTAGTTTTCTAGCAATTTCAGCTTTGGAGAGGTTAGGATCAATACCCATTCTTCGTAAATCTTCGTCCGTAAGTTTACTCAGATCTATTTTCTTTTTCCCTTTCTTCAATCTGATTTTACCGTCAGCTCCGACTTCAAATTGTTCTTCGTCAGAATCATCTGAATAAATAAATGTACATTTGTTAGTGGCAATAAAACATATTCCATTTTTTGGTATACCGTAGACCATATTTAACTATATGAAATAAAAACAAATAATATCTGTATCAGAGCAGATACCGTGTCAATTATGAATAATTAGCATTCAAGTGATACCGTACATTGTTCATGACACTAAAAGAATAATGAGTGTCATCGTTCTAGTTGCCCCAATTGTTAACAGTATCTGCTTGTAAGTAGAAGAACACGGATACTTATTCTATTTCTGTTCATTTATAGAACTTTACACAGGTAATGACTCTATCTATCGCCAAGCGCTCAGAAAAAAATGAAATTCATCGGAGATATGGATGAGAAACGGATGCCCGTGTCACGGTAGGCGTGTTAGTTTAAGGAACCCTCATTGCATTGATCCAAGATCAGTATATAGAAGTATCTATATAATAGATAGATAGATAGATAGATAGATAGATAGTAGATAGATAGATAGATAGATAGATAAGTAGGATAGATAGATAGATAAGTAGGATAGATAGACAGTTTTAAAACATCAATCATCCAACAAATACCTACCTACAACTTTGCCGTGTTTCTTTTTGACGACTTTTACATTTCCTTCCTCATCTGAAATACAGAATAACGGCGTCCTCTTACAATGGTGTATTGGTATAATATAACTGCACCAGCGGCCAAACAACGGTAACAACAACAACAACAACAAACAAGCAAACAGTCAAACATGCAAGATTGTATTTGATATGGAATAAGGAAAGGGCACATATTCATCTACAGAGACAGACATTATAAAACCTACATTTTTTAAAAACCTTTAAACCATAGATTCTATAACGATATGTACGAAGGGCAAAGACGCCGAAAAGATTTTTTAATGCATGGTATCAATTATTTTGTCTCTCGAGATAATAGCTGATGTGTGAAAACGTTTAATATAACTGATAAGTTAAAACTGATAACGGTATCAATGACGGAACATTCAACTTGAAAATGTATTAGATTTTGTATACGTGTACGAAAATTCAAATTACTTTTTAATTTTGTAACTTCATACTAACACCGATACCAAAATACTCACCATATTCGTATTCATACTCGGAGCCGTCGTCGCCACCGGCACCACCCTAAAACATAAGTAATTATTGGTCATCTTAGTCACACAGAAATATTTCTTTTATCATTACTTTTAATTTCCTTTCATCGGTCTCAAACATGATAGTTAATCACTTTATATTGTACATGAATTCATTTACTTGTCTCTTCGTTCATGTATTAATGTATTGATTTATTTTCTATTGATTACTATATTTCCTCTAGAATTTCTTAAATGTATATCAACTATTTGAATAAGAATGTTAAAAGTATCACCTTTGGATTCTTTCGAGTCTTTCGAATCACCCGACCTTTGTCATCATATTCCTGAAGAAAATACGAGAAATAGTAAACGTTTTTAATCTCAGAGACCCGGAGAAATCCCATGTGTCCGCGCTGGGGGCCATCACGCGCTGGGGGGCATCACGTGATATGGTATGATAGTTGCCAGCTCGGACACGTAGATTATCTCTAGATACTTCTGTTCCTCCAGTAAGCACACCTCACGCCAACATCAGGGACAACAAAAGACATTAATATAACTTGTAAAACTTGTTAATTGTTGATAAATGATAAAGTTTATTTTTTTATTCTGAGAGAAAATTAATTTTGTTAAGTTTCAGATTATTATAGTTCATTTATTGTAAAACATTTGATTTAAACTATTACGCATTTTTGCAACCAATATATGTAAGATTTATCTCCCTTTAATAACATTACAATATTTGTCCAATTTGTTTCAGAAAACAGGGTTGGACTGATATCATGAAAAAGTCACTATAAATCCAATGTGACATTATAGAAAAATCATTGATCAATCTTTAACTTTAGATAAGGTATGTTAAACTTGCTGCAACAAGGTAATGTTATGATATTATTCTGAATTTGAATGCTGTTTACCCCACATTCAACATTTTTTAGCTATATAGCGGTGGGCAGTTTTTAATAATTAAGGAGAGAACCCGTTTATAATGTATCCGGGAAGAAACACCGGCCTCCCGCAAGTAAACTAGCAAACTTTCTCACAAAAATCAACTTAGGTTCCAGCAGGACTCCAACCTGCGCTGACGACCAAAAGTGAGACTCATCAATTCATGGTTAAAAGGGCAGTGCTCTAACCACTCATCCGCGGAGACCCCGTGATGACATTGTTATTATTTACTTAAACTTACATAATTAAATTCGTCGTCTTCCCCCTTGTTTCCTTTCTTTCTTATTACTTTTCCCGTGACTGGATCGATGATTTCTGGAAAATGAATTTTAAACATTCATCAATAATATCAGACAATTTATTGTATATGCATTAACTACAAATAGGTATTTCATGTTACAGAAGTTATAAGATATCACCAACGAAAGCAAAAGCATTTTACTGTACACAAACTAAATTCATATAACCTGGCAGGTGGGGTCTTGTGAACTCATACTTGACTCGGACGAGTTTAACATTTAAGTAATACCGATTGGTTTCCTGTGAACAATTAAACTCATTCCCTATCAGGCCTGTCATAACCGAAAAGTGAATAGAATATTCCGTATGACAATCAATAAGTTACTCCGTCCCGCTAAGTTATGTGAATTGAACAATATACATTTGCTGACTGAGTTTGAGGTCAATATGTGTTATGCCGGACCAGTAGACTAAACTGTTGCCTGAGGCTGAAGGCAATATTTTGGTTTGAGGGTTCGATATAACACATGTTGACCGTAAATTATGCTTACACATATTTTGTTATACCCTAATGGTTTATTTTATATACTTTTCTATCGTTGATTTTTTTATAAAATTCATAAGGATATCACTTTTGTTTAAATAAGATAGCGCGAACAAATTGGCGAAAATAGCCTGTAAATGACCGGGAAGTACCGAACAGTAATTAGTTGTAACATAAGCGGGCAATATTCATGCAAATCCAGTCAACATTTTTGTGAGGCAAACATCTGGAATTTTGGACTTTTTCATTATCGAAGAGTATAGAGACTAAAAAGTATGAAGATAGAATATATCATATGATAATTGGGACGTCTCAAAATGACTAAATATATTTTTTGTCTGCATGCTCATATGTACTCAATATTATCTTATTCAAGAATTGTTCACAATACCAAATGGTCCGCTGTTTATTTTGTAAGATGTGGCGTTTTGGAATAACATTCTTTCACTCCATTTGTTTTATTGAAATATATCTGGTCATATGATGCCAAAAACTTGTCTGTATTTTATCTTCTTTGTTTTTGTTTTATTCTATCCACCTTATTTCTTTTCTTTCCTTTTTGTTCTTGAAAATTTAATGTCGAAGCTTACTTTTTGTTGGTAACATTCCGAAGAAATATCACTTTTAAAAGATTATTCTGAAACAATAAAAAATTGTATTTTCCTTTAAGTCTTACTATTTCTAGGTAAAATGTATTTTGAATTTCTGATTTAAATTAGTATCAATATTAACACAGTTCAAAGAAACATATGATATCATAAATATGTCAAAAGAAATATGTATAGGGTTTTTATCTTCATATTTGTCTGACTGGGAATACTCGTGTTAAAGATTGTAATACCAAAATATCGACAACAGAAGCTAAATGAGTTCGTTTCTTTACTAACAAATAGATATATCATTAGCACACGTACTGTTAAAAGCTCACACCACACATTAAAAATAACAACAACAATCGGCAACAGTTGCAGCAAAATAAAGCATGTGTTAGTTACGTGCTTGAACGAAGTAGTCGGGGGGAAATGTGTATATGTTATAGCTTCAATCCGTGCAATAAAACAACTTTTCGTGTCCAGGGAATGAGAAGCAGTTGTTTTCATTCGGAAAATCGCAAATATCGGTGATGAACAAGTGGTGCATTCCAACTCTAATGAAGCAACATGTACCTTTTCATATTTCCTTGCAGTATTTGTATGTAAAATTTCTTCTTGGAATTTTCAAGCTAGATCTAACGAGTCACGAAATGTTTACAAACCACGCTCGATAACAGATAAATAAACAAAATTCTCAATAGTTAAATGCATGCAAAACAAACAAACGCTAAGCAAGCTCAAATATCTAATGCGAAATTACTGAAATTATGTAATTTCTAGTAAATAAATGAATGTACCTATAACATTGGTATATAAAAAAATGATATAATATACTAGTTTTACAGCAAAAGAATAATAGAAACATAGTAAGAAATAAATCAGGTCCTTATTTGAGACGGTGATATATCACCATAAATATACATAGTTCCAAGAATCAGATAAATTTCCACGGACCCGAAATCCCAAGAGAAAGCCTATATACAACAAATTATCTGCTCTAAAAGCTATTCGTGAATACTAGCTTCTCTGCTTTAATATTCACATAGACTGTACAAAAATGGTGGGGGTGAGATATTAATTATATCTGCATTAATCTGCATCTATCTACTAACATATCTGTTATTACAGATCATATAAGATAATATTCGATATTGTGATTTCTTCCAGGGATACCATACAAGACTGGAGCTCATGAAAATTAAGTTGAACTTGGTCCTAGCTACGGACAGGTGGTAACGCACTGTATATTTGTAACGGCGGTAGCAATCCTGTTTTATTCATAACCAAACCTTCCAACTTTAAACAACATTATGTAAACAAAGTCAGATCTACGTACCTTCCTCACTCTCATCATCAGCCTCGTTTCCATCCTTTCTTCTCCCTTTACCTTTTCCTTTGCCTCCCCTGTCTGTCGGAGACCGTTTTCCCTGTCTGCAATATTCAATATTGTTCTATATTTACTTGAATGTAAAGACATGCAGTTATTATCACATATTCATATTAGTATTTATAATGTCTATATTATTTTAGGGTAATTCAGTCAGAGCAGAAACATCGACAGAGGTTTGAATTACATATCTAAGCTCTGTAAAAAAAATCTTTCTTACACATTTAAACGTTCCAACATGATTAACACAAGAAACATTGATATCACTATTTTAAAGAGGGAGGTTAATTGTGCTTACCCAAATTATATATTTCAATTTTTCCTATTTTTATTACTTACACAATAACAAATAAGAGCAAAACAATCTTATATTCCAATATATTTTGTGAAAATAACTGCCAAACTGAGTTTCGCAAAAAAAAAAAATTCACAAAATATATAGGAATTTAAGAATTATGCCTCTATGCATCTCTCTTTTGCCACTGTACAGCAATCTAATTAGTAAAAAAGCGCAGCTCGTGTCAATTTAACATAAATATCAGATTGGTATCATCATTTTGGAATTTACAAAATAATGAACATACGCTATTAGCTCTGAGCGTCTAGCTGGCTCTCCGTCAGAATCTAAAGTCCAGTCCGATGATGGACTTATAATTCCCTTTTCTCTCAATTCCTTCAATTTCTTGGCCTTCCTCTCTTTGATTACTTTTTGTCTGTATAAGAAAACATCATATTATTTCAGATTTATTATGACTATATAATGATTGCGATGAAATCTAGTACCATTTTCAGCCTATTTTTGCTTTGCAGGATTTATATTTACATGTTTTAATACTTCTGTAAGAAAGCAGAATCTAATAAAATAAATAAACCATAAATTACATTTACAAACATAAGTAAAAATGATGAAGTACTAACGGATAATCAAAATCCCATGTCCATTAGAATATGACAATTCGGATTTATGAAGTCCAAACTTCAAAATTATCTAACGAGATATGTAAGAAACCAGACACTTTTTTAAATATTGTTAATATATAAACACCAGATGCTTGAAATTACAAGAAATCAAAAATATTTTTTTTGTTTTATTAACTTCTTACTTTTCCGCTTTTCGGAGAGGTTCACCAGTGTCCGAATCAATCGTCCAATCAGAAGACGGACTAATGAGGCCCTTTTCCCTCAATTCTTGTAACTTCTTGGCTTTCATCTTTTCCTTATCCTTTTGTTTCTTATACCTGTGGATTTAACGAAGATATTAACTTATCAACCCCTGGAAAACAATGGACACATCTTTAAATCAATGACTTAAAACAGTCCAAATGTGTCTTTAGGGTGAATGAGTTAAGATATTTATCTATTCTATTTCTACTTCCTGCTTTGCCGAATGTCACTTGCACGTATAGGTTAAAAGCATGATATATATTTAAATGTTTTACATAATACAAGGTATATAGCATTTTCTACGAATTTGGATAAAAACTATTTTGGATATAATTACTATCATTGCAATGAAAAAAAACCAAATTACGTCAATTCGATTTTAAAAAGTACAAAACGAACGGAAAAAGAAATTTCATTATTTAAACTTTCGAAATCATATCATATTTCATTCATTTCATCATATAGATTTCACTGCATCATTACATTCTATCAAAATAAAATTTTTAAAAGGTGAAAGAAGATAGATAAATTCAGTGGAAATTAATTAGATGCATAAGGTGATATGAGACCCACGTGTGAAAAGTACTGCATAGTTGCTTTTATTTGTAAGGAATTTAATTCCGGGTTTTTTCGATTGAAATGCCGCAAAATTGAATATTCATAGAAATAAGATAACTTGTGAAGCTGTATAAAAAGTAGTTCAAACTATTTTCATTTTCTGGCGATAGTGATGCGGGACATTAAATAAACAACTATACCGTACATGTTTCATAAAATCTGGGTCTGAAATTAGCAAAGTCACTCAATACTCAAGCTTAACTATCTTTTTATGTTTTTAAAATGTAAATATAAGTCATGCTGCAAACGGGCACTTCCATTTTTATTGCAAATAACGAAGTAAATTATGATTAATTTGAAGAAAACTTATGAGATATAAAAAATAGTTTGGGTACGACATTCTGGGTATTATTCAATATTTTGAAGAAAACAATGTTTAAATGAGATTACTGTGTTTCCTTGGCAGTCAAAACCAGATGTAAAACAACCACATATTCTTTAAAATAATACAAAGGTTGAGCTTAAGTATTGAGTACATTTGGGGATTTTTGCCGCCGATATAAGTAATTATATTTATACTAAGAACCTGCAGCAAAACATCACTACAAAGATCACATCCAGACAAATAAACACATATATAAACATCAGATAAACATTCAGAAAGTTTAAGTCTGTTGTGAAGGAAAGGACAGATTTCATGAAGCAAGCCCTCGACCTGAGCGATAAAGATATGTTAATTACAATACATAAAAATATGTTTTATTAGCAGATGTGGTTAGGCATTTTGGCACGGAAATGTTAGCTGTGTTGTTAATGTCATCATCGTCAAACAAACAGCATGAGCAGAAGAACTTGTGTACGTTGTTATCTTGGTGGTTAATATCAATATCTGCAATAAATAGTACAAACTGTTGGTGTTTCTCAATCATTTCATCATATTTATCTCCATATTTTTCGCGTCGTCTTTTCTCCCTTTCTGCAGCACGTTTGGCTTTGCCCTCAAAGTATGCCTTCTTTTCTTCCTCTGTCATATTTTCAAGGTCAACATCATCGTCATCTGTGGTACAATCGCTAAATGCGGCTTCCAACTTCTTCCTACCATATTTGTCCGTCTGATAATTTTTCTTCCCTTTTCCTCCGGCACCACCTCCGCCTCCTCTTCGCTTTGGATTTTCCTTTTTCACCCTAACTTTACCTCCTTTGCCGTCAGATACCTCCGTGTACACACTTAAGATATGAAATATGTGCATAAATACACATGGAGACTTAAATTTACATTTACATTTCGGGAAACATTTTTTGAATTTAAATTATTATTTAGAAATTTGGTATAAATATTATAATTAAAATAAGCCAAAACATGGTCACTTATTGCCTATATTTCTGACATTACTGTTACTCATCGGTATATTATATATCTAGTTTTTTTTTAAGACGTAAAGTCACGTTTTCTTACCTTTCATCATCTGAAACAGAATGGAAAAGAAATTAATAAAAATGGTTAATACTTCTGCAACCACATGTTCTTGATAAGTGCCCTATAATTAACATTTGAACAAACACTTTAATGTACTTATTTTGGTGCGTTAGGAATTTAATGTTGTACATATGGTTGTTATTCTTGAAATATTGATAATCCTACTTCTTTCAAATTTAGTATAAATATCTATACTTTAGCACCAATCGATCGTCAGTAATGCAAATTTTGAAGAAAAAAAATTAACACTGCTTATGTCAGTAAACAGCGAAGAACATGTAAATTCAAGTAATATGTACTTTCAATTCAATTTGAATTTGAGGTTTGTTTTATGCATCACTCTACAATTTTTCAGTCTTATAATGACGGAGAGTTTATTGGTAGGTGAAAGAACCCGATTACAATACACCCGAGAATACACCCGGCCTTCCACAATTAAACTGACAAACCTCTCACAAACTAGAGTGACTCGAACCAGAGTTGGCTGGAGGTGAGAGACTTAATGGTTTGAAGCGAAATGCTCTAACCACTCGACCACTGAGGTTGCATTTCAACAAATATTCCTAAACTTACCACTGTAAAAACTCTCTGCTTTTCCGTAACCAATAACATTTCCTTTGGCATCCTTGATTTTCTTTTTCCTCATTGTACGTCTTGTTCCACCTTCGCTGACCTCGCTGTAGTAGCTATGGTCACTATCCTCACCTCCACGTTCTTTTTTACCTTTCTTTTTCTTTGCTTCTTTTTCTTTCTTTTTCTTGTCATACATTCGCCCGCCCTCTTTATAACTGTCCTCACTATGATAAGATTCACTTGCACTGTATGTACCATCAGCATGTTTTTTCTTTCGTTTCACGTGACGGGTCCCGCCCTCGCTTACCACACTGTAATAACTATGAGCACTATCTGGACCATGTTTTCTTTCCCGTCTTCTCTTCCTTCTTCTAGCAGCCCCTTCTGGATCATCATCACTGTGATAAGATTCAGGCTCACTATACGTTCCATCTTCTCGTTTCCGCCTTCGGACAACGTGCCGTCTGCCTCCAGCACTGTAGGTGCTTTTGTAGCTGTATTCACTATCGCTATCAGGGTCCCTTTTCCCGGCTTTTCTTGCTCTTCGATCTCCTTCTGTTTCCTCTTCATCTATTCCAGCTCCCTGACCACCTTTTCCTTTTCCCCGTTTTCCTTTCTGCATGGACTCAAACCCACTGTCTATGTCAGATCCCTTTCCTATTTTCCTAAAAAAAGGCAAAATTTTAAACAAATTAGAAGAAAGAAATGCATTGCTTGCTTTGATATATAAACATGTATTTTATATATTACACTGTCAGCCATCTAAACACACCTACCAAACTTGAGTCTCAGAAAGCATAACGTTACAATAAGTTTGATTTCAAATATATCAATAATACAGAGCACGCTCAACTTAAAAAATAAATACGAAATAAGAACTTTGGTGCTAAATGCGAAATATGCACATGTGTGTTGTTTACGATAATCACGCATTTGATTACGTATCACAGAGTTAATAATTTACGGATAATATTATCCTGTGAAATAATTGAAATTATCGGTCAATATATGTGAAATGTTATATTATTTACTTCTTGAATTTCTTTCCTGTCAGTGGATCGACTACGACTTCGTAAACAGTACCATCCTTTCCTACAATCCTTTGGCCTGCTTTAGCTATATGTAAACAAGAAATATACATTAATTTCAGTTCATAGCTTTGCATTTGAATTCTACATAAATATTACATCATTATTTGCTTTAGACATATAAATCAAAATAATAAAGTAAAATTTCAGAACCTCAGATTAGTATCAATATCAAGCTTTAACTGTATGTAATTTCTTTGTATCCTAACATACAATGTACTAACTTTTAGCAATTGACAAAGAAACAATTTTCCCCATGCTCAACTTTATAACAGTTATGAAAAGGGTTTAGAAATTACGTCAAAATGATAATTCTTTTTACACTTTTGTCAGTGATGTTTTCAATATACTAGATTTAGGATAAATAATAAAACCAAGGTCAAGTGTTCGAGATTTTCTTACTACGTAAATCGACCATCAGCACCCCCTTTATACAATTAATATTATACCATAACTTTACAGAAGTTACGTATAACTGTCATGTTTAAAGATTAAATATAACTAACAAGTCGAACAAATTTTTACGAATGAGCTTGTGTCAGCTGTCGAATTTCACTTAATTTAATCATGAGTTACTTCTTCTAAATACTATTAACAATACCAAAGTTGTATTTTACTAAAGAGGCAAAAACAAATGTTGAAGACGATTGTTTTTGTCAATAAGACTTCATCAACTGAGCTCGAATTTGATATCGATGTATATTTCCGAAAGAAAAAGTGGTATTACACAAGGTCAAATAATAAATCTAAATGTATTGCCAAATCTGTCCAAGTACCCACAGTAAAATGAATATCTTGGTTTAGAGAAGTTTAGAATTTAAATGGTGCTATTTGAGCGAAATATTATTGCAGTATAAAATAGTTGGCTGGTACCGAAATACTAGGTAATGGGTTTATTTATACCCTCAGGAACTCAAACGGTTCACCAGCAGTGGCAACGGTCCAGTAGTTATAAATATTTTCATAAAGTAGGTTGTTGAATTGTTAATACTAATTGAGACAATAATTTACCACAGGGGTTATTAAAGTTATCCGTGACACCTGATCCCGACTCTGGTTTTCCCAGAGGTCCGTAGTCGTCCATTTTTTCTTTCTTATACATGTATCATATCATCAAGTTAGATCAGTGAAATATGAAAATAACGTATAACAACATTGATACACGTCCTACCTATAGATATCTAAACTAAATTATTTGACTTGAAATATTTGTGATATATGTATTATTAACGGTATGTATGTTTTGATACAAGTCGTTGAATCCTTTTGTATTTTACGGATCTTGATTTCACACAAAATGAATGGAATTTGTTTCGCGAATTCATGAATTTAATCTCCGAATGATTACACATTTTTATAAAAATATCTATGTACGGGCAGTATTCAATAATGAATTATCACAACATCCAGCGCAAAAAGATTTAAACAATGCGAAAATAGATTCATATTAAGTTTGTCAATATTCATACCATCTCGAATTTCCTGATCATCTGACCCTCCTGAGTAGACCGTTGATGCTTTCTCCCAAGAATCAATAACTTCTCCTTTTTCCAGAGCAATGAATTTCTTGAGGAAATCCGGGTCGCCACCAGATTCCTGGAATTGTTTATATTCCTCTTCTGTTAACAACACTTGCTTCTCTATCAAACGACCACTTTTTGTGCGAATATATGTTTTTACAACTTTCATTGGTGTAGGGTCAGCCTTTTTCCAACCCTCCACCTCTCCTGCATCGTCTCCGAGATATTTACCCAGAATGTCTTTTGCATCAGCGCCACCTTTAGTTAATTTCTCATAGTCGTCAGCGGATACATACAATGTTTTTTCAACCAGTCTTCCACTTTTCGTTCTCACCATTGTTTTTATAGCCTTCATTGGCTCTGCACTTTGCCACGATTCCAGTTTTTCACCCTCACCAAGAGGCATGTATTTCTTAATTATATCTGCAGGATCTTTCCCTTCTTTAATCATAGCGTCATAATCATCTTGAGAAATCATGATTGTTTTCTCCACTAGTCTTCCACTCTTAGTTCTGACGTATGTTTTAATTGTTTTCATTTTCGCGTCATCCCAACCCTCGATAGTCTCACCTTCCTTTGCATACTTTTTCAGCAGATCCTTTGCATCGGCTCCGGCTTTAATAGCATCATAGTCTTCTTTAGACACATACACCAGTTTCTCTATTACGCGACCACTCTTTGTCCTAACATAAGTTTTGATGGCCTTGACCT
Organism: Atrina japonica; assembly: GCA_030159075.1. Lineage (NCBI taxonomy): Eukaryota > Metazoa > Mollusca > Bivalvia > Pterioida > Pinnidae > Atrina > Atrina japonica. Next base: position 698,166 of record BROG01000076.1, on the reverse strand, counting down.
CATCCTTATCCCAGGATTCCAGACCTTGAGCTTCATCTTTTGACAGATATTTCTTTAAGATATCGCCTGCATTCCTTCCTTCTTTGAATGCCTCGTAGTCCTCCTCCGAAAGGAAGATTATCCTTTCTACCAAACGTCCACTCTTTGTTCTGATGTATGTTTTTACGGCTTTCACCTCTGGAAGTAAAATGAAACTTTAAGCATTATTTAAACTGAAATTACTTGCAGTTTGAATATTCTAAGCAGTATACATGTATATGTAGAATCCATAAACTTTGTGAATCACATTTACTTTTTAATTACATATTTTTCGAACTGGTTGGTAGTTGTTATTCTTGTATAAATTTTCTTTAACTTACGTTTTTCCCGAATGGATTCGAGTCTTTGTTTCATTATAAGTTCCCGTTGCCGCTGCAAATACAAATGAAAATGATCTCATATCTTTGACAAATATTCCCCCGCTAAACCACGCACCTTAATTCGTTGGTATAGACTAAAATGATTTACATTTTGGAATGAAATTTGGTGCTTTAAGAGGACAATTCCAAAAAATTTACGCTAATTATACAATACATGTGAAATATTCCTTCGAAGTTGATGCCAAGTAATGCCTAATGATAGTAATTAGCTGAATTTAAATGTTATAATGTTAACATTGTACTTACTTGTAACTCCAGCTCTTCTAGCAGACATTTGACATACCAGTATCCATGGCGATAACCGCCACCAACCCGGATGTACTTGTGCTGAAAATAAATAACTATATTTTATATTTCATCAAAACGCAATTCCCCAGAAAAGCAGATATGTCTAAAGTAAATCTATCACCATGATGTTCATCCACCTGTTCATACAGGTGGATTTCCTCAAAACGTTTTGAGATGGGTATCTAAAGTAAGATGCATGCACTGTGTATCATTATATATATATATATATATATATATATATATATATATATATATATATATATATATATATATATATATATATATATATATATATATATATATATATATATAGTTTTCCATAATAGCCGAGACGCCACGAAACATCTATCTTCAAGTTTACGAACTTTTGCTTTATAGGCGCGGACCTGGTTTAACAAGATATGTTTATGCAACACAAATGTCCCCGGTCATAACAAATTTCTATGCTAGCAAAATATTGCAACGTCCAACATTTTTACCCCACCCAAGGGGCATATGATGTCAGTGAAGTATTAGCAACCCTTACATGAACTTATAGTCTAAGTTTGGTTACTGTATCACAGTCCAAACTTGAAATATTGCACTAAATATGTAACCGGGACGGAAGTTCGGACAGACAAACAGAGAGACAGACAAACAGAGAGACAGACAAACAGAGAGGCAGACAAACAGAGAGACAGACAAACAAAGAGACAGACAAACAGAGAGACAAACAAACAGAGAGACAGACAAACAGAGAGACAGACAAACAGTGAGACAGAGAGACAGACAAACAGCGAGACAGACAAACAGTGAGACAGACAAACAGAGAGACAGACAAACAGCGAGACAGACAAACAGAGAGACAGACAAACAGCGAGACAGACAAACAGAGACAGACAAACAGAGAGACAGACAAACAGAGAGAGGTAGACAAACAGCGAGACAGACAAATAGAGAGACAGACAAACAGAGAGACAGACAAAAAGAGAGACAGACAAACAAAGACAGACGGACGATCCAAACCACTAGATGCCCTGACGGACCTTTTAGGCTGGGGCATAAAAATATGAAGAAAACAATAAAGAAATCAGAATACCAATCTACTATGGCATATCTATAAAGGTATGGGAATTTCTCACAATTAGTAATCTGCTTGCATAAACGAGATAAGTAAACCATGGCCTAGGTCATCGACAAATTATAGTACGTTAATTGATACATACTTTAACAACATCTTAAAAAATATCGCGTAGAATGTAAAAAGTTAACATAATTGCTGTGTACTCGGTACATAGATATTAGAGAACAACGGCGACCAGCACTCAATTTTTTTACGTCATGACATAAAAGTAACGGGACAAGCAGTGCAAAGCTTTTTAATTACAATTTGAAATTTTAACTTTGAAGTAGTCCTCAAAATATATATCAATATCGTATGATCTGATCATTGCTACAAAGTATAAACATGTCCATGAAGAACCGTTTTTCTAGACAATCAAAAATGTAAAAAGATCTAGAAGATTGTTTTCTAATATCAGTTGAATCCATTTTTCCTAAATATAAATATTTAACCTTCTAATTTTCAATACTTGGTTATTTAAAAGTCTTTAAACGCTTTCTTCAGATTAAATGAAACTGAACTATCGTTTTGTCGAGTTTGATTGTACAGTGGCGTCCTGAACTGATTTCTATAGATATCAGATAGGCTAACAGAATCTTTTTATTTCTACAATTACTACCGACTTATTGAGTAGATGAAAAGCAAATAGATCTTGATCGGGTGCACCTGTTTTATTTTTTTTTTATTTTATCAATCATCGACTTGAGATTAAAAGTTCCAATTATCCACGTTTTGCCCCTTTTTGTACTAAATGCCTTTAGGTAGTTATTCTTTAGAAGCTGTCTATTCTATTCGATAGATGTTTGTGAGAAACTGATTACAGTTCTAAGTTCAAAACAAATTATTTAAGATGAGTCTTAATTATTGACATTTCATTCATTCAAACTGTTAAAATTCAATTTTCTTCTGAACAAAATTAAATGAGACATGAATAGATTGAACACTTTATATTATTATTCTGTTACGAGAATATTCAAAGACATGAAACAGTCAATTCTATCATTTTTCGACGATACTTTTTAAAACAAATCTGTTTTAAACTTATATTTAATTTGCTTGGCATAGATCTTGAAGTTGCAAGAATTCTAATCAAGAAACACAAAACTGGTTGTGGTCAGTTTGAGTATTTTTACAACATTTGACATTGAAACATCTCCTGTACCTTAGCCATCTGTATTTCATATGTATTTCAGTTAACAAGATCAAATATTTTTATAACGAAGAAAAGAACGACATTTTATCGGTAGTTAAATGAAATTGAAATTGGAACTTACAGATTCACATTTCTTATGTGGAACTTTCAGTAGACATTTTAAACAATCTTCTGTTGCAGTCTGAAAATGAAAATATTTAAGTAGAATTAGCTCGAACAGCAATCAGAATCATTACTGCAATTGAAAAATAAGAGTACATTAAACAATTTAAGATTCTATTTTACATATCATCCTTACTTACGTTCTTAATTAGTAATATGACGAGAGGGAAATGCCAAGGTAAGAGGATATGAGAATACAGTGTGTGTGTGTGTGTGTGTGTGTGTGTGTGTGTGTGTGTGTGTGTGTGTGTGTATGTGTGTGTGTGTGTGTGTGTGTTGGTGTGTGTATAGGTGTGTGTGTGTGCGTGTGTGTATGTGTGTATAGGTGTGTGTGTATAGGTGTGTGTATGTGTGTGTGTATAGGTGTGTGTGTGTGTATAGGTGTGTGTATGTGTGTGTGTGTTACAAACAAAACATCAAACACGACAGCAAATATATTGCAAAAACTAACTCAGTGCATGTACAATTATATTAATTTAATTACCTTTGCTAAAAATGGGGAGTCTGCAGTCAATCGATTTTTAAGGTCTGGGGTCCGCCTGTATTTCGCTGAATATCTGGCTCTGTGGTCGACGTTTGGTGTATATTTCTGAAAATATATATATTTCATATTCTAAAATCTCCGAAAAAAAAATAAATTCTATATCAAATATAGGAAATCACTGTAGTTATGACAGATATCGTTTTACATACATACATACATACATACATACATACATACATACAAACATACATACATACTTGTGTATACATACCAAATATATTTCCATTTTAATTTCGACTTTGTATTTCATCTAAAATTTATATGTATAGCGAAAGACAAATTCAATGTTTTCCCTTACGAGGAAAAGCAAAGACGTCACATGACGGAAAATGGCGGAAAATTGTGTTTTGAAGTATTTGTTTGCATATATATTATATGTCTAAAAGTACATTGAAATTATATTCCTTGTTCCTTGTATTAGATTCCGGGTATTGATGACAGAAAAAATTACTCAAAAGTATAATCTAGAAAAAGCAAAGCCATTTTTCTCTTCTATGTAATATTTTTCGTTGACACAATTTCGAAATATGTGATATATATGAACATACCCCGGGCAAATGAATTTCCATTACTATGACAATTACGGAAACCTAGTTAGCTTCAAATTCCGTATGAATTTACTTCGAACATTGAATTTGATTTGTAACCTCAATGTCAAGAACATCACTTGCTTCGTTAGTGATTTATTACAAAAGGAATGAGACTTGCAGCTACATAATTATTATCAATTACACTTAATTAAACCATAAATACGATTCTTTTGTAATGTTTAATACATGTGTTTTCTACTATTTCTTCCCGATAACCAAACATTAAGGAGAAATTTTTTTCTGATATATCTATATGGATCACAAGTGCTTCGGGGTTGGAATACAAAACAGTATGATTTAATTTCAGATGTTTGCAAAGTGCCCTTTTATCAACAAACAGTAAAAGCAACACTCACAGAGACAAATACACAGAGAGTAAAAACAATTATTTTTATTTGCAGAGTACAGAAAAAGGCCACTTCCCATCAATGTTCTGTTTATATCTTATTTAGATATATGTTACGCGAGATATGGTAAATAATTGTAATTAAAATTTGGAGGTAGACTTATTTTAGCTGACATCGTTGTTGTATATTGAAAGACAACAGTCAAAAGACAATTATACCTGTCCTCACAGAGGTCTTTATTTGTGGGCGTTTGAGTTGTAAAAATGTAGTATGATGTGATTATATTAACTTCTGTCAACACGTCCAGTTAGAAGTAATGAAACGATGTCAACTCTAAATATATACACCAGATGCATGTGTTAATAATACATGTACTCATCTCTGAAAGGTCATATCTGTCGTAATACCCACATCACATAGATAAATCAAAAATATATTCATGAGCGTAATAAATAATATCGAATGATATATTGAACAGAATAACATTCATATCATAATAGTACAAAAACGTCACTATATTCGTGGATTCTGAATAGAGCTATAGAATTCCAGACTATATCGACATCAGTATAGTATACCGAAGTATGAAATGGTTGTTCACATCTAAGGATCCGTCGTAGGCAAAATGATATGTCAATGATAAAGATAGAATTAGTATTAAACAATATATGGGACATTAGTGACAGATATGCTAAAGACATAACGACAAGGCTGTCATCACGTTAGGTGTTCTCAGTATTAACCCTTGGCAGACCGAACATCATGATATTTGTCAGCTGTATTTGTTCTGTGTGTATCAGTGTGTGTAAAAATCACAGAATTCAAAGTATAAATCTTCAGGATGTCCAGGATACAATACACAAATCTGGTGAATACTGGACAAACATGGACCTCTGGAAATCCAGAGGAGGGATCAGGTGCCATGATGCAGAGGAGGAATTAGGTGACATGGAGGGGTAAGCATCTCCTGTTGACCGATAACACCCGCCGTGAGTCCACAGTCAAATTCAAATGATATAGGTGATGAAGAAATCGTCGTAACGAGTGGTACAGACTACTAAACCATAGAAGTTCTAAATGTTATATTTCAGATACTTGTATAGATTAATCAGTATATTAGATTACAGGGGATGCTTACTCCTCCATGGCACCTGATCCCACCTCTTGGTTTCCAGAGGTCCGTGTTTGTCCATTTTACTGGATTTGTATCTATGTCCTGGACATCCTATTGATTTATACTTTGGTATCTGAAATTGTTATATTACACTGTTATATAGTGTACAAGACCGTTACAAATTTATCGTTACATAAATCAACAGGTCTATACCATGAGTGCAAATATTTTCCGAGATCTTAATTACAACTCATTTTGTATTGCATTAATTCCATTTCAATAACTATCATGTTTGTGCAATCAAGGTAAACAATTATGACTAACATGTGTCGTTTTCGTTATGCATTTCATGAAACGTACATTATTTCACCGTTCAAAGCTTTAAAATACATATGCGTCAATAGGGAGTCGTTTTAACACGTAAAAACCTGCGTTAATGAGTTGTTTCATTTCCTATTAGCTATGCTGTTACAATGATATCAACAAAATCGCTTATCACTGCAATACACGCCATTTACTGGGAAATGAATGTAAAGTTTAAGCAATTTGAACCCAATACAGAAACTGACATACGAATTAGATAATTTGATCAAATTAAACCTGGCAAATAGTAAGTAAGTGATATATTTAACCTCCTTGTATCATATATCACGTTAGTCGTCTGATTTCATTTCTTTCCTTTAGAAATGAAATATAAGTGTACGAACAAAGTATTACCTTGAATATATATCGTACAAGTCATTATATGGGCTACCTATCTTGTCACACACACACACACACACACACACACACACACACACACACACACACACACACACACACACACAGATATATATGGCAGATTTCACGTCCACGTCAATTCCGTCCATATTTATTTTACACACAATTTATATAATTTGTTTCTAATGTTACACTTGTGCTAGTGTTACTATTGTTGGACGGAAATTTTCAAATGTTATTTTCAATATCAATGCTTGCAACCAATGTTCCTTCAGCCATGAAATACACGTTTTTAGATGTCGTCATTTGCTTTAAGATCACTGCATTCTGGGTAAATGTGTGCTGATGTAGTAAAATTTCCATTGCTATTGTTACACGTTGTGGAGACAAAATAAATTATGTAACATAAGCAACGAAAAACAAACCCACCAGATCAACTGTTTTCTGGCATGTATGACTTCAAACCGACTTTAGCCATTTCAGAATTGAAAACTCATAGTGCTTATGTCACAATTATATCGCCAAGCCGCTACACAAGACAAATAATAGGACATAAATGCTGCTAACGTTACGCATGATAATCTATCAACGCCATTTCCGACTTTGAGAACCGAAAGTCTTCATAACTTTATGGGTCGAGAAAAAATACAATAAAAGATTCACTGTATGAAACATTGTCAACAAAATCAACAAATTCTTATTCAGAAACATTTCATAAACACATCCTATAATTCATCCAATATTACAAAAAATCTATCACGTGTCTATCACGTTTTCTATAATGCACTTGTTTCTCTGAAAAATTGTAATAGAAATCATATCCTGACTTTGATGTCAAAACAATCATACCGAACAATAATATCAAAGTGAATGTCATCGAATGCTAAATCGAGTTCTGAAGGTGAAAATTCGATCGTTTCTTCCTCTAGCATTAGAGATCAAACCCCGTAATCATCTCAATGTTTACATGTATACGCTCAATACAAACGCATTCAAGCGTTTTAGTCACATATAGAACAATGTTGATTGATTAAAGGTTGTGTTTACTGCTTTGAAATAGTTATTGTCAATTACGACCGGACTCTTAGATGATATTATGTTTTCATCACACACTTAACGTTGTAACCTTAACACATTGTTACATTGACATCAGTAATAATCCTCTCTGAGATGTCGGGCAACCAAAATAAAGATTTATAAGTGGTATATAAGTAAGTAGAAAAATAAAAATACTGCATGGTAATTTAAAGTGTATACATTTGTTTAAAAAATTGACAAGTATTACTTTTGAAGTAACCATGGCCATTCATGTGTGAGAGAGAGAGAGAGAGAGAGAGAGAGAGAGAGAGAGAGAGAGAGAGAGAGAGAGAGAGAGAGAGAGAGGGGGGGGGATTCCATTAATTAGATACAGTTGAATAAAATAAATAAGATATTGTGAACAAAAACAACAACATCTAGAAGTTTCGTTGTAATTTTGTTCGAAAAAAATGTTTGTACAAAGTTCAGAATGAACCTTGTTTACCATAAATATGTTTCTAGTTGCGCAAAGACAAGTGCTAGTCTAGTGATATTGATTATTGATATTGAAAGGACAAAAATTAAAAATCATATTTCACATTTTTACGATTAAAGGTGTATATCTGTTTTAATCTGCTTTGCCCGTCTGCTGTTATTTTGTGAAGATCCATTTTACCAAAACATTCAACATTTCCCAACCTGCAGATGATTGAATATATATATATATATATATATATATATATATATATATATATATATATATATATATATATATATATATATATATATATATATATTTATATATATCGAACTATAGATAATATAACTTGCCCAATTTCTCAGAAAATCAACTGCGCCTAGTGAATGATACAGGTGGTTACTCCTGTCCAGCAAAGGAGCCGAATAACCACACCGAATTGTGTCCAGATCACAACTTCTCGTGTTCCGGTAAAACCATTCCGGGGTGATGGCACGTTCATTCATTTTTCTGATAATTATAATTGAGTCCAACTCCCTTCCTCTATCTCACCATTTCAAAAAGTTCAATGAAACTACATTTTCCCTTGGGAACATTCAAGGATAGATGTTTTTATAAAACTGTGAATTTCACATAGTTTCCACACACATTAGTCATCTCTGTGAATGTTTGTCGATTCTAAATACAAGTGCAATATCTCCATTTCTCTCCCTGTATTCATGCGTCACAACCAATATGCCCGTGGCAGTGAATAGAAGACTGCAGAAGTTATAAAAATGTTTAGATTTAACTCCAAGTCGAGACAGAGCCTTTATCAAATCAAGGACTCTTCGCTATTCAGCTGAAGACTTCAGCATGTATATTCCGGTATTTAAAAAATAAAGCAATACGGATACATACTATTTATCTCTGTAGCACTTACTTACAATATCTTTTTACAGTACATAAATTAAATGTTTTTGTTAGAACGCGGTGTCATCCTTACTGAATACAGACCTGAATTTAAAGCTTTATTTTCTGTGTTTCGTGTAGTTGTAAAGCTTTTCTGCTATATTTTGATAAGTGATTAAGAAATCAATGGAACTCAATAGTCGATAATTCGACTCGCGTCAATATTATGTGTCTAAATGACTTCGGTTGTTTACGACACAAAACTCCTTTTAGGTGAAATACGACTCCATGTTTTTGATATTTTTAATATTTGTTTCTGCAAAGGTAACATAAGTGCAGATGTCAATTGAGGATATACCAGATTATTTTGCTATTGCTAAATACGTCTTTGACCGTCATTGAAATCATGTAAACAACAGTGAAGACAAAAATCATTTGGTAATTGTAAAAATCTCTCTCTCTCTCTCTCTCTCTCTCTCTCTCTCTCTCTCTCTCTCTCTCTCTCTCTCTCTCTCTCTCTCTCTCTCTCTGGAAGAGTATCTGTTTAAGTAAAGACATTATTCTAGATCGGACGAAATTATACAGTTGTAAGTGAAGTTTCACAAGTTAAGACTTATTTATACTTAAAACAATGCAAATTGTGTCACGACTACCGAGTCAATTGGTCGATCAATTCGGTTTTAAACCTCGTCCAAAATAACTATATAATTGAGAGCATGGCTAATGTAACTCGTCATTTGTTTCATGGGTATGACAATAAAATTTGGACCCGTTCCGGCGCATATCACAAGTGCATGATAGATAATTTGAGGGTGGTCAAAATAATGATAAATTGTATTGCAATGCCCTGAAATTTCAGCATGCAAATCACGTATGTATGTTCAATCACACGTAAACAAATTTGAAGTCATAAACGAGACGTAGATACATACGACGACGTCTTTAAATTAAAGGTGTTATATACGTTTAAACAAGAATTTCACAATGAATTAAGAACTGAATATTTTACACCCGCCATCAACAGATCGGAAAATAATCTGATGAGCGTTTTTACAGTGTAATGGATGAAAAGGTCAACAAACTGATAAGGTCATGACTCTTTTGAAGTTTTGAAATTCAATTTATTTACATAAATTATAAACAAAACGCAGCAGTTTTATACCAGGAGGGTTCTGTCAAGCAGTATAATATATTAACACACAATTTAAAAAACACGGGAATTCAAACGCCGCGGTATTTACTGTATATATATATATATATATATATATATATATATATATATATATATATATATATATATATATATATATATATATATGTAATATATATATTATCTTTACAACGACCATGTTCGTTCCAACATAGGATTGACGTGATATCGAATTTGTCATTGTAACGAAATTGATGTGGTGGGCATTTTATAGTTAGCTCACTTGATTATCATTTACGCATATAATTACATGTAAATAAATAATACAGAAAGTCATTACTGTTCTTATTATGTTATTTCATACTAATTTCACCCTTTTAATTGTCATATTTATGCAAGATAATCTTGTAAACATTGATGCACAATTATTTTTTCGGTCGCATATATTAAATCGGTGATGTCGTAAAATGCATGAATCATGTACAAAATAACCGAATGTACCTGATTTCGAGTTAGATTCTTTATTGCTTAAATAAAAAGCGCAGAGATTGCTGATACAAATTAATTAAAAATGCGTTTCATAAATAAAATCTTACTAAAATGCCTACGGCTGTCGCAAAATTTGAAGTAATTTAAAGATACGCCATTGTAAGTAAAATTGAAGAAGTGCCAATCAATAATCAAAACTCAAGTCCGTTTTAACACGACGAATTAGATGTGCAAATGGTCTCAACATGAAGAACAAATACGAATCCCAACGGAATAAGACCAGGTACCACATCGGCACAGACGTGTAGCCTAATGGAACTTGTCAACTACGTGTATTTATTTTTAATTATTTTATTTTTTTAATTTGTGCACAGCTTGTATTTTAATGTTGGTTTAGTTCAAACAAAACCCGTTTTATAAACATTAGGCCTACTGCAGTACAGGTAAGGCTAATCGTTGACGCCTATCCCCTATCAGTGCAGATCGGAAAACAATTGACGGTGTAAGAATTTTATTGACACAATTATTTTTACTTTGATCAGCAGGTGGCTTCTATGCCAGGTCGTTGTAAAGAGTTTATTTACATTGAGTTTTGTACATTTGTTCCTGGAATCTAATGTCGGAGTCGGATACCGAATATTCCGTTGTAATGAGTACTTTTTATGTACATGTACATTTGTTCCTGAGCGATTCTTGTCGGATACCGAATATTCCGTTATAATGAATGTCGTTGTAAAGCGGGCTCACTGCATATATATATATATATATATATATATATATATATATATATATATATATATATATATATATATATATATATATATATATATATATGGGTATATGCATATATATGGGTATATGCATTTCTACCGTTACGTGCATCTACCGTACTTGCCTAAAAAAAAAGTTTAGGACATGCCAGGCTAGCTTATTAAAGGATATTGATTAAATCAATCGAGTCAGCCCAAACAGGTTTACTGAATACCTGTTTGTATAATAATGATAACGATACGTAGGGGCCTGTTCGTTCCATTAGGCGCATATACATTAAATCTGTTTGTGCTTGGTGTAATGCCAAAAACCAACAAATTTAGAAAAGGCAGACGACCTTCAACCGGTGGGTCCCTAAACAGAGGTGAGATTTTTCCAATGTTCAGACAAAATTACTACTGGGCAGTTTAAATACCCAATATGCATAACAATAGGTATTTGTCAGTGTTGGTTGACCTAAAGTCGGATGACCCTAATAATAATAATAATAATAATAATAATAATTATTATTATTATTATTATTATTATTATTATTATTATTATTATTATTATTATTAAACTTACGTCATCATTTTCACGTGTTGATATGTGTGAAATCTTGATTAAAGGATAAATCATTTAACTCAACACAATTCAAAATGGCCACCTGTGGCGTTGAGCATTTCGACTACAAAACAAAGCGCAATCAGAGATCATTTGGCATATAACGTGTGTAGGTCTCGCTCACGTAAGAACAATTGTAACTGTAGAACTTGGTTTTATTTGATAATATTCAAACTACTCAATACGCCACGTGTGTGTATCTTTACTGGATCTATTTTAATTAGTCACCGTGGTTGTAGATTTAAATTTGTTTACAGCACATTGATTTGAAGAGAGGAAGCACCGGACTCGGATTGCAATATAGCAAAATTGTTCTTTATAAAAAAAAAACGCGTTTATTTTTCAGTCCCGCTTCATTCCTAAAACTCATTGAAAACAAACCTTTAGTAAGAAATAAAAGAAGAAGTACAAATGGACATTCGAAACTCCAAGTTCATTAGAATACGACAAATTGGATATGATAACATTGTGAATATGAAGAACAAATGCCAATCCAAAAACGGAATGGGACTAGGTGTTCGGGAGGGGTCAGCGTACCCTGTATGCGTCCTGCAAACTATTTTTTTTATATTTTCAAATTATTCACAGATGAGCAATGACATTATTTGTATAGTTTCGGATAATATACTCTCAACTTAATTATTAAGATGACAAATTCATATGAAAAACGGTTGATTTTAGCACGTACTTGACGTGTCTCGTTATTCGAGTTTGATTACTATAATATCGCCTTACTAAACGATCACGCGTATAATCTAAAATGTTTGAATGTACACTGTGTGACATTATTATATACCCGTCTACATCTTTATGTTAAATGAGTTTTATTTCTAGAAATATGATATGGGCGACTAAATGAGTTAGATGTTTTTATTTCATTTTCGATTTTGACAAATATTTTTATGAATACCGCTGTGCTAAATTAAGTTGACAAATAATGCACATATTGGTAATTCCAAATAAAACTTAGGATTTAAATCGCTTAATTGTACCAAAATGAACAACATACAGATATGTAACTGCATACAAACTGCATAAATCACGCCAATTATATAAAATAAAATGAATATCATTCAATAATATCACAGTAACTACACAAAAAATGCTACTTAAATTTCTTCGTCATTTAAAAATTTAAAAGAAATTCTATATCTTAAGTAGAATATTTATATAACTGACAATTTTTTACGATCTTAAAATCTGTCGGAAAAGTGTAATGTTTTCGTATTGTTTACTTACAAAGAATCTTTAAAATTTCTTGTAATCTGAGTCCCGACATTGATTGTATATTTTGGAATATCTTTCTGTATAACTATTTATTTATATAGAAGTAAAAGAATACCCCATACTCTCTTTATATCAAATTCTAATGTACAATCGGTACCACAGAACACAAACACATTAAAATTTTATTGACTTACCAAGAAATTGCTAAATATATATTTGATAAAAAAATCGGCTTCAGAAAATTTAACTTAATATATTTCGATTCTCTTGATAATGAATACATATTTCTCCTTAATGTTGATTGGTTTTGGTTTTGTGCGATTCAATTCAACTCTTTGATATATCAACCGTACAAAACATAAGCGACTCCAAGTAAGGTGTAATAGGATTAAACATATTATGATGTCATTTCGACGCCATATTTATTATCTATGCTCCTACCAATGCCGGTCTGGCTCAGTCGGTAGCGCGCTCGACTCTTGATCGTGGGGTGGTGAATTCGAGTCCAGTCGGCGGCAGGTAAGTTTCCTGCCTTTCGGATGAGACTGTAAAACCTAGGTCCCGTGTCACAGTAGGTGTCGGCACGTTAAAGAACCCTCACTGCTCAATGGCCGTAAGTGCTAAGCATAGGCCAAAATTTTAAGCCCTTCACCGGCATTTGGTCTCGTCTCCATATGAGTGAAAGATTCTTGAATGGGACGTTAAACAAGAACCTACCGATGCTATTTTATTCTTTTTATTCCTAACTAAGTCCTTAGCTAATATTTACACTCATGAAAAAGTCTAATATAAAAAAACTCAGATTACCAAAGTATAAATCTTCAGGATGTCCAGGATACATATACAAATCTGGTGAATATTGGACAAACACGGACCTCTGGAAATCCAGAGGGATTGCCACTAGAGCACCCACTATAAAGATAATCACTTCCGGTAAACTTTCCAATGTGTACCTTCAAGTTTGAGCCTAATATCACATACTTGCAATATGAACGCATTCGCTGACGTATAACGCCCCAACTGGGATGTTGATTTAGTATGCCTAGTACCAAACTCTATTTCTGGGGATATCGGAGGCTTGATTTTGAAAATCGAGGATTGAGTGCTGCATTTAGTTATAAGATAACTTTTCATAATTGGGATGGGGTGAAACGAATGTCATAGGTGATATAATAAAGAACTATGGACGATTTTCCGATTTCCGAAGTGAGCCGCGCGGACAGTAGATGTCGATAAATTACGATTTAAAGTTTCTTTAGCACAAAGATAAACAGTAAAAAATATTCATAAAGATCGTAATTATAAATGGATTGTATAGAGGCGTTTTATCCACGTCAATATTATGACTCACTTGTGTTGACGGAAATCTATACATGTTAACCATTATTAAGCTTTCAAATAAACGTTTCCGTCCTAAAATATCCAAACAATTACTGTATTGTTACAGATCACGGAATTTCAAAACGATGTGAACAAAATCTGTAGAATCCAAACAAACAACATTTACTCTATTCTTCGATTTCCGTGTATATTTGTAAATGCTATTGTATTGATCACATACACTGAAATTTACAAACAGTTAGAGTAGCTTAGAGTATTCTGCACTTTAAATAAATCTATTTCGAATTTTAGGTTACTTCATGCCCATATCACAGTCTATTCTGTTTTCAATGTCCTATGTATTTTAGTATATTAAATATCACAGATTTTGTACTAAATCACAGATACTTAAAAGTAAATGAATTGATTTATAGATATACCGTTGTTAGATCCATCAACTCGGTTTGAGTCAATAATAGCAGTGCTTAGATAATCATATACAGGAGTGTTTTGTATACGTGTCATGATAATATATACTGTATAAGAACAGGTTAACATGGACCTCTTTTACTCAATATGAAATTTTAGATACCAAAGTATAAATCTTCAGGATGTCTATGATACATATACAAATCTAGTGATTTTGGACAAACACAGATCTGTAGAAATCCAGAGGTGGTATCAGGTGTCATGGAGGAATAAGAATTCCTTGGTGACCAGTCTCACGCGTTGTGAATCCACAGTCAAATTCAATTGAAATAGATGAGGAAGAAATCGTCACAGTTGGTACAGACAAGTCAACAACCGCTATCGAACAGGTAACTCCGTGAAACAGAGTAATCGCTAACATATAGTCATGCTCCATCCTCTGGGCCTGGTACCTCTTTGATATATATATATGTCAGACTAGAGAACAGACTCGGTAATGCTATAGGTGCATAAGCAGAGAGAGAGAGAGAGAGAGAGAGAGAGAGAGAGAGAGAGAGAGAGAGAGAGAGAGAGAGAGAGAGAGAGAGAGAGAGAGAGAGAGAGAGAGAGAGAGAGAGAGAGAGAGAGAGAGAGAGAGAGAGAGAGAGAGAGAGAGAGAGAGAGAGAGAGAGAGAGAAGAAAATATCAAGGACCTATCTGATCAAAGATTTTAATAAAACATGAAGATTTTACGCAAGACTTTGTGTTCTTATATTTTTGCTGTCGGCAACTGCTCAGATGAGTAATATAACAACTGTTGTAAACTGCAAAACCATGCCCTCTCATACGACCCTCATATTTGTGTCCTTGTGTACCAAATTAAGATATATATAAGAAACCATACATTGTAATCCATTCATATTGATGGACATTGATTTTAACAATATAAATCAAATGTCACAACTTTCATTTTTCACTTTATAGAAACTGCCATCTTTAAATTCATAAATAGATTGACGACATCATAGACAATTTATTATAATTATTTGAAATATAGTTTTGGACTGTTACTTTCATTTATTTTTTAGCATTTTTTTTGCAAAATTGTAGCTTTGGTGTTATGTGTATGACGATGATAACGACGATGATTACAATGGGTGAAATGACAACAACTGTCAGAATGGTAGGAGACATGGAGACGGCTAGTGTCAATATGAACAATGGTGACAATGGTAAAGGGTGGAGGAACAGAAAAGAGATTTTCTATAGACAACAATTCGATATCATTTCAAGTCAAATCTTAAGCGATGAATAATCCTAATAAGTATGATGTTTGTGTATATCTTACAATATTCCCACTTTACATTTCTGTCGCGCCAAGTAGAGTGAAGTAGAAGAGGCTTATATTAATAAATAATACATAGATTTGTAAAGAAACCTTGACAAACCGAACAGATACACGAAGTTTATCTTTTAAAAGAAAAATGTAGATTCAACTAACACGAGCTTTTCACATTTATCAAATTCTTTTCTGGAAATAAATCCGTGGGGCTTAATGTTTTGATCAAAGCCCGATATTTGATATAAAGTTGACATGAAACCTGACATGCTAATGATATTGATTCTGATTTAACATGAAAATATTGATTTAAAAATATAGGTAAATGTACATCTTTGTTTTCAAATTAACACAGCAAGTTTTTGTTTAGGTATCAACATATCTATTAAAATCTATTAACATATTTAACTGATATGTAGTATACTGCCGTTATCCATAACATCAAAAAGACAAGAAATAAATGAGTGACAATTATTATTTGTTCAAACAGTAAATTACAGAACTTATAGCCTCATGATCGCCATTTACGGTCAGTTGTGGTGTCGATTTGTAAACTGAATATACAGCCACTAGCCAGAAATTATGATATTTTCATTTTTTACTATATATTTCATATAAAACCACAATTTTACAAAAGAACATTGCGAAGCCATTTCTTGTCGCAACGGCTTGAATAAAGTTAATAACTGTATTCTGAATTAGAATTTAAAAGATGTATTTATTTAAACAGAAAATTTAATTTCTGTGATGAAAACTCCCTAATTATGAAAGTAAAATTGAGATATCTATTTTTTTAAATTGTTACATTTTTAAAATTAAATATTAAAATATTTCATCCAAGTAAGCAATGAAACTTGGTAATATTCTCTTTTAAACGGTGAAAATTCTGTTTAAATGCGATAAGACATGGCTTCACAATACTTTATTGAAAAAATGAGGTTTTATATGAAATATTTAGCAAAAATGAAAATGACTATAAACTTTTGGCAAGGGACTATATATTTATATATATATATATATGTGTGTGTGTGATTGTGTGTGTGTGTGTGTGTGTGTGTGTGTGTGTGTGTGTGTGTGTGTGTGTGTGTGTGTGCACATTGGACAAACACGATCCTCTGGATATGTAGAGCTGGGATCAGGTGGAGTGGAGGAGCAATCATCCTCTCATCCTCACACCCGCTGTGAATTAAGTGAGGGTGAATCCTGGTTACAATTGATAAAATATATAATACATCATGCTTATATGAAAATAAAGTGTTTCTATGAAATGACCTCGCATGTGTTGCTTTGTTTTCGAGTAATATGAGTGTTAAAATTTTAATGGGGTCCCCCAGAAAGTCTTTTTCCTTTACTTGAATAAAGCAACACATTGAGGTTTAAAGTACGGGGACGTTTTATTTTTATATAAGCATGATGCTTAATACATTATAAGTTAAAACAAAATTTCTAACGCCCTATATGAGCATAATTTACTGAAATAAATTCTAACCAAAAACTACATCACTCACTTATAAGACTTAAATCTTTAGTTAAATATATTGTTTAAATGCATAACCTATTTTTGAAATTGGTCTAACCCAGAAAGATTGAACTATTCCAAAATTATAATTCATCAAGAACCCAATTCTATCCAAAAATTAGCAAAACATTCACGCAACGGATGATTTTAGATAGTAAATAGGAACATAAAAAAAATACACAAAAGTTTTATTTCTATGCCTATTTAAATTAAGTCGCCTGCATATCTAATTTACATTTCTTATGCATTTAGAATAAAAAAAATTAATTCAGAACAACTTGTCTTAATAAAAAGTTGAAGAAATTGATGAATTGGGGTTAAATGAAGCTATGCATTAATTTATACTTTATCACTTTACACATCATTTTTATCAACACACATTACAAGACCTTTACAAATTAACAAGAACTCAGAACATCGTGTACTTTTTAGTATATTCCATTAAGGCACACAAGCATTTGATCGAGTCATATCAATGTTGTCAACATGTAAATTATTTTGTAAAGGGAACCTGATATGGTGAATGTTTAAATGCCACTTTTCACTTTCCAGACACATCGTATGATAAAGACACTTTCTATTTCTATCAAATATAGACTTTCAGAGCAGAAATCTCTACCGGACGGCAGTATTTTACTTTTCATAGTAAGTACTCGTACACCAACAGAATCAAGAGTCAATTGTCTGATACTCCAACTACTCAAAAATGCACACCTTACACCGTTGATAAGTAAAAGACCCCTCATGTGGAGACGCAGACTTTGCAAACTCACCTCACTACGGAGTCTTCCATGCGGTGTGTTATGGTATAACGTAATCATGACCTCTAAAGAGGAGATCATTTATCTTACTTTGCAGACTGTGTCCTACTATTAATATGGCCATTTATTTTGATTATGGCGAGAAGATGACACCTTGTTAACGATTTTGTAAAATTATAATCCTAAATACACAATTTTGATGTCAGAAACGTACGGTTTGCTTTTATTTAAATTCAAACAAAAAAGAGACTGGATTGTCCTCTGGAATCTTTAAGTGACAAGTGATTTTACCTAAAATGATAATTTAAAGTGCATTTGTACTTGCATATTCCTAACAGATTTTTATCTTGATATATATATATATATATATATATATATATATATATATATATATATATATATATATATATAGATAGATAGATAGATAGATAGATAGATAGATAGATAGATAGATAGATACACGTTCATACATACAGACGCTTTAAGCACATAATTGTCGGAAAAATAAGTTGAGGAGGAACTGAACAAACTTTGCCCTGGAAATAACGTGACATAAATGCAATTTTATGACATAGCTGTAAAACTCTTTTCCAGCATTTGCAATTTTAAATTATATTTAATTATACCACGCTTTGCCTTACCTTTCCATGATGGCGGAGGGATGGCAGCCTAGCATAATTGCGAGGTGTATTGTTGTAACTTCCGACGGAAGGGGGCTGAAACACGCAGGAATCTGTAAAGAAAGAGAGAAAAAATCTTTGTCAAAATCACACCTAACATTTCTCTAACAGATACACATATTATGACTATTACATTAACGCAAATAACATTCAGTATTGCTCAGATTCTGACCAAATTATTGGTTTAAAATCTATTTTCATTTTGTTACTGGAGAAATGATATTGTTTGATTATTACATGTAGTTGACTTCTCATCAAGATGTTTTTTTATTTGTATTTTAGTGTCACTAAATTTGTCTTTTGCTAAGAACGTGTTTCAATGCAGCGAAGTGTCCTGAAAGTATCACTCCTACAAAACACATGAACTTGTTGAAGTTGTGTTTGAAAGTCCCACGATATTTTACATGTCTTATACCGCGTGTCTGTATAATGAACAGTTACTTCCGGTTTTAAAGAAGTTTATATTTTGATCCGGACAAGGGATGCTTTAAACCCTATTTTCAAAAAATATCTAATATAGAGTATGTACATTTTATTACAGCTTCATTTTGAGATAGCAGTCTCGTATTAGCTGTCTTTTTAAATTTTGTGAAATTTGCTGAAATTATAGTCTGAGATCGCGGGCTGAGTCAACTAAATTATAAAACTTTATACACGTTGTTGCAGTTTGCATTTGAGATTGCGGGCTGAGTCCAGTGACTTATAAAACGTTATACATTTTGTT
This sequence comes from Atrina japonica, assembly GCA_030159075.1. NCBI lineage: Eukaryota > Metazoa > Mollusca > Bivalvia > Pterioida > Pinnidae > Atrina > Atrina japonica. The sequence goes on along the minus strand of BROG01000076.1, from coordinate 678,350 downwards.
CCAGTCTGCGTTTGAGATCGCGGTCTGAGTCAACTGAATAGTAATATGTTTTATATATTTTGTTGTAGTTTAAGTTTGAGATCACAGGACCAGCCAAATATCTGATAAACATTTTGAACATTTTTCTTCAGTCTAAGTTTGAAATCTCGGGATAATGCTAGTCAACGTACTGTCTGATAAAGACATAGAACGGTAAAGTAATGTTATGTTAATCGATTTCAAATGCTGGACGCGGTTCTTAATGTCAATCAAGACTGACGTTTAATGTTTTAATACCAAGTTCAAAGGTTAAAGCTTGAAGAGCTATCAATTTTCCTTTTGAAAAGATAATTCCGGAATGGCAAAAATCAATTTAAAGGTGAGCGCTCCAAGATTTCTAAAAGTAAGCTATAAAATATGTAGAAATTGTACTTAAAGAGGCAGAGGACGTTCAACAACATTGTTTTCTCCACAGTCAGGTTGTTATTAAACGGACAACGCTGTTTTGACGAGCCATTCGTTTCTACTATGAAGTCAAGGTTTAAATTCTTTCCACCTAAGCAACAGACATATAAGTAATTCGGTTTAAGGTGACCCAAACCGTCTTAAATTTAAATTCACATTTCAATATGAATGCTTATTTAGTTCCCTAGATGAAGATAGTAGACCTAGTGCAATTGTTCTCTTTCTTATTCTTTGTTTTTTCCTTCAAACAGTGAAATTGTTCGAAGCGTTTCCCAGTACCCATGTATCGTACTTTTACGCAGCGTGACTGGATTTTAAACCTGCATGTTACTTGTGTATCCATGGTTTCAATTTTACTGAAAGTTTCTATATGGTAACGACAGGGTTTCAAGGAGCAATTTCAAAATTATTTTTTCCTCACAGAGAATGCATACGTCTTCTGACAATGGGTAACAAATAATATTTTGGGAAGATTTTCTATTACTGGTGACAGTTACAATATGATCTAGTTGTTTTGTATTACCATTCTCACGATTCACTGATGTTCATATATAAACGGAATCTTAAAGTCTAAAATATGATATATGCCGAATCTAATATAAAATAGATATTGTCTTTAAGTGTTTGAATTTTATTGATAATCATCTAAAATATGTAATGTATGTCTTAAAGGGGCATTAGCTGTGTTTACACCAAAAATCATTTCCATTTTTTCTACTTTTACTACTTGTACTTGATGTACAATAACAAATAAGAGCTATACCCAGGCATAAAACATTTGATATTCCTACATAATTGTGAAAATAAGGTAAGGTCCAGTGTAGTATTCATATACAAATAGTAAGGCAGAGTTTTTCAATTACAAGTGAAAACGTGCCAAACCTGGGGTACTGAAGCAATTTTCACAAAATATATAGGTAATTTAGGAATGTTATGCCTGAGTATATCTCTTTTTTGTTAATGTATATCAATCTATGTAGTAAAAAAGGTAATATTCTTTTTTTTAAATAAAACACAGCTAATGCCCCTTTAATTTCATCCCTTGGAGGAGACCTATCAGTTAATTCATTCACCCCTAAAGACGCATTTGGGCTGTCTAAAGTAATTGATTTACAGAAGAGTCTTTTTCAGGGGTTGACGAGTTAGTTTAGATATATATCACGTAAATTTAATATCATGGCAAACCTAATACAACCATACTGAAAACGAATATAGCCATTTAATGAGAACTGAAACATTTATGAGATATTTGGATTATAAGATTATAATTCAAACCAACAGTCCCAATGCTCAACACAGTCAGAATTGACATAAATAAGTCAGCCTTGAGCAACCAATTAATATAGTGTCGAATTCCACATATATAATGTCCAGGTAACGTTTATGTTTTATCTACCCTAACCTTCAAAGATTAAATTCTGTGACGTATATTATGTTATTAATCAAGGCTCTGTTTACACAGGTATTTAATTACTCTCCAATAACTGAAGGGGTCGAACATATTGCTAGACAGATTATGTGCATTCTGTTCAAAGCATTTGTAAATAAAACATTTGGCAGATACTTTGATGTTTACATTGGCGACACTTTGTTTACGGGTACTTAAATTATTTATTTGATACCTTATATGTTTACACCAGACTGGTAAATATGCACCTCACGGCGCCACAGAGTTTTGAACATTGAAATACCATCTACATAAATTACACCAAAATATATCTAAATATTTTATTTATTTATTGATTGGTTCTGGGTTTTTTTTTCAAATGATGTCAACATTTTTCCAGTTATACAGTTGTGGCCAGTTTTATTGGTGAAGGAGAGAATCCAGTTACTACACCATCCTTCCGCCAGTAACTTGACATAGCTATCTAAACATCTGGTTTCTCTAGAGCTGAAATACTTCATGGTTTAAAATGCGATGCGCCAACCACTCGATTATGAATACCCCGTCACTTTTGGTACAAAATATAAAGTGTAGAAACAGACGTGTTAACAGTAGCTAAGATACACAAGGCAACAAAATGACGTCAAACCATTTTCTGTACTCATTTTTATTTTGTATTCGATGTTATTGATATATTCCAATACACGATGATTTAAAAGACGATTGAGTGATATATTTCAAAAATCAGAAATCACTGATTGTTAATATTATACTAATGAAAAATATATCCTCTCCTTATCATAACAGAAAGTTGATACTGACTTATGTGCGGTTATTACAACTAGCTATAAGCATATTTAAGTGCTACAAAAATTGCGTCAACTCCAAATTGAAAAATAAACGGAAAGTAATGCATATGTAACTTTGATCAAATATTTTAGTTTAAATGATACCGTATTTGTTTTCCCAGTGCTAATAGGAATATCCTTTTATAATGCCAAAGTGATGTTTCGGAATAGTTATATTTCAAGTAAATCCTTCTTCATACACAAAAACAGCGGTTCATTGTGTATGGACTTTAATGTATGTTTGAATTTGTGTATAAATGTGTTTTTATTAATTTGCTGTGCGTGCCGTATTTCCAATCATTTAAGCTACAGACAAAAAATATCCATTCCCTGTAAATTATGACAAACATTAAAACATGACATGACAAGGTAGGACATATTTGCTTCTGTGATGGAGTAAATAATATAATCTACACGGGTGTCACAACTGGTAGGAGTTTGATTGACCCAAATAAAGTCATATGTATCCTTTGTGTGTTACATCTCATTAAATAGAATCCCCGCGTCATCAGTTTGTAATGTGAAGTCATAGTGTCTTTTGTCTCCCATATTCACAGTTATCCTTATAACTAGTACAAAGTGAGCAGCCTGTCATCCACGTCACAATACAATTTATGACGTAGAACTTCTGTGGCTTCCAGAATGGAGTACATATTTATTTCAGACATACGTCATATATGCGTTGATCTATATAGACATGACTGTATGTGCGTAAATATACATAGACATATTTTTAAGAAATGGGAGAAAAAGAATCAACGGCTACTTTGAGGGAATGACAAAGGAATCTCAATCCGAGGGTAAGATTCTTGAATGACAAACAAACCAAGAATCTTACCCTCGGATTGAGATTCCTTTTTTCTCCTACACTTGCCCGTAAAACACAATGATTAACCGTAAAAAATAACCTTGTCTTTCCTTCCTCAGAAAAGACAGCTCACACGCGCTGTGACGTCATAGACACACTATCTAATTTTTTAACTTAGAATATGGCTTTACTTAATATAAACACAGACGGGAAATTAGCAACTTAGCTATACGATAAACGCGACGATTTCGGCTTTCCCAGCGTAAATTTTCCATATTTAAGTAGTAATATCCCTCAGTCACTCGCATATGGAGTTTATATTTCACAAATGATCCGATATGCCAGGGCGTGTACAACATATGAAGATTCCATATACAGAGGTAAACTACTCACTGCCAAATTATTGACACAGGAATATCGAAAAACGCGTTTAATGTCAACGTTCCGCAAATTTTATGGTCGGTATAATAGTCTTGTTTGGACTACTCTGTTTCACTAAGTGAAAGGATTTGTATCTATGTCCTGGACATTCTATTGATTTATACTTTGGTATCTGAGATTTTTTTTATTTATTGACGTTTGCCCTGTTGTAAAGACTGGAAATGTGGGAGAAAAAGATTAAAAAATGATTGTTTGTTGTGGACAGGGAAATCTTATTATTCTCCGGAAAGAACATGGCAATCCAGAACTCGGCAGAACCTCGTTTTATCTGAGCGAAATACTGCTTTAAGTTTAGTATCACAAATAGACAGCATATATGGAGCACACCTACCGCGAAGTCTTCTATCAAATTGTAATAATTATTTCAAATAAATTGAATGACATAATGAATAATCTTGAGATGTAGTATCCAGAAATGAATATTCTGTTATAGATCCGTTTGTTATTGAAACATGTCTACTATTGGTCGTGAACTTCGTCCTTAACTAATATAATTGACATTGATGCATCGGGATTGTTCTACAACCCGTGTCACATATTTGTTGTATTCATGTTTTTAAATTATCCCTAAGCATTCATTCGGAAATTTTCTCGTCGTATTATATCATAAACATTTGATAACGTTTGCAATGTTCTGGGAGCGTTGTGCGTGCATTAATACATTGTGTCAGTATCGTATATTAGTTAAAACACGGACTCGGTATAAAACAGACCAATATTGACCTGCATTGTTACGGAGTAACTTAACTCTGATATGATATACGCAATTGCTTTGATATAGGGCTCTTGTTTATAACCCCCATCTAGTCTTCGTTGATCTATTTTTTTAACTTATTCTAATGCACACGGAAGTCAATTATACTCAATTTGTATGGCTGATTTCTCGTGTTCTTATGGACTTTGAGCTTCGATTATCTAGCGGTACTTTTTCCTTATTACTTTTAAATGACTTTTACCAAATATGTAGCAACTTTAACCCATGAGATTATATAATTTTATAAGATATTGAACATAAAAAGTAGGATCTTGATTTTTTATGATAAGGAGGTGGATCATTAAGAATTACACAGGTAGAATACGATATAAACGTTATCAGACTGGCATCGAACCGCACAAATAGTCATTATTTATTTTCAAATTATATCTAAAATTACTAATATGTTTATTAATATTGTTTGAAGTATTTAGATATATTATGAAAATACAATAAATACGTGATATCATTTAGAAGGTAAATATAGATTTTGTTCGGTTTACATGGGCAACTTCTCTTCTACCGTTAAACAAAGTAAAGACGCATATGCTTTAAATGTCAACTGCATGGGTTGCTGTTGTTGTGGATGATGTTGTTGTTGTTGTTGTTGATTTGTGGTATTTTCTGAGTTTTGGTACAGAAACGTTTCAAACTTTCTGTCATCCTTTGCGTGAACAGGGACACGTATCGAACAAACATATTTTCACATAACGTTCCTTCACTTTTCCATTAAGTTTACGTCGACACTAGCCAGTATTTTATTCCAAATGATATGTTTACCTCTACGCAAAGGATTACTTTCAACAATAATCAATTTTCTGAAGATTCAAATCCAGAAAACAAAAAAAAACTTTGTCTTTGATCGATACTGTAATGTCGACAATAGTCAGTTATTGTAATGTCGACAATAGTCAGTTATTGTAATGTCGACAATAGCCAGTTGTTATTATGTCGACAATTATAATAGTTAGTTATTGTAATGTCGACAATAGTAAGATATTTTAATGTCGACAATTATTATAGTCAGTTATTGTAATGTCGACAATATTCAGTCATTGTAATGTCGATAAAAGTCAATTATTGTCATTTCGACAATAGTCAGTTTTTGTAATGTCGACAATTATTATAGTCAGTTATTGTAATGTCAGTTATTGTAATGTCGATAATAGTCAGTTATTGTAATGTCGACAATTATTATATTCAGATTCAAATCCAGAAAACCAAAAAAAACTTTGTCTTTGATCGATACTGCAATGTCGACAATAGTCAGTTATTGTAATGTCGACAATAGTCAGTTATTGTAATGTCGACAATAGCCAGTTGTTATTATGTCGACAATTATAATAGTTAGTTATTGTAATGTCGACAATAGTAAGATATTTTAATGTCGACAATTATTATAGTCAGTTATTGTAATGTCGACAATATTCAGTCATTGTAATGTCGATAAAAGTCAATTATTGTCATTTCGACAATAGTCAGTTTTTGTAATGTCGACAATTATTATAGTCAGTTATTGTAATGTCAGTTATTGTAATGTCGATAATAGTCAGTTATTGTAATGTCGACAATTATTATATTCAGTTACTGTATTGTCGACAATTATTGTAGTCAGTTATTGTAATGTCGACAATTATTATAGTGAGTTATTGTAATGTCGACACAAAATGTCATCGTCTTCCCTATCGTACAGCACGAAATATGCTCGTCTTCCCTATCGTACAACACGAAATATCCTCGTCTTCCCTATCGTACAACACGAAATATCCTCGTCTTTTCTGTCGTTCAACACGAAATATCCTCGTCTTTTCTATCGTACAACACGAAATGTGCTCAATTTTTCTATCGTCAACTTTCTACATTTAAGTAGTTATATCCCATTACCGCCTGCACAAGGCGTTCACATTTCCCAGATTATTAATATTATTATTATTATTAATATTATTATTATTATTATTATTATTATTATTATTATTATTATTATTATTTTAAGTATTATTTCATCACTATAATAACTATTATGTTTTTATTTATCATTATTATTACTATTATCATTATAACTGCACAAAGTCATTCCAATGTTCATTTAGTTTTACACTAAAATTACAAGGTCATATATTCACAGTCCAAGTGTTAGGGATTAAGAATTATTGGCAGTTTTACATATCTAATCTGCTAGGTTGAACAACATCTGAAAAACTAATCTGTCAGCAAAAGATTTGTATTATGCCCGCTGGAAAGATTTGGTACCTGCAAGCTTCATTATCTTGTGTTACTTAAAAGTTTCAAAACCATATGACCTGACCAAGGGGTAAATCAGATTATAATCTGTGATTAAATGATAAAATATGCACGAGGAAAAATATCAGTTGTAAATTTCATATTTCAAATCTAAGTTGATAACTTCAACCTCGTCTTCTTTTCGATAACATGTATGTGCGTATTTGATACATTTTTACAAATAAACAAACAGTGGCACATACATACATACATACATACATACATACATACATACATACATACATACATACAGACAGACAGACAGACAGACAGACAGACAGACAGACAGACAGACAGACATACAGACAGACAGACATAAAAACATGCATCAGATATATATATATATATATATATATATATATATATATATATATATATATATATATATATATATATATATATATATATAAACGTTGATTCTCTTACAAAGTCATATTGCATCAGATGTGTAATGTCATGGAAAATCATGATATATTATCAAATGCCATTTAAAGAGAACAGTTTGATGAATAGACGAAAGTCAAAACTAGAATTCATCCTTGTCTTCTATTTAGATGTTTATCCCGATTTTTTTCTTACTGAACTGATCAACAGTGGTAAATATAAACATGAGAGTGAACTACGGTATTAAAGACTATCAACATTAAATATATAAACATGAATTTATGTCAAATGTAATCCATCACTCCCAGAGACACGACAGTAATGTCGTGTCTTTTTTTCTAAACGTTTGTATGTGTAAATCATTCTATAAGGTGGATGACACAAACAGTAACTCTTAATATAATGTCACAGTCAGTATAGTTGTGGTGCGGGTGGGTCACACAGCGTCCCGGGCCCGGCATCATAAAATTTGAGAATTTACTCAAGTCTGAAATTTTTTTCAACTTTACCTGCTCAGGCAATCAGATTACAGAATTAGCCAAAGTTGAGTAAAATGTTTAGACTTCAGTAATTTTGATGTTTTATGGTGCCAGGCCCCGGTTTTATATTGTATATATCTAAGAATTGATGATCAGATTTGTGTAATTAGGTTGGTAATTTGAAAACAATAGAATATATAAAATACATAGATATCATAGTATTTTCAGAATGTATAGGACACAATATGCAATTCTGGTGAATATTGGACAAACACAGACCTCTGGATATTTAGAGGTGAAACCGAAAGGCGATCTAGTTTCACTTTCCATAAGATCTGGTAAACTTTTAATTTAATCAAATTCATACGTTTTGATTATCTTTCTCAGTAACAAATCTCAGACGTTTGTATGTACGAAGGGTAGAGACAAAACTGTCTGCGATACAGAAACTACCGTAGATGTATTTACGTAGGAGTTACGCTTATTGACGTAAAATTATTGAGCGAAAAAATAACATACCATATATATATATATATATATACGAACGAAGTATTCATACAAATCAGTTAGCGGAACAGGCTGTAGATAAACGTATAATAAATATACATTCTAATGTAAATCAGTGAGCCAGACAGAGGAAAACAGCATATAAATGCACGAACGAAATATACATACAAATCACTGAGCGGGAGAGAAACATACCGCAAGCGTACGCATGTGCGAAGTATACATATTGAGTTTATTGAATATCGACCTCTATCTTGATCGTCGTTTACAAACGTGTCATCTTTGATTTGCTATGTTTGTCCGCCTCATTACACAAACAGAATTCTTCTAACGAAATATTTAAAGCGACACTCCATGCATATCTATTCATTGCATGTGATTTACCTTGGAAGAATTTAAAAATTTATTTCTAACTGGCAAGAAAATATTACAAATTTTAATCTGAAATGTTTGATAAATTGATAAAACTGTTATTCTCTTGAGTAATATAAATTATTTTTTTCTAATAAATAACGTGAAATCAAAACCACGTCGCGTCAAGGAAACATGTGTCAGTTGATTTGTTAAATGTCGACTAAATGCTAAACATGATAGCTGCATGTTTAACTATCAAGTGACAATTTTTGTAGACCATGTTACTGACATTTTTAATTGAACTAATTATTTAATTTGATATAATTTGCGTTAAATGTACCCATTCGCTTTGCTAGTTTTTGACAGATTTTGTGCCGTAGACGAATTGCCAGACAAAGTTGATCTTTGAATACTGCTGCCTTTTCGATCAGGGTTATTCATGTCTAATATTGGATATGTCGCTCACTCACACCTCTCATTTTTTTTTTTTTTTTTTTTGGACGTCAAATGTGATTATAGAATTAATGTGGAGTCTAAAACATTTTAACTAAAGCAAATGATTACTCTATTGCATTCAAAATGGAAATACGGAATCGAAAACAGTTCTAAGTATGGCTATATGATTCAAAATCATCATCATCATCATCATCATCTTCTTCATCATCTTCATCTTTAACAACAAGAACATTATCATCATCATCGTTAAAAGTTTCAATTGAATAATCCAACAACCATTGGACATTATATCGTTTCATATTTGAAACGACTCAATTCCAAATTATTCGTGGGCTTTTGATTTCACGTGTGATCAAGTTGTCAGATTTAAAACCATATCCAATAGTTCATACATTTTCTCAGATTATTATCGAATATATATCTATAAATCATTAAAAAATATCCTTGAAATGGTTTCATCGGGTTATTAAATTCCAGTAATAACGATAAATGAAATCAAGATCTCGAGTTAGTTGGCCGTGTAATTAAAACATGTGCACGAAACAGATCATACTGAAAGTTTTAATATCAATGTCACAATTTAGTTCAAACTGTGAGGAACACACCAGGGAAACAATTCATAAAATAAATTATAACTATATATCCATTTTTCTGAACAATCAACACTCACTTAGATCAATACATTCTGTATAATGTGGGTGTTATTGCAAATCAGCAATGTAATATCAAAGAACATATATTGCTCTTTACTGTGTGATAGACCTAATGATTAGATTTACGGTTTTGACAGGAAGGAAATCGCTAAAAGCTTAATATGATATTTATACTGGTTGATAAAACAGTGATACAGTTAGCAATATGCATGTATGTGTTAAGATACATTATGCAGTGATAAGCTCATTAAACGTATTGGTATCATTTATTTGGTTATTTCAAACAATTACCAAAGGTACAGTTTATATACAAATCAATAAATTTGTTGAATTTGATTGTTTCACATAAGTCCAGAAACTCTATATCCTTTACAGGATTCCCCGCAAGACAGGTTACATTGGATTGTTTACTTTTTTTTCGACACGTGTTGAAAAGGACATTGACGGAAAACCTTTATAGGTGAACTTTAGAAATTCCTATTCTTAGTGCGTGCGACAGTAATGGATCACAAGCAATAGTCTATAATACATTTCATTCCAAGTTGAAATATACAGTTAGGCCTTTGTTCGGACTGGTTTTTTTTCTTCTCAGTTCTTATTTTTGTAGTTTCAGTTAAATTTGCATATCATGATTTCAGGAATGATTATCAACATGATTTTTACCATTTTCGTAAATTGATCAGGAAATCTAAATTTTCGTTGATAACATGTTACAATTAATACCAATAGATATCTGTCGATATCTAGAGTTTGTAGATTCTTCATATAAACTTGAAAAATCCATGTAGACAAAACATCGAATTAAAGGGGTTTTAAGTATCTGTATTGTTTTGAGTCGGTTTAGTTATCGAGTTATTAGAAGACATACGTTTATGCGAACAAATCATATGACCTTAATTTACGTTGGCACATTGTCAAAAAAATTTGAGAATATAAAATTTCTGATACCAAAGTATAAATTTTCATGTCCATGATACACATACAAATCTGGTGATATAGGACAAACACGGACGTCTGGAAATCCAGATGTGGGATCAGGTGTCATGGAGGAGTAAGCATTCCTTGTTGACCGCCGTGAGTCAAAGTCAAATGAAATTGGTGAGAAAGAAATCCTCGTCACAGTTGGTACTGACAACTCAACAACTGCTATCGAGCAGGTAACTCAACATTTCATAGTAGTATAGAGTTTTCACACGCCTATGGTTTATGGCATATTATATGAATGTGGTTAAAAAGCAATGTGATAAATCAAGACTAAAACAAATTCATTTCACTTCAAAAAATCACAGCAATTACGCTTTTATTAATATTTTATTGAGTGAAATGCTGAGTGGTCCCTTTTAATCCTTACTGTCAGAATTAGCGTCATATTTAGGACATGACCCACTTAACTGTCACTGACACCACTTGTTCTTTTTTTAGAACGATTTAAGGTAGTCTTATCCTTCACATGTCGTTCTGGTCCTTTACTCTTGGATTACATTGTCATCATTGATGTCCGTTTGATCTGCTTATTTTGGGCAGGTCGTTCCGGACCCATTGTTTGATTTTAAGATCGATTATTATTTTCTGCCTGTTTGACTCAAACTTAAGTAGACTTATCATTTTAAGATGAAATCTGACATCAATATAAAAACTATCCCGATAAGTAGTCTATTTATGGAAATGAATATTGAATATGTTAAGTTACGAGTACATATGTATATATACACTTATATGTAAAGTATTCAATAAAGTGGGCCTGTGTGACCGAGTGGTTAGAGCATCGCGCTTTGAACCATGAAATCTCTCACTTCTGGTCTGCGCTGGTTCTCAAATCTTTTTGTCAAATTTTCGGATATCGTCCTTGGTCCATTACTCACTGACAAATTATTGACACAGGGATATTGAAAACCGCGTTTGATGTCAATGTTCCGCAAAATTTAACGGTCGGTATAATAGTCTTGTTTGCGATTACTCTGTTTCACTGTTTCCTGTTTGATGGCGGTTGTTGAGACGTCTGTACCAATTGTGACGAGGATTCGTTCCTCACGTATTTCATTTGGATTTGACTGTGGACTCGCGGCCTTAGGGACCATTCGACAGGGGATGCTTGCTCCTCCATGGCACCTAATCCCATTTTTGCTTTATAGAGGTCCGTGTTTGTCCATTTTTACCAGATATCCTGGACATCCTTTATATTTATACTTTGGTATCTGAGATTTTTTACGTTATATATTGTGAATCAGTCAAAATACATACAATCGCTTTGTTTGAATGATAATACAGTGTAAGCATTCGAGAATCATCAGCATCAATATCATCATCATCATCACTATTATTATTATTATTATTATTTTTTTTTTTTTTTTTTTTTTTTTTTTTTTTATTATTATTATTATTATTATTATTATTAAAACACACGTTTAAGGACACATGCATAAAATCAAACTATATTTTGATCACAGTTAAAGCCACTTTCAACCAGTAATCCGATTTCCAGAGATTTTCAAATAGGTTTGGACAAATACAGTAAGCTCATTACTGCAATCCCAGTGTGTGCAACAAACCCCGTCCAAAGTATATCTAGAGTTGTTTTCAACGGCTTTCATTAGCCAAAATACTATACATATTACTAAACTTGCAGAGTCAATGAATCCAAATATTTTACGACGTCTGTATGAACGATTAAACAATTCATAGACTTTTATTAAACGTGATCAAAAGAAATTGACAGATATTTCAGCCAGGTGCAATGTATGACACAAAAAAACATTCATTTTGCACCATGTAAATATGTTTCCATATGTTTGGCAGTAATCCTATTATATCAAAATCCATGATTCTTATTACTTTTTGCAGCTTTCCGACACACCTTGGTTTCCGAAGTAGTTGACCTACAAAATTATTTTGACCGTTCTGACTATAACTAAATGTGGTTAGAAATACCACGTAAAGACACTCTAACATTAAAAACTGGAGGGGCCTCATTAAAAGAGGATGCGACGTTGAAATATCAAATCATACTTTGAAATATTGTTTAAAATACAATTATGCAGAAAATGAAATTAAAATAAGTAATGTGTAGTTTACGACCTCATTCCTTATGGCCTCTCTTTCAGAGAGAGAGAGAGAGAGAGAGAGAGAGAGAGAGAGGGGGGGTTTATAGAAGGAATCTTATATTGGTGTGGTGATGTACACGCAAATATTAACCTAAGTAGTAAAATCTGGTTGACTGTCGTACAGCCTCTTATTGGACCTCCAGAATCTTACCATGACGGTTCAGATTTTACTGTCAACACACTCATGTTTGATTATTTTTCTCCCATACTTTAGAAGACTACGTCATCACTTTATTTAGATATCTAAAATTTCGGTCCGACGCGTATGAATACATTTTATATTCTGCTGTCAAGGTGAACATAGTAAATTGCCTATTGTATTTCTTGCACGTGTGCCAGGAGAGTACACAAAAAGTTGTACTGCTCTCTATTTAAAAAAAAAAATAAAACATAACATATTTTCAAGGGTAAGTTTTATCTTTCACATTCAGATGAGGGAGAAAAATAGAAATTTACAAGGGTATGATAAGTGGATAAGGAAATCTCCCCGTGTGATAGTAATCTGGTTGTACAATCCGAGGATTTCCTTAGGACTCCTAATACAAGGGTTGAGATTTCGTTTTTCACTCAACACCTCCAGGTTTTATTACTTTTCTCCCATGGTGCAATTGAAATATTATTTTGTGCCCGCAAATAAAATCTGGTACAACTTTTTTATGCACTGCATTCTCATTATGTCATTAATTACACTGTGACGTCATAGCGCGTCGCGTTCCTTATGACTCCTAATACAAGGTTTGAGATTTCGTTTTTCACTCAACATCTCCAGGTTTTATTACTTTTCTCCCATGGTTCATTGTAATATTATTTAATGCCCGCAAATAAAATCTGTACAACTTTTTTATGCACTGCATTCTCATTATGTCATTAATTACACTGTGACGTCATAGCGCGTGTGGCTTTTTTTACATTCTATTGTGTGGACGGAGAATTTCTAACCTGGCAGACCGGTAGATGTACAAAGTGGGATTTATTTTGTCGTTCATGCAGCCAAAGAATATTTGATGCTATATGGTTCCAGAATTTGAACCTTGATTTGAACAAAAGATTATTGTGTTCCAATCAATAAAAGTGTGATTAATAGAGGTCCATCCATTTATATTACATGGCCATTTCAATTTGAAGTAGGTCTTCCTTTTAAGTCACTCTCACAAATAAATCTTTTTAAAGTATCGGAAAACAAGATATCGATTGCTGATGTCCAATTGGTTTTGATTCACAGGTGCGGAAATAGCGATTTCGTGATAAATATTTGATAAATAAGATTTAAATACACCTGCTGTTGAGTTGGGAGGTGTATGTTAGGCAATCCTAACCTCTTCGTCTAATGCAATAACTTTTGATAGATTGTATTTGGCAAGATTATAGTCGATGCGTTATCGCTTCTGGAGTATAAACTCAAATTCAAGTTTGTTTAATGATCAAATGCTAGTACTACAACAAGCTAAATATGTCAGAACAATTGTGTTATATAACTAGACTTGTGTCAGCAAAGTCGGGGCTGTACAAACATTGATAAAGCTGGTGAAAAGTGAAGGCTAATTCTCCGGATAAGAGGAATTTCATATGTAAAATACAATCTATATTTAAACAGTAGCTGCTTTGAAAGATATGTCTAAACATTTTTGCAATGAAGCATTTAAAATATTTGAATATTTTCCTGAAGAAATATAACCAGATAGCTAAGAAAATAACAGGGAGGAACTGTTGACGCGTCATAATGTTTAAATCTGCATAACTTTATACGTTTTCGAGGGTCAATCTTGTAATAGGTCAAATTGAAAATCCATTTTCCGATTGACTTGTGCATTAAAGCTCTAATAATGAAAAGCTTTTATTTTTCAACAAATTTGACTGAATTGGAGTTTTCCCTTTATATTGCATAGGAGTCGGAACGGGGGGGGGGCTAGGGGGGGGGGCAAAGATAGAAATGGGTGTTGAAAATTAAGGCTTACCGCCTAGATGTTTCTGGCGTGTGTGTGTTTTAAGTTGGTTTACCCCCCACCCACCCCCCACTTTCAATTTGCTTCCGACAGTATTGTATTGTATTATATTTCCTCGGTAATGCATCATGAAACCTTCAAAAATCATTCCAAAAATAGAATCTAAAACGTGTGCAAAAAGTCTGCATTTAAAGGTGCTCTTTATATGGTTTGATGTAATATATATCGGACTATTTGAAGTAAAGTTTATAATAAGATTTGATTTGCAAGTAGCAGGGACGATGCCAATCAATCGAATCAGTATATTTCTTCATTCCATTGCCAAGCACTAACCTTGGCTTGTTGTTCAATAGACACAGTAAAGAAAATAATTAAAAGTGATCACTTGGTCGCAAGGAAGATATGGTTATCACAGCATTGTCATTCTAGAGTGTTTATTCGTGATAATTTAGGTATTATCCCGGAAACTAAAAGGTAACAAATTGCAATCAAAACCGATAAAGCATAGTACTGGGTTAATTTCTATTCCCACTAAGATTCCCCTATCAGCTGATTGGTCGACAGTTTTAAATCCACACAAACAACATGACCCCCAATTGCACTTACTTCGCAAGGTCTTGAATTATATCTAAAACCATTATATCATTAAAGTATAAAATATACACGCGATTTACTGTACGTGCGGTCACAAACCGGAGTAAGTCTTGTCTGCAATTTATGACCAGTGATAGTTACCATAAACACATAAAAGATCCATGATTTTTTAATTGCAGTGTAATTCACATGTCATATACAGCTTTGAAATTATCGTGCTGGTTTCAGATTCGAACTTCAACAAACCAGCCTTGACACTACCCCTTCAAATGACCAGCGGTTTTGTTTATATAAAAGACAATTATCAAACCTATCTAATATGACAGAAAAAGTCGGCGTAATTACTAATATTTACGGTGATTGTGATAAAGATTTGATTACTTTTCCTCGACTACAAAATTGACTGTCATTATACGATGTGTTAATAGTTTGACTCCTATATTGTCTATAAATAAAGATCGTCCATTAGAAAACAGATTGTGTTACGGGACGTCAACAATGGAGACATATGGCGTTGAAACATAACGTCGTTCGATCAACCATACATTATACCGTTTTTGTCCACTATAATTTTCTTTGTACAGTACATCGAATTCTCCAGAATCCGTGTTTGTCCAACATTTACTATATTTGTATATTGCCTTCTGGACTTCTTAACGGTTGCCACTTGGACATCTGGATGTAATCTTTTTACAGTTACGCCTTCCAGATTTCTCTCCTGTTATAATATTAATAATGAACGGTTTTTTTTTTGTGTGTGCGGGTTTTTTTTTGGGGGGGGGGGGGTTGGTATTTTTTTTTTATTTTTTTTTTTACATTTTACATTTTATTTACTTTAATTCCCATCTTTCAAATCCTCTCCTGGATTTAGTATTAAAAATAGATGTGAGGAAACTTTTTAGGAATTTCCGAACATTTGTTAAAATGTTCAAATATAAAAATCAGATACCAAATATATCGGAAAATTATACTAAGCAGTCCTTTCCCCTGTTACAGATCAAAATAACAAGATACATGTAGTTTAATGTTAAATTTGTTGTAAAATTTCATTTGCATGGGTTTTGTTATATCTTAAGTTTTAAAATAATTGTTGAATCGTTGCCTGAAGCAGACAAATATTTGTACAACAATATTTTAATTACCATACAAGGGAAAAAATTATGAAAGTCTTCAGATGAGGAAAGTGGGGAAAATACTTTATGACGTAACAGCTAAACAGCTGTGTGAGACGAGAATTAGTTCCCCTTTTCTGTCCGGAAATACTATATGGAAGTAAGGGTTATTTTCTTATTTTCATATCGTTTTCAAAGAAACTAGTGATATGGAAAATTTTGAATAAGTGTCAGATTTGTTTTTAAGTTATTTTAGAATATTCGTCTGCTTGGTAACCGGAAGATTAAATGTGTCAGACAAGAATTGAAAATGCAAATGGGCGCGCCCATGAGTATGCTGTATTATGTATTATGTATTTACAACGAATTTGCGTTTGAATTCTGATATATTATGAATGGGATATACTGTAGAAAGTTTGAGTGTGACTTACAAGAAGTGAGAAAGCTAATATTCATTCATGACAACTGAAAGTAGCCATTTGACATTTTTCTACCAATCAGCTGGGAACCATGATGACTGATTGGTACGTAACCTACGTATGTAGGCCTATTTCACACGACGTGATTTCATACGATGCGGGTGACGAACTGTTTCTGATAGGAATACCAAGTAATGGCAAACAAATCGACTTGTTTATCAAGAGATGCTTGACAAAGTTGCACTTGGCCTTACTCTCATTTTTTCTGTTGTAACTACGAGGCGAAATTTCATTTCTGTGCCAGACTGTGGTCTGTGGTTCTGAAGGGAATTGCAATCGGTATGTAAATATATGGTATTTAATTCAAAGTGGGTTTTTTCTGGAGTGGTTTAAACTAGAGTGAGCTTATGTGGTGATAACTGATTGACCCCTAAAGACACATTTGGATTTGTCTAAATTATTTGTTTACAGAAGAGTTCATTGTTTTTCAGGGGTTAATGAATTATTTGGAAGGGGTGTTTTAGATTTCACGTTATTACAATTCATGACGAAGTGAATTCTATTATAAACCATTCTCTTTTCATGTGAGGCATTTGTTCATTTTATTTACTTTGACCAAAATAATAGATACAGTGGAACCTGTCTTAAACGACCACTCTCATGAAAAACTACCTGTCTTTTAAAACCATATTTTGAAAACCGCTTGCATAGATAATACTTTAAATACAAAGGCGGCGATCGGTTCGTCAGTCACAATGACATTCCGTTTATTCTACGTGACGTTTAAAGAATGTTTCTGATACCTTTATAATCAGTAATTTATGTCCTATTAAATGTGTTTCGCCGAGATTAACTGACTTTTTCTTTGTTAACAAGATCTTCGTGTATCTACTGATAACGCATTTCTTTACGGTACTTCCTATCCACATAACGTCTTTTACATCACATTAAACTTCGGCTTCAAGTAAACCTGGCGATGGACATTTTAGTGCACGGATAGTTTGTATTTGATCGCAAAAGGAGTGGATAAAATATCCCCATTTTTGCTTTTCTATCCACTCTGCCTCCGTATCCTTCACAAATAAGACTTCTTTTTTCCTTTATTAGTTTCAGTAGTAGTGATTCCTATATCAACATCCGGGCACGACAAAATTTTAATGGAACGTATGAATTATTCTTAACATGTACAATTATTCACGTATAAGGGTGAGTTTGTGATCTGATAAAGAAATCATGGGTGAATTCCAAGTAACAATAAAACATACACATAAACGTACAATTTGTCCGCGCTGAAATATCTGCTTCGGTATGCGCTCAAATGTCCATATGCAAAACATGATAATTATTATAATCTTCAGGCGTCCTAATGTACATGGGCCGATAAACCATATCGTATGTAATAAAATATTTCATTTTACTTAAATTCAACTCAAATATTTTACGTGTTCGATAGATTATCACTCATAAGGTTCCTGAATGTTTAGCGCCTCGCTATGCTACACTCATCAATTTTCTGAGTTTCATAGTATATGCCAGTGTTTAAAGGTGGGGTTCTAATACCTAGATAGAATGTAACAGGAAACAAGCCATTGACTCCCCTAGCAAAACTGGCAAACATTCGGTCATTATCAGCTCGGGATTCACTCATATCGACTAGAGGTGAGTGAAGTCGTGGTTTGATGTGCGATGCAATGACCAATCCCTATACATACAGATTATTTTGACATTTTTAACCTCCATATATGTTTTGTTGGGGTATTATACACATTGATATGACTGATGGTTCACTCAGGTGCTTGTTTGTTATGAGTTTAGTGACAAAATATAATATGCAATAATCATCTTACGGTATTGCACCTGATGGGGGTCTTACAAAATTTATTATGCTTTATGTGTACATCGATTTATCTTCCTAACTTATCCTTCTTTTTATCTATTTATCAGTCTTTACTGCCGTCAATATTTAGATTTAACAAAAGGGTTTATATCATATATTGTCATATCCATACAATTTACTGACAACACATTAAAACTCTAATGTATGCGCTCGTTTCTCAGATTTTTATTTTTATGTCATGTTCAGTTTTCACTTTTTATGTTCCTTTATCAATTTTCATAAATATGTAAATTTAATAATATTTTAATAACTATATTTTGTCACTTTTCGCTGCTCTTCATAAACATTAACACATAGTCAATCACATTCAAGAAATAAGAATGTAAGTTGGTTTTTTACATTTCACAAATTCGATGTGTCGGAGATATTTACAAACATTTGTTTTGTTTGAAGATTTTAAAATGTGTACAAAAAAAAAGAACATTTACCCGAGACACTGACACGAATCATCTTTGTGGAAGATAGATATAGAAAAAAAAGTAAATTAACATGATTTTTTGTGCCTATTACGATACATGATAAAACATACTGTCGCTATCAAACTGTCTTTAAGATTCGTACGCAATCGCTATAGTAAGATATATGGAAGACCTGTATCTAATATTTAGAAATGTTTTACGCAAACCGCAGAATAAGTCCTGCCTAAAATGCGCAAAAAGATAGTTAACCAGATGATGTTTTGCTATAGGAATGTAATTGACCTTCCTGCTTTAGTGAATTGTAATGGATAAACGGTTCCATGTAAGATGGAAATTAAAGATATGTACTTATTTTCAATTTATTTTAAGTGTAAATATGATAAACGACGGGGGTAATGTCTCATGAAAATAATGAAAATATTGTCGGTTTGAAAAGCTAGATAGAATTAACAATTATGATGGTATTATTCAAATTTTGACACAATTTGAAAAAGGGGTGCCACCTAGAGAGGATTGCAACATTCTAACCAATACGTTGTTGTAAAACGAACAAGTCATCGCTGAATTGTGTTAATCGTGTAACTAAGTTTGTTTACCGTGTATATGCAAACTACTACAATAATAATAATAATAATAATAATAATAATAATAATTATTATTATTATTATTATTATTATTATTATTATTATTGAAATAACATTTCTTAATTTTACAGTCAACATTCAAAGTCACTTACCGTAGTACACATGCGGAACAAAAGTATATGCACTGGCTGCACTGCCGCTGCTAGAGGGCCGAGATCGACTCTCAAATCCGTTGGGTAGGGAACGGGCATAGTTCGGCAACGCCCCGTGAATGGGTGGAAGAGTGACTCCACTCATTTCTTTTCACATTAATTTTGTTCACACGAATTCCGAAGTGTTAATTTCACACAAATTCCTTATGGTTCCCTTCGCACAGCCATACCCGTCTCTACGATCCGTCCCTGTAACAGAGTGTCCCCTAATGGCAGTTTTCCACCGTTTACGTATATATAAAATCTATCAATAGATTATAAGATATCTTGTGTATTAAAACTACGGTTTGCATTGATTTTTCTTCAACTAACTTCTAGAGATAGCCTTTTGTTCGTGTTGATTTCGTAAAGTTTTGAATTTAAACTGAAGTCAAATGCTGATAACGACGTAACTAAGCGCTTTTTGTTCCTTTGCTTGATCTTTGGCACTAGTGTATTATTTAATGTTAAATTATTTCCATCTGATATTTCGCTTAAGTTGGCACAAGCTGCTTCATTCGTTTTAAATATTCAAATTTAAATGTTAAATCTTCCACTGAATACGTTTACATGCAGAATGATACATCTCGATCAATCGTTACTTATCTATAGACATAAATAAACTGGGTTCTTATGTCAGAATTAGGTTGACTCAATAGCGTATTCGAATTAAGTAGTATATGCATTTAAAACAAAATTGTATTCTATATGTTCAAAGAATAAATCTGGCGGATAAAAGCTTAATTACATGCCACTATTTTATAATCGCCTTTAAATTCTACTAAGTTCGGTACAATCGCTAGCAATTAAGAACTTCAATATATATATATATATATATATATATATATATATATATATATATATATATATATATATATATAATATATATATATATATATATATATATATATATATATAAAGCACTAAAATGGCTCATGACACGGACAAAATAAACTCATCATATTGACTAGAGGTGAGTGAAGTCGTGTCCGTGTCGTTAGTCAATTTAGTGCTTTATATATTCTTTTCCTGACTTGTATCTATTGCTTAGATCCGACACCCTAGGATATATAGTGTTGTATATATATATATATATATATATATATATATATATATAAATATATATATATATATATATATATATATATATATATATATATATATATATATATATATATATATATAATATATATATATATATATATATATATATATATATATATATATATATATATATATGAACCTCGTCTAAAGGCACCCTGGCTTAGAAGACCACCTAATATTTAAGACTGCAAATTACTTTTTATAATTAGTTCAGACTTTCCACCATCTATACACATCTACATGCTAGTATATTGTTTTTACAAATATTTTCATCCACTGTCATATAAACAATCTATAACAACACACCACTGCCATTGGGTTTTCTCTCGCCGCCACCATGAGAGTGGCGTAAAGCATCGTTCACGTGTACCCATTAAAACGGAAATTTACATAATATATTTACATTGCTGAATACTGAAACCATGACTTTAAGATATCTGACGCGATATTGGGAAATCAAAAGTTATATTTATTGATGTTGGTCAACTGTTTGACATATTTCATTATGCTTGACATTTACATGAATTGTCAATAAACAACAGTTTAACATACAAACATAAAGCAATCAGCAATGTCATCACTCCGATTGTAAATATATATAATCAGGATAGATACTTGGTAACATCACACAGTAAGTTAATGGTGTATCTTGTTTCTTGAAAACGACTCTCGTAGTGGTGGTTAATTGACGTGTGTTTGAATAAAGATTCGTGTTCAAAGAAAAACAAGATTTGTACAGTATGTTAGACAATTTTAATTATCTATGTGAATGTCCAAAAAGTAATAATATAACGATTTTCAAATTAGATACTTATTTGTTTTTGGTGTAGCCTACATTGTTTCTTGAAATCAACATCATGCCGCAAAGTTGAGACCATTTGCTCTGCGAATGGAAAGATTGTATTCGAATCGTGTCAGGTCATATCTGATTCTTTGATAACAACAAGTGACTTCATTTCTATTTCTACACTAAACACACAAAACATGAGGTAAAATACAAACGTTTTTTGAATGCTACTTAAACCCGAAGTCTTATATCTAAGTCAAAAATACAAATTGCATTTGCTTATGAAAATTGCATAACGTCTATGGGACTTCACCTATATATGGTAGTGTTTCCCTTATAGTAGGAAAAAACACAAAAATATAGTCAATCACAGATATCAAAATATTAATAGTTAGAAGATTCAGAAGACAATTTACAAATGTGTTGAACATTGGATAAAAACGGACCTTTGAAAATCAAGACGTGGCATCAGGTACCATTGAGGAGTAATCATCCCCTGTCTACCGAGAATTCACAGTCAAATTCAAATGAAATAAGTGATGAATTATGAATCTTCGTCACAATCTGTAAAGATGTTTCAACAACCGTTATCGAACAGGCAATTCGACATTTCAACAAGTGAAACACTGTAATTGCAAACAAGGTCATAATACAAACCGAATTATTTCCGAAATGTTTACATTAAACGCCATTCCTGATACCTTTGTGACAACACTAATAAGTAAGTGGTTTGTCTCCGTATATGAAAAGTTCATTTGTTGAACATGCCCTGGAATACTGAATCATCTGCGAGATATAAACATCATATGCAGGCAAAAAGGGGTAAATTTAACTTCTTTTTTCTTCCAAGTTATTGGATTCATTGATACCTAGTATACTAATTTTTATTTATTTTAAGCTAAAGTCTTAAATATTTTGCTTTGTTAAGTAAAAAGGAAGGAGTGCCAATGAATAACCGAAACTCAAAGTTAGAACAGGACAAATCAGATATACAAATGGTCTCAACATGAAGAACAATTGCGAATCCCAAACAGGATAGGACCAGGTGTCCGGAAGGAGTCAGCGTCCTCTACTAATCTTCACCCTGTATTCGGATTGTTGAAACAAATGTAATCGCTCCTAATGATACAGCTGTACAGTATTTAGTGCCCAGTCTTTGTAAATAATAATAATGATAATCATAATAATGAAATCAATAATTTTGGATGAAATTAGGTCTCGTTTTACTAGTAAGATAGCCCCTACAGAACGTTTCCCACCTTTAATATTCATTATTCCCGCTATTCTCATTACTAATACAATCAGTCATTTCTATTTCTGTATGTTTGTAGGCCTCTCTTTCAACAATAACTTTTTTATTATACATATATATATATATATATATATATATATATATATATATATATATATATATATATGGTATATATATATATATATATATATATATATATATATATATATATATATATATATATAAAAGTATACATTAAGTATGTACATATTAATAAGTATAAATTCGTTTTTAGAATTTGAATCTTATTATTGCACTTTAATCAGTGATATGTTTGAATAATGAATTCATAAATAAACTACAAAGGGTTTGGTTTACAACGTATCCCTATTTGTACTTGATTTTCAAAAAAAAAAAACTAAGAATTTTAGTGATATAAAGTCTCTCTAAAGAGAAATGTTGGAAATACATTTAACATAGGGGAAGCAACTTATATATTCATGATTACACTAATGATCTGGAAGCTGCAAGATATTTGATAATAAACAAGTGGCTGCAACAAAGTGAAGTGGCCACCACCAGTTATTTAAATGCGCCCTACATATAAACAAAATTTCCAAGCGTGGCATTAGCTATAAACATCTAATGATTAGAATATTAACATACTCCATGTCAAGCATATTACAATAAAAGTTTACAAATTAGCAAAGTATCTTCTACTTTACTAATATTGATCAATATAAAAGTCATATTTTGCTTTTCCGAGTTGGAAATATGGGATATATATATATATATATATATATATATATATATATATATATATATATATATATATATATATATATATATATATATATATATATTCAACTTAATTGCATAACTGATAATTGCGTATTCCTGTTGATTGCTCAAGAATTCAAAACACAAAACCATTTCCTATCTCTTATATGTTAAAAATTCCTTTTAATTGCATAGGTTAAACCAAGAGTTCCTGTTAATTGCATAAAATATTCCCCAAAATGGGGGAAAATGTACCGATTACTGTAAAAGGTTATACGTGGACATACTATTTTCATAAAAATGAGAACATACCAAACAAAGTTTTATGAAAATTTTGCCTTTATGTTATTATTTTACCCTAATGCTGAATAATGATTGAAAGGATTAATTGAACATACATGTAAATCATCATTGTTCACTGAAATACTCTATTCCTGTTAATTGCATATTCCTGTTATTTGCATAATTTTCTCTGACAATTAAGAGGAATCCACTGTATAATAATTTTGTGCAATATTTCTGTCATACGACCAGCTTTTCTCAGTGGTGTTTTGCTTGGTTGCTATCACAACCTGATGTAGGCCAAATGACTGGATTCATTTCAGATTTGTGTTTGTTGATAATTTTCTTTTATAATTATACAAAAGAAAAAGATATATATTTCACATAGGCGGATAAAAAATCAGTAATTGTGGTGTTCAAAGGCATTATATAAATAAGAAATATTAAAAGAGCTATTATCATTCAATAAATTGGGTAAGAAAGCTAAATACTAGATAGCAACCTTGCTTGCTACTTCAATCACAGGAAACTGTTAAAGGCGTTAAGGCCAAATTACGAAAAATAGTAGTGGAATTCAACACAACTAAACCACATATTTGTTAAAGACAGACAAATATGGTCAATTCATAACCAGTATTTGTCTTTCCCTTTAGAAAACCTATTTAAAATTGGAGCTCAACTGATGAAGTCTAATTCACAGAAAAGATTGTCTTGAGCGATACAAGAGGCCCAACAGGGCCTCAATCGCTCACCTGAGAACCATCTACAAATGTTGAAAGAAGACCAAGAAGAATATGCACATGTAGGCTGATCTGACAAAGAAACATAAACATTGCAGTCTTAAAAAATTCATAAAAAATTATAGAAAAAAAAAATTCTTCACCTAATTACAAGTAAAAAACTTTAAATGAATGCATCAAAGTGAACGCAAGGGGAGATAATTGAGGAAATCATGCAGAAATGACAAAGTCTGAAAAGACCTCAAAAAAAGGGTCAAAAATTAATATTCCAATTTTTATGAAGAATACAAACTTGAATCATACATCCATATAGATCACTCAGAACCACCCGTTTTTCAATCATACTGCCGTTCTGGAGAAGATTTTTAAAGAGGGTACCTTTTGGGACCTATTCTGCCCCGCCCTGTACCCATCCCTGGGCCAATCTGGCTGAAAACTACAAACTTGGTAACAGACTTTGAGCACATGCTCCCTGTAAAGTTTCGTCAATATCCCTTCAGTGGTTTCGGAGAAGATGTCTAAAATATGAAAAGTTTATGGACGGACAGACGCTGGACGCCGGACGCGGAGTGATCACAATAGCTCACTTGAGCCTTCATCTCAGGTGAGCTACTATTTTGGGTATTATGTTTATAATATACATGTATATATACTAGCCAAAAAGTTGAGCAAATGACTCCTAAATCTCCAGCTACAGAACTTCTTTCACGACACAAACAGTTGATCTCCGTCACATTTCCATAATATATAAAAAACAGACAATAAATTTGTTTCTTGGACGATGAAAACAACTTTATTTGCTTTTATTTATTGTGAATTAAACAATCACAGAAATGAGCAGTTTCAAATGAATAGAACATAACACATGTACTAGATGTCCTAACAGCACTAAATCATATTACAAATGTCCATTTCATATCCGAGGAAATGTATATCAATCCTTCATATGAAAATTGATTTGGAAAGAATGGATCTGAAGTTGATTTTATAGTAAAAGGATATAATACCAATTCTTCTATAAAACTTTGCTTTAAAATGAGTGCAGTTATGAGCGACAGTTTGCAAATCTGGCCACACAAGTTCAGAGACAGAAATCACACAATATATATAATATGTGTTATATATGTCTCTGATAAGATGTTGATCTATTCAAGACACACAAATACAAATATGCATTAACTGAAAAACATTAAATTTTCACTATCTGGTTTCTTTCTAAATTGACTGTCCTTTTCATTTTAGCTGCAAATCTGTTGTATTACTTCGAGCTTTTCATATGAAATGTACAATTTAATTTTATAGTACATGTAGAAACACTGTTGGACATAAACAGTAAAATATTTTGTTCTGAAATTTTTGTCCAAATATTTCTCGAATATGAATTCAAGTTGTCTTCCATATTTTTAATTTCAATTACTTAACACAAAATGATAATTAGTCATTAAAAATCAAATATCTTTGATCACTTCCTCTAGTTCCTCTTTTGTAAACATATGGAAATGTTTTGCTGGTGTCACCATACCCATCTACAACAAAAAGATAGAAAAACATGTTAACCCATTCACTCCTAAAGACACATTTGGACTGGTCGAAGTCATTGATTTACAGAAGAGTCCATTATTTTTCAGGGGTTGGTGAGTTAAATAAAACTTTTGTTATCTCGAATTCAGGATATCGAGATAACAAGATTCAACTCTGTGTCTGTGTGTGTGTGTGTGTGTGTGTATGTGTGTGTATATATATAATATATATACATATATATATATTATATATATATATATATATAGTTAGCAAAAAATAAAAATGTATCACAGTTAAACTAGAAAAACTTTCCTGCCTCTTTAGTGTTTAAAACAGTTTTGCTTAGTTACTTGTTTTTACATAAATAAATCTGAAATTTGATCTAATTTACATTGCAAATTAAAAAGAAAATTTTAAAAAGGTATAACTTCTAAGAAACCAACATCTAAAAAGTCTGGGTACATCAAACACCTGTTTTGTTTTTAGTAATGACCTTAAAAATCTGGTAAAGTCAAACACCTACAGTAGAACTTCGATGAGTCGAAGTTCAAGGGACCGCTAAAAAAGTTCGAAACATCAGGACTTCGACTCATGAATTTGGATCGAAAAAATCTAAAATTTACTCAGTGCACTGGCTCCATAACATCCACACAAAAAATACTATACGTGACTGTGTAACTATGTTAGGTGCTGGGTATCATGACCTAAATCTAATCGACTAAAATCATTTACGGTAATTTAATTTGCCAATGAATATTTATTTCTAATCAGTTAAATCCAAACATTCTGCAGAAAAATCGTAATCCAAGCGTTTATACGAAAACTCAACGTCGACAGAGTTAAGAAAAAAACAAAAAGCTAAAATATTTTATGTCACCAATCTCAATTGCTATTCATAATTTATTTTCATGGTCATAATTACATTCACAAACAAAGTAAAAAGACAGAAAGTAATCAAAAATTTTAGTAAAAACCAGTAACTATTCATAGTTATACCCTTGTGTGAATCACATCTCGTAACAAGAATTTACAGATTATTGTCAGAAACGAATACCAGTTTACATGTATCATGCTAGCACTAGTCACTACACATTCAAATATTATTTTTCACATCAAATTCCGAGTCCTTTCATTTCATGCTGTTTTTAAACAAGTGACACTTTGAGTTTGAGAGAAAAATGCAGTATATTACCGGGTCACACCGTTTTGTTTTACAAATCGGTAACTTATAATGACCCAAGATACACGGGATTAAACAACCAACACCGCCATTAATTTGCATATTTGAGTCTGACACAGTCGCAGACAATCAATATTCAATTAGCAGTATGCTTATTTTTTAATTACTTACATCATGAGGTTATTTTATACTGTCCTGGGTGTTTATCAATAAACACGTGTCCATTGTTCAACATAGTCGGATTCAAGAAATAGCCACGGCGCATCTTGTATACAGGTAAACTTCGACTTCGATTTATTTGTAGAATTTTCGATGTTTTTACAGCGACTGCCAGTTTTGTTCGAACACCGAGAAATATCGACTCATGCAAAGTTCGATTTATAAATTGTTTTTTAGTAAGGAAATAATGAAATAAATTGGGACTCTGTAAAAAGTTCGAAACAACTAGAAATACTCATTAATTGTTCGACTAATCGAACAGTATTTTATTTTCTATGACCTTACCTCTACATTTGTGGAATTCAGTTTCTCCTCCATTACTTGTTTTAATATTGTAAGAGCTGATTTACATGCCTCCTTTAGTGTCATTGACTGTAAAAAAAGTTACAAAATATAGTGTACAATGACATACAGACTCCTGTATCTGAGCTCCTGTAGTGACTGTAAAAATTGTTAAAAGACATTATGTATAATGATATACTACAGACTCCTTTATCTGACCTCCGGTAATGTCATTGACTGTAAAAAAGCTACCAAATATAGTGTACAATGATAAACAGACTCCTTTATCTGACCTCCTTTAGTGTCATTGACTGTAAAACAAAAGTTACAAAATATAGTGTACAATGATAAACAGACTCCTGTATCTGACCTCCTGTAATGTAATTGACTGTAAAACAAAAGTTACAAATTATAGTGTACAATGATAAACAGACTCCTTTATCTGACCTCCTTTAGTGTCATTGACTGTAAAACAAAAGTTACAAAATATGGTGTACAATGATATACAGACTCCTTTATCTGACCTCCTGTAATGTCATTGACTGTAAAAAAGTCTACAAAATTGTGTTCACTGAATTCAGACTTTCTGACCTCCTGTAACTTGTTTGACTGTAAAAAAGTTACAAAATATGGTGTACAATGATATACAGACTCCTTTATCTGACCTCCTGTAATGTCATTGACTGTAAAAAAAGTTACAAAATATAGTGTACAATGATATACAGACTCCTTTATTTGACCTCCGGTAATGTCATTGACTGTAAAAAAGTTACAAAATATAGTGTACAATGATATACAGACTCCTGTATCTGACCTCCTGTAATGTCATTGTCTGTAAAACAAAAGTTATGAAACATATTGTACAATGATCAACATCTGACTTTAGTAAAGCATTAAGCCTTGCTCTGACTCCAAGCATTACTGTGGATCTGATATTTCGTCCAGAGTACTAGCCTGTAGCATATGAGATAAAAAATTTACTCCAGAAAATCTGACTTATAGGCGAGTATATACGGTAAAACACGGACGGACTCCAATCAATCAATCATGGACAACAAACTGCCCGTATGGGTCGTTATTTGCATTTGTACTTTAGTACATAAATTTTCCAATTATGCTTGAAATTTTCACCTTCATTTTAAATTCGCCCCCTTTCACTGGTCAAACTCAATTTTTTACTGGTCTGTATATATACACAATTGAAATGAAATGGAAAATTACTGGTCATTTGGACCAGTTATCAGATAGATTTCACCAGGCTTTTGTAAAATTTACTGGTTTTTCTGGCAAGACCGGTGAATTTCAAAAACTCTGGTATACAGTATGTATGTGTATGTAAATCATTATATATGTATGTAAATCATTATATATGTGTGTAAATCATTATATATGTGTGTAAATCATTATGTATGTGTATGTAAATCATTATATATGTGTGTAAATCATTATGTATGTGTATGTAAATCATTATGTATGTGTATGTAAATCATTATGTATTTGTATATCTGTAGGATTACCATTCACTACAATTTCTAGTGTGAAAAAATATATTTTGCAGATAGGCTCCGTTGAAAACATCAGACGAAGCAGTCGTCCCCCCAAAAAAGACAGCGCGTGATTACCGCCGATTAGAATGGTTGGTAAAGACAAACAGAAGAAACAGTTTGCTTGAGATCACGAACAAGTTTAATGAAAATGTTGACCATCTTGTTGCTAAACATACCATTCAGCTACACATTCATAAACATGGATATTACAGGCATGTTTCACGAAAAAAAGTGGTTGTAAAGAATTATAACCAGAAAAAAACAATTGTCGTGGTGCAGGGAAAAAAGACGATTGACAGTGGAGAATTTCTGTAAAAAAATACATTTTCAGATGAATCTAAAATTATGATAGGACATGATTCCCGCATGTATGTGTGGCCCAAAAAAGATGAAGGTTGGGGGCCTGACCAAGTGACACCACATCAAAGTAAGCCATGTAATGATTTGATGAAGTGTTGATTTGGGGATGTGTAACATAGGAGGGTGTAGGAACAATTATGCCTGTGAATGGCAACAATAATGCAGAAAAATATCAAGAAATTCTAGATGCCAACTTATGGTCTGTTACAGTTAATCATTTCCTTACTAGAGAACTATATATTTCATCATGACAATGCTCCGGTACATCGGACTAGAAGTATGCAAGAATTCCTCCACAGAAATAATATTACCGCTATGAACTAGCCAACACAAAGTCCATACCTCAATAATATTAAGAATCTGTGGTTGTTGCTGAAAAGGAAACTCCAGACACAAGTCCGGAGTATCGGGAGTAGGGATGACCTCTTCCATGAAATTCAGGACATCTGGACAGAAGGCACTGTAGACTATGTCAGGAGCTTATATCGATCAATCCCTCACAGATTATTGAGTGTAATAAGATTTTAAAGACATTTAACATTTAGGTAAGTTTGTTTTATTTAGCTTTAAAACATAATACAAATGTTTTTCATTCTCACATACTTTCGCTGCGAATGTGAACATGTCACCATTTTGTACCAATACTTATTGCATCATACTTTATGTGTGATTGTACTATACTTGTATCTGTGTATGTGTGAATGAACACATACATTATCCTTGTGTGTGTGTGTGTGTGTGTAACAAAAGATTTACCTATGTAAGTACAGTAAAACCTCTTTATAATGCCCTTCATTTTATAATGCCCTTCATTTCATTTGCCACCTCACTTTAAGCCAGTTTCTTTTTTTTTTCGAAAGTCCACTTTTCAAATTTTCCTTATAATTTCATTTTAGGTTTCCCTAAACCTATTGCCAAACCCCTTTATAATGCCAAATTTGGGTTGAAGAAATGTTGGCAGTATAACGAGGTCTTACTGCATATGAGTGTAAAATATCATATGTACAAGTGCATATTTGTAACGAGGTCTTACTGCATATGAGTGTAAAATATCATATGTACAAGTGCATATTTGTAACGAGGTCTTACTGTATGAGTGTAAAATATCATATGTACAAGTGCATATTTGTAACGACAATATGAGCATATCATATGTACAAGTAAACGAGGTCTTACTGTATGAGTGAGTGTAAAATAGTGCATATTTGTAACAAGGTCTTATTGCATATTTGTAACGACAAGGTATTTGTACTGTCTTACTGCATATGAGTGTAAAATATCATATGTACAAGTGCCCATTTGTAACAAGGTCTTACTGTATACGAGTGTAAAATATCATATGTACAAGTGCATATTTGTTTGTTAGAATAGTGTTTCATATCACACTCAACAATTTTTCAGTTATATAGTGGCAGCTAATTAATGGAGGACAGAATTCTTTTGCCAAAGGGTTTGAGCATCAGCTTTAAACCAGTAAGTCTCTCAACTCTTGTCAGTACAGGTTTTAGCCCCACTGGAACCCTGGGGAAGAAAAATACAGTTGTCCGAGTTGCAGGACCAAACGTTTCTTTGGGCAGACTAGCTGATTATTATGGACTAGTAGTACCAGTCGGACCAGTGAATAAAATGAAGAAACTTATCAGAAAAGATAAATGAAAGAGAAAAAAAAATTTGTTATCAATCACCTAAACTGATGAAGTTACAAAAAAAGATCAAGTATTGTTTTTACTTTTTATCATTAATCTGTGGACCACAAGATTTTAGTAACGGACTAGTGACTTTTTTATGACTTAGTAGTCCTTTCACCAATGAGTATTCAAGAAATATTTCCAGCAGATTTTGGGAGAATCTTTGCCAGTTTACTTGTGAAATGCCGTTGGTCTCTTCACAAATACATTTTAACCACCAAAGACCACCACCATATAAATGAACAATTGTTGAGTGTGGCATAAAACACCATTCAAATAAATATCCTACTTTTCCTTTAGGTTTATGTTTATACGATTTCTGACACTCACTTTATGATATACATCTTGTAGAGCCTGCTGTGCGCCTTCTGAACCTGAGCCTATAGCTTTAGCATCATACTGGATAAACGTCCCTGAGGGATCCATATGAAATCTGATCAAAATAGAAAAGAAATTTCAATCATGGCAATTTTTACATGGAAGATATTGTAGAACAACAAAACTGGCCTATTGCTCCATATCTATGCCAAATATTGACAATGAGAATTGGAAAGTCTAAAAACATAATTTTTAAAGAAAAGAGCTAAGAGTAATTCTAGTATATATCTATATTGAATGATTTACTGCATAATGAATCCTAATTAACTCATCAACCCCTGAAAAACAATGACCTCTTCTGTACATATATGACTTAGACCAGTCAAAATGTGTCTTTAGGGGTGAATGGGTTAAAAAATAATAGCCACTAGGCATTTTTGGAGTTGTTCCATTCGGTTGAGTTACCTGACTTAGACAGAAAGTTGGGCAAGGTCAATTCAAATATTTTGATATTTACATTGATGACATTCTGTGAAATATTACTTCAGTTCATCTGCTAGAAAGTTTAGATAAATGTTCTCTCTTGTAAAGACGTAATTCTGTGAAATATTACTTCAGTTCATCTGCTAGAAAGTTTAGATAAATGTTCTCTCTTGAAAAGATGACATGTGACATCAGTTTTCAGTAGGTTACTTTTCAAAGCTGGCACCTATCTCCACATAATACATGTATACATATTCCATGTCATATATGTGATAAACTGCTTAACCGGACACAACCCATCTTTATTCCTTGAAAATGCATACTTCAACTAAAAGCTGTGCTGAAACACAACAACTCGGAAAGGTCTATTCTTGAAATACCCCCAAATTTTAGCCCTGAATAGTGTTAGAATGCCATAACTTGTCTGATGTACTGGTCTACCTATGTTAAGTGGCACATCCGGTATTAGTCAAAAACCAAGACAATACGGTCTACTTTCTAAAAATAGCTTGTGCACGTAAAACAAATTGCCTTGCACGGACTCCATGCAACAAGGAATCTCTAATACTTTGTGACGACAAGTAGCTTGTCACCCCTGTTATGATTTGATTTAGAATCGTGTTTGTAAACATGTGCCAATTTAACTTGGTAGACC
Source organism: Atrina japonica (assembly GCA_030159075.1). NCBI lineage: Eukaryota > Metazoa > Mollusca > Bivalvia > Pterioida > Pinnidae > Atrina > Atrina japonica. The sequence continues at coordinate 645,118 of BROG01000076.1, read as the reverse complement.
TGTACTAGAAACACTCTCTTGACTGACTACATAATGGACAGGTGTTGGACAAGTGTGAAGTGTGACTAATAAATCAAGCCGTGAGTAAAATATGTAATCTAAACAATCATGAACAAGATATGAAATGACAGCAGTTTTACTTCACAGTGACACAGGATACACACTATTTTCAGTTCAAACCACTGTAGGTGAAATGTATAAATTAAAATATTTCATCGATGAACTGGTGAATTATCTATATCGATATATTCACAATCCTTGTCACTACAATAAATATCTACTTACAGCTGTGGGCCTTTTTTATCTATTCCTGCGAATAAAAGTGCAACTCCAAATGGCCGACTCTAAAAAAAAAAAAAATAATAATAAAATCATGAAATCATACAAAGTCATGTGAAGGAGAAACTAAGGGTAAATTTTTTATGACTAAAACAATGTAATTAGATACTATAAATCTGGAAATTTTCGCCCCTGGTTATTTTTGCCCTTTATCGACAGAAAACATATTCACCCAGTCTTAAATTCACCCTTAATTACCACAGTTTCATGGGAAGCAGGTATACCCATGCTTAGATTATTTATATTTTAAATTCACCCTCTCATCTAACCGCAAAAATGGTGAAAAATAAATGTGAGTGAACATTTCCACATATACAATATTACAAAGCTGACTTCACACCAACATATTCTTCATTCCCCCAATTAACCCGACCTCAACCAATCTTAACAACAACATTGAAAATAAAATCCAAAACTAGGTCATTTTGAAAAAGATACATGAGTAATCTGAAGCACAGTATCCTATGAAAAAGGATAAAATCCTAAGAATGTCATGCTAGTTCGATTGATTCATGTGCAGCAAAAAAGGGACAACCTGATTGTTTGTTTGTTTGTTTAAAAATATATGTCATGCTAGTTAAAGTGATTCAGTGAAGGGCTTCAAATTTTGGCCTATGCTCAGCACTTGCGACCATTGAGCAGTGAGGGTTCTTTAACGTGCCGACACCTACTGTGACACGGGACCTCAGTTTTTCTGTTCCATCAGAAAGACAGGAAACCAACCTGTAGCCGGCTGGACTCGAACTCACAACCTCACGATCAAGAGTCGAGCGCGCTACCAACTGAGCCAGGCCGGCTCTTGACAACCTGACCGAGGTCAATCTACTTGATAGGAAGCCGAGGTGATTGCATAAGACTCTCTCAACTCTGTGGTGAGCTAAAATTTACTACCTATTTATTAAGATCTCTTTAATCTTCGCTTGTTTTTCAGTTTTTTGCCTTAAGTATTCATCCTTGGGATGGGGGAATTGGGATGTCACAAAAATGTGGACCTTGGGCACCCAGGAGTATGCAGTATCATATTCTATAAGCATCTTAATATAACTCAGTCACACCATAAATGGAGCACCAAACAAATTATTTTGATTTTTTTTTTTCATGATGTATAATAACAAATAAGAGCTATACACAGGCATAAAAAATCTTATATTCCTTTAAATTTTGTGAAAATAGGGTCATGTCCAGTGTAGTATGCATATACAAATAGTAAAGTTGAATTAATCATTTGCAAGTAAATAATTGCCAAACTGAGTTTCTCAAGCAATTATCACAAAATATATAGGAATTTAAGAATTTTTTGTGTATATTATCTTCTTTTTTTGTTTTTTTTGTTATTGTATATCAATAAAAGAAGAATACACATTGAAATTTCTTAAAAAAAAAAGAAAATAGCAATTCAACTTTTATTGCTCTTTTTCCTGGAATGAAAAAGGCAAGTTTGTTTGTTCTTATTGTTGTTTAACGTCCCACTCAAGAATTATTCACTCATATGGAGACATCACCAAATGCCCGTAAGGGCTTAAAATATTGGCCTATGCTCGGCACTTACGACCATTGAGCAGTGAGGGTTCTTTAACGTGCCAATATCTACTGTGACACAGGACCTTAGTTTTTACTGTCTCATCCAAAGGACAGGAAAGTCAGCTACCTCAGCTGAGGCTTGAACCCATGGTTGCCAATCAAGCACTCTACCGTGGAGCCACGGAAACCAGCAAGTGAATAGAATCAAGAAATTTTAAAACCATGATGACTATCTATACCAAAGGAAATGTTTTACAAAAAGCAAGAACTTACCATTGCCCCAGGATCAGCATCGTCATCACCAAACTGCAGTGCGAGGTTACTGACAGCTTGTGTTACACTTTCGACGGACATCTTCTCATTATAGGTAAACCAGTGATGCTGTCACAGAATACAAATCAATGAAGGTCAATAAGTCATCGGCTTCATGTACAATCATATTTGTCACATAATAATACTGTTATTCAGTGGTATGTAATTTTTTTTGCGGGAGGGGGGGGGGCGCTGGAAAGGTTTTGTTTGTCTGAATGGTGTTATACACCACACTCAACAATTGTTCAGTTAAATGGTGAAGGCCAATTTAATGGTGGAAAAGAGAGACCTTGTTACAGTGTACCTGGGGAGATCCCATTGACCTTCATAAAGTAAACTGGCAAAACTCTCACAAAATCAGCCAAAGGTTCCAACCAATTAAAAACCCAGACTAGATGTCTCAGACTTCATTGTTGAAATTCTTATGCTCCAACCTCTCCGCCATGGTGAATTGCAACAAAAGTCAACCAAAGATTTAAATGGGTATACTTTGTCAATGCAATGATCAAGTGACATAGTTAGCATTTGTGCACTGCACTAAAGCATTTGAGGCCTAGCTGTATTAATCTGAGATTAAATGCAATGCCATGAGCTCACCCTTTATTCTATTTTTAGCAATTTTGGCCATGTTTTTGCCAAAATAGACAAAATTTCTAAACAAGATACTCTAATAATTATTTCTGCGTAGCAATCACCCAATGATTCCTAATCTCCCAATTGAGTTCAAAGGGTAAGTTTTGTTTTTTTAATTATTAACAGTTGATGTCAATAACAGAACAGACACCAAATAATGACAAAAGTGTACTTGGCCCTTTAAGCCAGGTGAGCTAGAAAAACAATTTCTGCAGACAAGCCCCTGAAGAGGACAAAGTCCCTATCCAGCATGTTGTGAAGGCAAAATGGTGGACAATATTTTCTTTGACTGCACAATTCACTAACTTACGTACGAAAAATGTAGAAATACAATTTCATCTAAGTAGTCATGTAAGATATTTTGTTGTGACCTGATACTTACTTGTGCCTCTACTCTGGCTCTGTCTATCAGTGTTCTGGAGTCTGCGATCAAGCCACTCATAGCACAAGCTGTAATAAACAAATTTGATCTCATTATAGATACCGTTTAAGGGAGTCTAACGGTAGAGTGGTCCCCTTGCAAGTTGTCCTATTTGTGTTAAATCACAGATGTTCTTTTGCCAAATTTCATAAAATTCTATTTATCAGTAATCAAATATTTCTGATTAGTGAAAATATATCACTGCATCATTTAAAATTGCATCTGAACAGAATTATGATGTCTAAAAGTAAAAATTGCATCCCCGATCAAGACACACAGGGTTGAAAAAGAGCCATTCTAGAACAGAAAGAGTAGTCAGCTAAGACCAGTAGTTGGCTATTAAGTGACTTTAGTTATATTGAACATGATTCTTTGAGCTTAATTTAGATCAGTCGTCTGCTGTTGGATATTTTTCTCAAACAGAAGGGAAAAAGATACTGTTGTTGTACATACTTAAGACGAAATAACACAATAGCTGACTACTGGACTACTGGTCTTAGCCGACTACTGGTCTTAGTTGATTACTGGTCTTAGCTGACTACTTGTTTTAGCCAACTACTGGTCTTAGCTGATTAGCAACTAGTCTTAGCCGACTATTGATCTTAGTAAACTACCAGTCTTAGCCAACTACCAGTACTGGTCTTAGCCGATTAGTGGACTACTGGTCTTAGCGGACTACTGGTCTTAAATGACTAGCTACTAGTCTTAGCCAAGTACTGGTCTTAGGGGATCACTGGTCTTAGCGGACTAGCTACTTGTCTTAGCAGTAGGGCTGTGTATTGGCCAAAGAAATTTGATATGATATTCTAATCAATGATATCCGATATATTGGATTTTATATAAGCTTAAAAATTTTCACGTAGAGATAATGAAAAGACAACAATAATGAGTGTTTTAAATTTTAATTTTAACAAAATACTGAACAAGGGTCTGTTTGAACACAATTCTTAAGTTGATAGACATTATAAAGCTGTAATATATAGACCAGTTATTTTCCCTGAAAATATAGGAGCTTCAATATGGATTCAATCAGGTTCTTGTTGTTTAAAAAAATCAAGAATTTGAAGAAGTGTTGGAATTTCTTCAATGAAATCTGTCAGTTTCATATTCATGGTGTTATCTTTAAAAATTTTGGACATATGCAAGTCTTATCAGTAATTTGATATGTTTTCAACAGCCAATAATACTATTATGAAAATCCTGTAGACCTAACATTTTCAGTGGCACAAATATTTTGTTGTTCTTGTTCAAATCATTTATCTTATCAACTTATGGCAGTTTAAATAAAAAACAAGTTCGTTTTTCCTCCTGAGGTACATGTATAACAACCACATTAACAAAATAGCAAACATCTTAAGCATATTTGCCTTTTATAAAAATGTTCCCATACTTTGCTTTTTCAAGCAGACAATTTTCCATTTCGAAAATCAACAACCCAGTGGAAATCAACAAATTTATGTTGATTTATTGAATGCACACCGAACCCATTTTGTTTTGACAATATATTTGTATTGATGGTCCATGTACCGAATATAGATATAAAATCAAATATCGATATATTGATACACCCCTACTTTGCAGACTACTGGTCGTGGACTACTGGTCTTAGCAGATTGGACTACTGGTCTTAGCAGATTGGACTACTGGTCTTAGCCGACTACTGGTCTTAGCAGATTACTGGTCTTAGCAAATTACTGGTCTTAGCAGATTACTGGTGTTAGCAAATTACTGGTCTTAGCAGATTAGCTACTAGTTTTAGCCAGCTACTGGTCTTAGCCGGCTACTGGTCTTTGCTGACTACTGGTCTTAGCCGACTACTGGTCTTAGCCGACTACTGGTCTTAGCAGAAAAGCTATTAGTTTTAGCCAGCTACTGACCACTGGTCTGGTACAAGATACCTCTAAAATATTTTGTAATTTTTTATTACAGTAGAACCTGACCACCCTATTTTTCACTGAAATGTGGTCTCTCAAGGCAGGTGGTTTCTTAAATGAAATCTAAAGGATTATGTAACCAAAGTGGTATTTCATGAGAGTGGTCTTTCAAGACAGGTTTCACTGTATATAAACTATATAAATTCATGCAGGAAAATGTCCAACAAGCATTCTGAGAGTATTGATGAATAAATATGTCTCCTATCTATAAAACCATGATCCCAAGATTGAGCACCTCCATCAGATACAACAACATAACACTGCCACCTGACAAAGTTATTTATAGATTTTGTGGAGACACGCATTATTTACCTATGTGATCATCTACTTCCATTACTTTCTCTATGCTAGATGGTTCAATTAGAGGGGAGGTAACTCTCTTCTCAACGGCAAGCACTACTCCTTCACTTGTCTGTATTCCTATAGCTGTGGAACCAAGCTAAAAAAAACAAACAAACATGATTAATTGTGTTTAACCCATAATGATCTGGCTGAAATTTGTTGTGCATCCCTACACCTACCTACCCATACATGTCATATTTTTCTGAGGTCATTCTAGGATTTTTTCTGGGACAAATATACCAAAATTCTGGGACACTTTTAAATTCACTTTTCAGATGTTAAATAAATACAAAATTGTTTTCAATTCTTTATTTTACATGTTGCAAGCTTTTTCGCAGTGACTATCACACTTTTTACATGTGTATTAAGGCATACATACATGTGACAGAAATCAGTTCAACTGCCATGCCACAACTGGAGATTTTTAATTTTTTAGCAGGAGATTTTTAATCAAACTTTTTATAACTTCTGAATGTTTTCCTTGTTTTTATTTTTAATCACTTAGCCAGCTGCATGCCTTTTTAATATATATTGAATGAATTTTGCAAGTTTATACACCTACCAGTTGCATAATACATAACAACTTTGTTTATGATTAAAAAAAATAATAAGTTTCAATAATTTGAATACCAGTCCGGTCCGGTTCCGTTTATACTACTTCCAGAAGTATGTCTACTTTGTGACAATTTAGACCTTGAGGTAAATGCCTTGCATGTTTGTTTATATAAAATAAAATAATGATTTTTTGGTTATTTTTTTGTTGTTGAAGTACATTACAAATATCTTTTGAGATCATAAGATGTTGTAATAACTATTTCTGATGGCTAGTATCATGCTTCTAATCATTGATGATCCAAGCGTGTTACATGACAAACACACTCTCATAGACTTAGCCTAGTCTTATCACCAATTAACTGCCAATCAGTGGACGAGACGATGTTATATAATCATTAACACCCTCAATATTTAATATGCCCCTAGGCTATTTACATTGTACCTGTAAAAGTGTCAACCAGTTGATAATCGGATGTTTGCTAATTAGTAATTACGAGGACTTTGAGACTTCCTGTGGACAAAATGGAACAGAACAAATTTTACGGGAAAATCAGTGTTATGGCAGGACACGTTTTAGGAGGTAAATTTTCCAGGACATTAGGGAAGTATGGCATGTATGCCTACCCTAACTTATGAGCATGTGTGACAAATCAAAGCCCTTGTGATGGGCCAGAGCTACATTAGCCCCAGAAAGAGCTTCTTGTGTTTGAAAAGCAACCATGTCACTTGAATATCAAGGCAAAAAATAAAGTATTAAAATATCAGAAATGCAGAAATTTAATGTTAAAAAAAGGGAAAGAAAATAGCACTTTTGTAGGCTTTTAATGGGTAATACATGTATAAAAATATAGCAAATCCGTTTAAAAAGAGGAATTCCTCCTTATAGAAGAAACACTCATTCCTGAGACATTTGATTACATGTAGTTACACACATGAAACTAATCTCAAATTAATGGCTGTATGTCAAACATTGTTACATAAAGTTGTCATTTTTAACCTTAGGAACTTATATAGTTAATTTCAAATGTTACTATATCCTTCCCTGGTTTATTATATAATTTTCAACAATACAAAGAAAAAAAGGATAATTTTATTGCCTGTAATTAATTTGAAAATGATCTGAAATCTAGGCAGATCATAAGCCCTGAGCAGAACAGAAAACTCATATATGGTTTGTGAAAATTTATGAAAAAAAATCTGAAATGATATGCATATCAAAAAAAATAATTGCTAAAAGCCTTTACAAAATAAATTACCGTAATTGGCCGTGTATAATCTGCACCCCCCATTTCAGCATCAGATCTCGGAAAAAAAAAAAGCTGCTTTTAGGCCTAACCGACATCTGGGTTTTATACATGGCCATTACTGGGGTATTAGTATGACCGAAAATCAGACTAATTTTAAATATCAATCCTAAGATCGGTATTTGACAGAAATAGATAAATATTTATTAAATTAAAAAAATATGATACTATGAGATTTGAAATAAATGTAAAACTACAAAATGGGAATCTGAAGTACGAAACTACAAGATACTACAAATGCTGTTCCGTGTAACTCCCTTATTTACAGTTACACTATGGCGGTTCGCTTTGTCATCTACAAGCGTGAAATAATCACTAGAATTTGAGTTGAGATTGTTCATATTTTCAATAATAGCATAAAACTCTACGAGGAAGGTTAACAGGACACACAGGTACTGTACTATTCTGTTTCCCATGGATATTCTATGATTAAAGCCATGCCTGGTTACCAATCAGTACTCAGAGAGTGTGACAGTCTAAGTGTCACTTGATGACCAACTTTGCAATGAGGTATTTATAGGCGATTTGTAAACTGAAATACACATGCACACACACTGAAGACAAGATTCATTTATCAAACATTTTTCACCATCACCGTAGACAATAAACACATACAGAATGCAATGGAGAAATAAATTGACTCGAACATCATGATTACGATACGAAAAAACTTGGCCAAATAAAGGCAAGTTTACCATCCAACGTCAATCTTATGCACTGTTTTTTTTTTACTATAGTCCCATGGAAAAAAATGCCCGAAGAACCTGTTGTACTGTATTATCCGCACCCCCATCCCCGAGACAAATTTTATAGTGAAAAGAGTGCAGATTATACACAGCCGATAAAGGTATAAAAAGATATTCTGACATAATGGTAAATTAATATGTCCAGCTTGTTTTTTTTCAAAGTACCTTAATAGCTTCAATAGCATATTCTACTTGAAAGAGACGTCCTTCTGGTGAGAATGTGTTCACACCTCTATCATATTCAGATCTTGTTAAAAACATCTTGGTTTAGTCTTTTTCACTGAAAAACAAAACAGAATGTGAATATATATATATATATATATATATATATATATATATATATATATATATATATACACAGACATGCACACTTAAATCTTTTATAAACTTACATTACATCGTTCATATACAATGACAGAATTGTCACAAAATAATTATTTAAAAAAAAGTTTTTGCCCGGAAAAAAAATAATCTGTCTGGTGAAAATTTTCATTTCACCAGACAAATTGTCTGGTAAAAAAATTCAACTTTCGCGTTGTCTGCAATGAATATGCATTTTTGATAATCCAATCAGCGAAAGTCTTACATTTTCTTATGTGCAAAATGGAGACAGACGACATGAATACAAAAAATCATGGAAAGCTAGAATAAACATCTCGTATATATAGAATTATGTCATGTCATAACTTAGTGACGATGGATTTATAAATCTAAAAGATCAAGTAAGCAATTATCAACAAATATGAGACATCAGTGATAAGAAATAGATTGTTTAAATGATCGCTAAACTGCTGTGAAAATGTCACAGCATCTTGCTATGAAGAAAGTATATGGGAGAACTTCTGCCCCTGATTTTACCACAGAAAAAAAATTGGTTTAAATCAGGGCAGAAAATTTGGCCTAATAGCAAATACATGCATTTAATTCATGAGTCGACTAATGAATAACACAAAGATTCTATTTGATTTTTAACACCAAGGAAACAGCCAGCCCTCTCCATAAGTTTACCTATGTATTATTATTTATATATAAATTATTATTGTTAATGGATACCCCCCCCCTTCTAATTTATTTCACAGTACATGACTGTGCAAATATTATTAAGCATTTATCAGTTCGAAAAGAATATTCGTGACAGTAGAATGGATCATCTCGCTACACTTTTCTCATGAAGGGTACTGTCAAAAAGATTCCACTGACATTTTGTTGTTTTACACACAGAACAAGTATATTCACAACATTAACAACCTCATGACAATGCAACTCAACTCACCGCCGGCATATGTCTTATATAAAGTGTAAAAATGAAAACGGTTACGGAACACAGTATTTCCGGAAATATAGAGTTGTGTTGGACAAGGGTACATACATTAATTATCTCTTGATGCGAACCACTCCCTTTATATTAATCGGTAAATAAATGAAGAAAATATCATGGCGTTTTAACAATGAAGAAACAATTCGTTCATAATTACATTTCGTTTCTTGGTTTCAACTTTTATTATTCTGTAAGGGGAGCGTACTCTTCTAACAGGAAACCAGGTTTGACAGTCATGGCAGATTCGAAGCTGTCAGATGCCAGCATATGGGTAAGTCGTTTTCAGTACCGTATAACTTTTTATCGCCCATGATTTTTGTTTTCTACAGGTGCATTTAACTTGTGTTGTCCAAAAGTGATCTGATTTCTTATCAAAATAATCCATAAAGATACGTGCGTACTTCACAGCAGGTAAGTCAGTGCGGCCCATAAAATCATGAAATGAATGGCATAATTTATTTTTTGTCCTAAATTTGAAAGATAGAACGGAATTAAAACATTATCTGCTATGCATGTCAGTAATTTGCATAAGTAATTTACATTTGAAGTCCAATTGAAAATTATTCACCTGTGGTTCCGCAGACTTGACAACCTTGAAACATTTTCCTGGGGATATTTTTCAATTTCATGGGGGAGATTCTAAATTTGAGTAAGAATTAGTAGGAAAATTTAAATTTTTCACGGGGGTGATATGCATTTTTCTTCAAGAAATTATCAAAATTTTATTTAAGAGATATTGAGTCTCCCTATTTATGAGGGAGACTGGCAAGTATGGGTTGTAGTTCAATGAAGAGGTCACCAGCTATTAAAACCTGTACTGGTCAGTGACCAATTCTCCATAAGTACTAATTCTCGCCAAATGTTTTTAACTTGCATGGAACTTGGATACTTTCACAGATTTTTTTGTGTTTCTTGCACAAGACACTATCCTAATTGCTGAGCGAAAAGAAAAAAATAATTTTTCCGAGAAACCAAAAAATATCGGGCAAAAAACCCAAGTTGACGAAAATTGGTACAGCCGCTTGTTCAGTTGTTGTAATTGTGTGCATGATGTAATTGTGTGCACTCTACAAATTACGTCATTTCCATAAACACAGCATTATCCCAGCTACTAATAAAGTTAAGATTTTGTGTATTCAAGGGTCAGAAAAAGTAAATCCTTTTGAAATCAGGTGAAAGTAAGTATTTTTATGCTAAAATGAATAACATTAAGCCATGCCCCCAAAATCCCACAATATATATTATCATTCGATGCCAACAGAGGCACATGTTGGCAAAAAAACTCTGCCCACTGTCAATCACAATAAAAAAAATCTCTCAACCTATGATTGAGTCCTTCGTAAGGCACATAGATTGTCTAAACAATGTTTAACACACAAACATGATGAAAAAATAGAGATGGGGAAAGATCTTGACCTATAGTTGAGCATGTGCACAATTACAACAAGATGGTGAAAACTCACTGAACACAGGGGTGAGTCTGTTTTCGATCTTGCTACGGTTTATTGATTACTGAATAAAATGTTTTGTTATTGTTACTGTTCTGCCTGATGTTTGATGTATTCATTCAATGTTTTGAAATAATTCAAAATGTTTATTTATAGCAACTGCTTGACCAAATTCGTCTTAGGTGTGCATAATTACAACAAACCATTGTACTTTCCGAGAATTGGTCGCTGACCTGTAGGCCTAGGTTTTACACCTTTGCCAAGGATTTTATTACATACATACATGTAGTGATACATTAGAACTTGTCTTGAAGTACCACCCTTCTGTCATAGACTCATTCAAATGTGGTCTTACATGTACAAGACAGGTGATCTCTTAAGAGAATTTATTTAAAGGATATTGATCATGAACAAAATACTTTTCAGAATGTGGTCTTGCAACACAGGTTGCCTTCTGTGACATTGACAGTGGTCTCAAAAGACAGGTTCCACTGTATTAATTTTTACCTATGCTTTAAACTTATGACACAATGTTTTGACAGTTCTACATTATGCCAAATCAACCATGACATGTGACATTAGTTTTAATTCTTTAATTCCGGATGTATGACTTTAACTTTTCTGCAGAAATGTGGGGAAGATATCCACAGATATTTGTAATTTACATATACATGTACATTTGTATGAACTGAGACAATGCCTTGAAAGCGTGTGCAAAACCTTGTTTTTCAAGTATTAGAAAAATTATTAATTTCGGATTCTATCCAATCTCACAGTGTAAAAAATTGAAACATTAGCAGTTCTGGCAAAAATAAATAAATAGATTACCAGAAAATGCCTCTAAATTGTTTGATTCCAGTAGTGAGAAAAACCTTTTTGAGGAGAGGGGGGAGGTGATTTGTGAAACATAAAGTGAAGTACAATGTAGATGAACAGAAAGTTGCAGAAATGTTGAGACAAAATTTCTTTTCACAGCACTAGTCAAAATGTCAATTTGCAGCACTTTACCTAAAGCTGACGGTAGTTACAACTCTTTATATGTAAATTATACATGTAAAATACATGTACATATCAGTTTTCCCACATCTTTTTCAAATAGGGGTTTTTGTACTCCATGGGTAGCAAAAATATGGGTACAAGGATTCATATCAGGGGTGCACAGATATAGAATTAAATCAAAAGCTTAAAAAACCAGTTTAATTTTACTCATCTCAACCCCCATTTAAAGACACTGGATCTGATGTAGAAATTGTGACACCATGTGTGGACAATGCACTGTGTTCAACATTTAAAGACACTGTGGATCTGATGTAGAAATTGTGACACCATGTGTGGACAATGCACTGTGTTCAACATTTAAAGACACTGTGGATCTGATGTAGAAATTGTGACACCATGTGTGGACAATGCACTGTGTTCAACATTTAAAGACACTGTGGATCTGATGTAGAAATTGTGACACCATGTGTGGACAATGCACTGTGTTCAACATTTAAAGACATTATGGATCTGATGTAGAAATTGTGACACCATGTGTGGACAATGCACTGTGTTCAACATTTAAAGACACTGTGGATCTGATGTAGAAATTGTGACACCATGTGTGGACAATGCACTGTGTTCAACATTTAAAGACACTGTGGATCTGATGTAGAAATTGTGACACCATGTGTGGACAATGCACTGTTCAACATTTATTGACAACTACAGTGAAACCAGTATATAGGGGCCACCCAAGGGACCAGAAAATATTTACCTTTATGTACAGGTGACCATTTTACACAGGTTCAATTTAGTTGAAGTATGCAGTCAAGAGACTAGAAAAAAACTGGCTTTATAAACAGGTAATCCTTACATAGAGGTGACCGCTATGGTAGGTTTTACTGTATATGTAGCAGACTTGTATGTATGATTGCATTGGGATTCAAGAGCATTTAGATTCTTTGTCAAAACTGCACAATCAAAATCTTTAAAGATTTCAAATCATTCCTTTATCTTGACATCCTGCTATGAAGTTGAAGTCTTCAGTCAGGACACTGCAAGCTGTGTTCACTGCAACATGACCTTCAACTGATAAGATTCATTGGGCAATATTTGAAGTTGAGAAAGTGGAACAGAGTAATTTCTACCTTGAATAACAACATACATATATGTTTATAGAGTCTTTATTAGAGATTGGTTTCTGAAGTGTCACAGAAGGGAGTTATGGCCATATGGTCAGTCTACATGTAGCTACACCTGTACCTGAGACTTCTTGTTTTTAATGTTAGTGTTTCTAAATAAACATTACAAATAACTGATATAAATTTATAATTTTTTTTTAAATACAACAGAATATTCCTGTTAAAGATGAAAGCTTGCTCTTTCAGTTAATATTAGTCATTTTTCATTTTGTGAATTAATTATGAGTTCAATTTTTGTAGAAAAACAACCTAAATTCGTTATATAATCTCATACTTTTGATGATGAATTAAATGTAAAATAAGTTTATCCGTATTATAAGTAGAAACATGTACATGTTATATTTCATTGTTGTTCATGAAATAATTATAATTAATGTAACTGAAAATATTGTATGAAGGAACATTTGTATCACAAGGATTTCCCACCCTACATGTATAGGTCTACCAAGGTAAAGTGGCACATCCTGGTTTAGTCAGAAACCAAAACAATACGGTCTACTTTCCAAAACTAGGTTGTACAGGTAAAACATATTGCCTTGCATAGACTCCATGCATTACTGAATCTCTAATACTTTTGTGATGACAAGTAACTTGTCACCCCTGTTATGATTTGATTTAGAATCATTGTGTTTGTAAACATGTGCCAATTTACTTTTGTAGACCTATACATTGTACATGTATCCTAGGGGTCCGCAATGAGGCCGCATTCCCAATGCCAAAAAAAAAAATGTATTTTTTCACAATTTGCAATGAAAATGTCCCAATTGAAGTCAAGTGATAATGGTTTTAGAGAAATTCTTGCATTTTCAAACAGTTTTGTATATTTATAAAATTTTCCATTTTCAATAAAATGTTACTAAAATTCCCAATTCAAAAGGCCCAGGTCCCATTCCCAAAAGAGTATGGAAAATCCCTGTATCAGGTAAGTTGTGGCCAAGGGATGATACTTGACTGGACCCTGAACAACCATTTACCCTATCAACACTACAGACCATAATCGAAAAGTCTTAGAGCAATATATATACCATATATACTTATATATATGGAAACTGTTGTATTACCCAAAAATGACATAAATGTCAACACATACATGTATAGATGAAACAGTGATGTGCTTACCGGTATATGGCCAGGCAGTTTGAATTGTGTCATAGGTTGAGTACCATACTCAACATATAAATATATATATATTACAGGAAAAATTCAAATCAGAAGTGTGACCCCAAGTCAGTTTTTTATATGAGTGATGAAAAATGATAATATGTTTCCTTATAAGTCATAGAAATCCAGAATTTTTATTACCAATAACAAGTTAACAACTACATTGTACATGTACATGAATATACCTGTATACCGTACCTTTTGGACATTCAAGTATTTTCGGCACTTTAACAGGTAATATTGGCAGCTAATATTAATTAAGATAAATCAATTTATTAAAATTTAAAGAAGAATATCAATATCCAAAAATCAACTTTTGGCAGGTGTATTTTGAAAGTTTGATATGAAAGCAGAGTGATTAATCCCAAATTCTTAATTCGATACTTGACGGTTTGTGTCTCATATTTTCTTTGTACATGTATGTTTATGTGTATTTGTTTAACTTAACAACTTACAGCGAGTTCCGAAAATACTTAATATCAATGCCAAAATTACCTGCAAGCAGAAAATATATGTACTATCTTGCAAGTGCTAAAATTACTTGGTGCTGAAATTACCTGACACTGTTTGTATTTAGTTATGTATTGATAAGAAGGAATACATACATGTGGATATGCATTATACAGTAAGTCAGGTGCAGGGCAAAATATGATACATGTACAATATATAGGCCTTTTTCTATAATTTCCACGGGGCTGAAATTCGGCCTCATTCCCTATGCAAAATATATGTTTTTTCCCAGTTTGATGGAAAATTTCCCAATTTGGTGTTGATGCCCCGACCGTAATGAAAAATTGTTTAATGTAAGGGAAAATAGAGTCCATTACGTCTAGATTTCCATGTGTGCAAAGAGTTTTCCCAATTTGACACAAATTCACATTATAATTCCCAATTGTGTCCCTAATGCCAGTATTGGCATTTTCCCAAAATTGACAGAAAAAGGCCTGATGTACATCTGTGTGTACATGTACATATGTAATTAATGGTTTTATTATTTTTTTATTTTCAGAGTCTGGTATTACTCCTTGACATGACGCTATTGCTGTGAAATAATTCGAGGAGTACTCGTTTTCTTTATTTCACACTATGGCCGCAGCTCCTTTGTCAATGGTTTATCGTAGTGAAAAGCAGATTCCTCGGCTGAACCAGGCTCTTCAAGAGTTTTACCAACGTGAAGAATTCTGTGACGTCACCTTGGTTGCTGGATCAAAACGAATAAAAGCACACAAAGTGATATTGGCCTCATTCAGTCCCTATTTCTATCACAGTCTGAATCAGAAAGGTCCTTATAACACAGAGCTGTCGTGTCATCAGTTTGATGAAAATGGTCTTAAGTGTTTGATAGATTTTTGTTACATGGGCGTCATCACTGTGGATTCCGTCTCTGCAGAGAGGATGTTATCAGTTGCAACTACTCTTCAGGTTAAGGAGGTGGAAAAGTTATGCCTAACATTTCTCCGTGCACACCAGTCTTTTGTTTGTGAGGTAAAAACAAAATGTTTACAGTTCATAACATCATATTTTGTAATTATTGTAAATGTATTTAAATCATTCACCCCTGAAGACACATTTGGACTGGTCTAAGTCATTGATTTATAGAAGAGTCCATTGTTTTTCAAGGGTTGATGAGTTAATTGTGGTTATGAAGATAGTGTACATGCAGCTTCCTTGCTAGAAAGTGTTATGAAGACCATGAATCTTATGACACAGTTCTATTTTGTTCTGTTTGTTGTTGTTGTTGATGATGATGATGATGATGACATATCTGACAATGTACATGTTTAAGTACAATACTGTAAATGTGGATATTTCCATGTGTTTTTAATTACATGCATGTATGCAATTTTTTGGTGTAAACAATATGCATGCATGTTTTTTTTATGTGATGTCAGCAACTGACTGTGAACAGCTCTGTATTAATATATTAACCAATACAGCTTAAATCAGCTATGAAACTGGTGTGTGGGAGGTAATTTACACAAAATACTTTCATCATGTATTTAGTGTAAATTACCTCTACACATAAATTTCCATGTTTACTGTACTTGACATGTCATACTAACGTGTATACATACTTATTATGTGTCAGCACATTGCACAGTTGCTTAGGAAATGTATTTGTTGATATTGGAAAATAAACAAATAACTTAGAGACAAAGTAACAGTAAGCATACACGAGATCATCTATAAACTTATCTGAAATGGTCAAATGGTGCTAAATATTTTGTTCATATTTTTACTAACAGATTTCATCTGAAGCCAGAGACATCACAACACCACCAAGTAGGGGGAGTAACTCTGATGAGACATTCTACGTGGAGAGTTCAGGAAAGTTTAGTCCAAGTGCAAGTCCTAATGTATCGACATCTGGACGACCTTCATCAGAGGCAGGGTCTGCGGATAACGCAGAAATGGACAACATCACGGTCAAACAAGAGCAGCTAGATTCTAGTAATATATTTTCTAATTATTTTTCAGAATCATTGATCGGTAATTTTAAATTACATTGACATAATGTTCCATAGCCCACTGCTATGAACCTTGTTTAATTCTTCTCCGAAACCACTTAGGGGTTAATAGACCCTTTTTGGGAAAGGGTCCTGTACCCTTACAGTTTGGGAATTTTATGTCACAATGTGTTTAAAATCATTTATGGTAAAAAACGATAGTTTTAATGATGGTAATTTTAAATTACTAAAACAAATTAAAAATAAAGAAACAAAACTTGTGATTAATTTATAATTATCTTTTTATGAAATGGGCTGCATTGATTTAATCTGAAGACATGAAGATATTGATTCAGCAGTTTTTTTTACTATATGTCAGAAGTTAGGTACATGGTAAACATAACTGGAAAATTTTTGCTCAAAATTGGTGGGAAAATATAGCTGTTTTTGCATTGGGAATGGGACCTTTTATCGGACCACATGATGATGATATTAATCACTGCCCCTGGTCCTGTTTAGTTTGCCGTATCCAATACAGAATGGTATGGCTAAAGATATATTAAAATGGTCAATACATTTTCTGTTGTATCCTTAAAGTTGACAAATTAAGAGATCTATAGAAAAATCACTTTCAAGGCACACCCAAAAAATTGACCAAAATATTTTTAGCCAATTGAAATTTTGATTACTGTATAGTTGCTTTTATTCGCGGGGATTTAATTTCACTATATTCGCAGTCATGGAAAATTCTGTGAAATTAGATACCCATGAATATAATACCTTACACTTATGAAGTATTACAAAAAACAATTCCTAACCTATCTTTAATACCCGTGAATAAGATAATCTCAGAAAAATGTGAAATTTTCTCCCCGTGAAATTAAACAACTAAATATAGTTAGCTTAATGAATTTTGATACAAAATATGTTTGGTAATTTTACACAACATGATGACAAGGTGTAAACTAGAGATGCATGTATCATTTATATGGACACATTTTGCAAGTTTGGAGATGTACTTAATGGGGGATGATTTTTTGACAATTCTGCTGTTACTAATCAAGAATCAAGAATGTCCCTACTCATGCTGTAGCATTATCAGACTCAGTCATTTTTGACTGCGATGTTTTTCCTCTTGAGAACAAAGGTACAATACACAGGAAACATGTACCGAAAATAACAAAAAAATTATTCGCCGGTAAAGTTGTTAATTGCAATATCTTTAGCCAATCTTAAATGATTTGCATGTCAAGAATTACTGTTAATCAGTAATTTGGAATGACCTTTTTTTTTTGGCAAATTTTTATTGAAGTAATAGAACTTTTCACGATAACTGCAGTCCCGTTACTTTGGATTGCAAAATAATACAGATTCCTGCAAAAAGATAAATGTTGTCACTGTAACTAGTCGAGTGGAAGATCAGAAGGTCATCTGAAGGTCAAATGTTCAATTCCAGAAAGCTGGGTTATACTGTACCTACATGTAAGATTTGAAAAAAAAGTATTGACTACCGTTCTGGTACTGTTCTCAGCATAAGAAGTGAAAGCCATGAAGATCTTTCTGAAGAGTCTTTGAAGTTAGAACCTAAGGTCCTATGAAAGGCCCATTACTGTATGTCCATAGTACAGGTTAAAATTTGTGTTACTTCATCTAAAGTTGTTGCTATTTTATTGTAGATTAAAATGTTGTCATTTCATCAAGTATGACTGCCTTCCATGGTTCTATGGATGGTCAGTAGCCAGAAAAATACACAGCAATGGCAGATGGTCTGATATCGGATTATAATGTGGAAGAAAGTCACAAGAATTAACTTTTCTAAATGAGAATATTGTCGTTGACAATGTAGAACTGTTGTAAGATTTGTGACTAACTGTCCATGGTCCGAAATACCTCTGGTTGATTAAGCTCATGGTTCTTGCTTACAAGACTTCTGTACTGTTTTTATAATTTGGCTGCCATAACGTCTACAGCAATATATTATAGAACTAGTTAGGGGAGGCAAAGGACAGTCACAAACTTTGTAACTATTAATGTCTCCATACAAATAAAATATATTTGGTGCTACAGGTATGTGAAACAAGTACTCTGTAACGATGTAAGTCATGTTAAAATTTGTAGCACTTTATCTACACATTAGTCCGTTGAAATTTAATTTTTAGTTTTACTGATTTCAACTTTTTTAAATTTTATTGGAGGAGGAAAAAAATCGAAAATTTAAATTACCCCGGTACTAAATTTTAATGAACTCGTCTCTACACTGATGATTTGTGTTGCATAAATATGTGATATAGTTGAAGTTGAATGTGAACCTTGTGATAATTTGTGAAACTTCAAAAAGTATTGTAGAAACAACTCCAAAATTCTTGGATGATAAAGATGATGTAAAAACTGTTAATAGTCAGACTAATTTTTTTCCCCTTGTATTAGAATGGGGTCAGAATAATTGTAAAACTAAAAATTAATTTAAACTGCCTAAAGCTAATGACAACTCTCCAGGTATGTTTAAGTAAACATTTTTGGAGAGAACTAAAATCCCGCCATGATATAACTGAAATATCCAAAGTGACGTAAAACTAACTAACAAGTAAAACAGCATTCAAACAATTTATATATACAGGCTTCCTAGTGTTATACCTCTCTTTGTCATAATCAGTCTGTGCTTTCCATATACATTGGAACCTTGCCTAAAAACCACCTCACTTAGAAAACCATCTCATATTTTAGACTCTTGAGTCTTTTGACAAATATCTAATAAGTACAAGAACCTCCCTTAAGAGACCACCCACAAATCGGACCAATTTGAGATAATCAGTTAGGTGGTCTTAATAGCAAGGTTCCACTGTATAAGGAAATTTTAAGTTATGGTTATAGTTAATATATAGCCAGATACCATGAATATTGATGTAGCAGAAGATAAGGCAGGTTGTACTGGATTTCTGGTTAACATGTTTATATTTCATTTATTTATGTGTTTCAGATACCAGGGCAGATAGCGAGCGAATGTACATGAGACAACAGAGTGATGATAGCAGTCCCTTAAGTCCATATCGGAAGTTACCAGTCGTTACGACTCAAGGAGTCAATATCATTGATATGTCACAGATTTCACCACCATTCTTAAATTCCCCTTTCTCAAGGGCATCAATGTTTATACGGCCACCACCGCCTCAGTTGCAGATATTTCCTCCGAGATCGTTTGAACCTGTACGGCGTTCATCAGAGTCAAATTCTAATGAATCTGTCGAGCAAAAGCAATCGGCCACAGGGGAGTATATTATAGCACAACAACAAACTAGTCCTAGCCCAGATATTGTGACCCAGTCAATGCAAGCAGCTAATTTGCCGAGCCCGGAGATTGTCCATCAGCAAACCTCAAGTGTCCATGTATGTCCGCTGTGTCAACAACAATTCAGCAGTTCACAGTCGCTGAAATTGCATATGATGCTCCATGAACAACAGGTTCGCCTTCCGCAAATGTCACAAAAACGAAATCGAAAGTCGTCGTCACCTCAGAAAAATGAAAATGCAAGTGAGGATAGCGAACAAGAGCCAGGTCAGATTTTTACCTGTGGCACATGTGGTAAAAGTTTTAAAGATAGCGTGTCCCTAAAGTTTCATAAATACAATCACATTCTTCGACACCCGTGTAATATATGTGGGAAAAGATTCTCTCGTAGTTGGAACTTGCAACGACATAAAAAATCACACTTCAAGGTGGAGAACTGGCCCCAAGGAAGATACTTTTCTAGTCAGAGTGATATACAATCTAGTCGCAGCCGGGAAGTTGATGGTTCTCATGTCTTAGAAATCAGAGATTCCCCGCACGAAACCAGTCTAGAGTTGTCTTCTTCTGACACAGTTAATCTTACGGACAGATGCAATAATAGCGAGGTTGTGAATAAAACTCAAGAGCCAGAGGAAGAAAATGTTACTCATCTTTTAAGTGGGAATGATGACGAGTCATAATTTTTATGATCATTTCTCTGTACATGTCTACCAACCAAATTTGTAACCTCATTTTTTTTTTTCACACATACATGTGGATTAATTTACTGTGTACTTTCATGACTAAATATCTTTTAATGCTTAACATATATTTCTAGAGCTACCTTGAAACTGATTATAACTACATGTATGTTGTTGTCATCTTCAACCACATTACATAGATTCACATAAGTTTCATTGTCGCCAATGTGAATGACATGTCTTAGAATTTCTTTCATGATAAACATTAAGCATTTACACTTCAGTAACTTAAATACACATGTACATATAAGTTCATTCATTAACTCATCAATCCCTGAAAAACAATGGACTGTTCTATAAAACAATGAATTAGATCAGCCCAAATATGTTTTTAGGGGTCAATGGGTTAACATCAAAATCTAGCTCATTTTAGTTTTTCAGACCATTTTCACAAAAATATTGTCATAGTCATATGCCGATTACCCATATTCTGATCAGCCAGATTTTGTTTTCATATGGACCATTTTTCTGTAGAACCTTTATCCATTAGACATTTGATTTTCTGGACTTTGTATATATATACCCTAGAGAGTTCTGGTCACCACTGTTTGACTGTACATGTCAAATGTATCTTTACTATTTGTAAATTACAGTGTGAGATTATGATGACTAAGATAATGCAAAGTAATGACATCAGTTTGAACACTGCATTATATTGGTGTATATTTTGTTATCATACACATAACACATCGGGGCCTGGCACCATAAAACCTATCATACACTTGAGTACAGGGGAGGTAAAAGAAGTTAAAAGAACAAGGTTTTACAGTAACAGGTCGGGTATTGTACTATTTACCTTTTCCCATAGGTTCCCCGGGGTAGAGATCCTCTTCAACGTTTTACAGTAACAGGTCAAGCATTGTACAGTTTACCTTCCCCATAGGTCTCCTGGGTAGAGAGCCTCTTTAACATTTTACAGTAACAAGTCAGGCATTGTACTATTACCTTCCCCTATAGGTCCCCTGTGATCTTGATGACCTTTATATCTAGCCCTTTTTACTTCAGAAAGTCTTTACCATTAGAATACAGGTCTTCAAATCATTCCCATGTATTATATTCCTCAGGAATAATAGATCTTGTATGGATGTGAATGATGGACTTGGAAATCCCAACCCAAGTGACAAGAGTCTGTCTAATCAGAAGGTTTCCTGTTCCACTCATAAAACACCCATGTTTGATTAATTTTCTCTTACACTTCAGAACAGTTTAACCAAAAGCACAGTCACATTTTCCTGACATTTGACATTTGACTTGTTTTCTGACTGGGTAGAGACTAGAGAGCCTCTTCATTGACTGGGTAGAGAGCTTCCTCATTGACCTGTTATCTGACTGGGTAGAGAGCCTCCTCCTTGACTTGTTATCAGACTGGGTAGAGAGCCTCCTCCTTGACCTGTTCTCAGACTGGGTAGAGAGCCTCCTCATTGACCTGTTATCAGATTGGGTAGAGAGTCTCCTCCTTGACTTGTTATCAGACTGGGTAGATAGCCTCATCATTGACCTTTTATCTGACTTGGTAGAGAGCCTCCTCATTGACCTGTTATCTGACTTGGTAGAGAGCCTCCTCATTGACCTGTTATCTGATATGTATCAAAGGTCAATCTGAACTTCTGATGAATCATGATATTTACTCGTAAACCTTATTTCATTGTTAATTTTATCAATGAAAAAGTTTAGGTGTCATGACTTGATGTTTTTATGACAAAATTTTTTACCAAAAGATGCCAATAGATACACAAGTATTTCATTTATTGCTATATCTAAATTTTATCTGGAAATCTTTTGACAGGTTTCTTTGTATATTTTTATCAAATGATTCCATCTAAAATATCTTGTTATTTCATGCTCAGCTACCATATATAATGTATACACCCTACATTTATACTAATGCCTACTTTTAAATTCAACAGGTAATGATTTTGGAACAAAATCCTGTCACACAAACATGATGAAGTTCTGTATCTTTAATAAGTTGTAGATGTGACTCTATGTGGTATCACATGTTTCCTAGGTAACGTAAAGATACTGAACAGATTTACTACAATGTCCTTGAATGTCAGAGAAAAATTATATTTAGTTATCACATGTTGCTATAGCAGAATCAAGGTTATCACAGTTAGCTATTTCAAATAGATGAATCATTTCTTGTTATCACATGTTGCTTTGTCAAGGGATAAATAATGCATTCACATGTTGCTATAGCAGTTATCATATTTTGTTATAATGTTAACAATTTAGAAAGTAGTATCACATCTACATGTTTGTAGTTATCATTGTCTGTACAGTTATCATTGTCTGTACAGTTATCATTGTCTGTACAGTTATCATTTGTCTGTACAGTTATCAATTCAAAGAGCACAATCTGTTATCACATGTTGTTTTTTTATATCAATATATAATTATCACAGGTCGCCATAGCTTTATTTAGTCAAGGAGCAAAATAATATCTAGTTATCACAGGCTGCTATTTCTTTACTCCGTCAAAAAGGAGAATCCTAGTTATCACATTCTACTATAGTTTTATAAGATTAAAGTACAGTCAAACTTGTCTATAAGGATACTCAAGGTGAGAGGCAAAATTTGCTGTATATAGACAGGTGGCCTTTACAAATAAATAAATAGGTTTATTCATTATAAAAAGTTGACAAGGATTAAGTTTGAATGACCTTTATAGGCAGGTGCCCTTTATTCAAAAGTGACCTTTTAATGCAACTTTGACTATAGCAATAGCTGTTTATGATATCAGATGATGGCATAACTTCATAAATCCATAAAAAGTCATCATAGTTTTACGACTCTAAAAAAATTATCCATGGGCAGCGATGTTATTTTGTTATTACACACTAATTTACTGTTACCTGGAAATTTCACTCCTGTCTATAATTTGGCCATTTTCATTCATAGATGAGAGGGCAAATTGAAAATGAAAGCAAAATTTTCAAACTAAATAGTTGTAGCACAGACTTAAAAGCCATCCATGAGGCTCTGGTGATTTGGGGTGAATTTTACATGGTTTCTGTTATAAAGAGGCGAAAATAACTAAGGTTAAAAAATTCAATAGCTATTTAAAGTTTTCAGTCAAAGTATAGAATTGTATCTTGCTCACACATGATATTGTTACTTAAATATGATGATTACAGAGTCATTCCTTTCATTTTTAACAATTTACAGTCAAAGAAACAGCTTGTTATTATGAGTGATCAAAACTGGCTTTATATCTTGTTAACAAATTCTATTACAATAGCTTCATTGCATTGTGGCTCTGGGTCAGATTAAGTTGTCATCTAAATAGAATTTGTTTGATATATGGTCTTACCTGGTTCAGAAATACCTCACCTATCCTCTTTGTGCATGAGGCCTCGATACACTGCATGTAACTGTCTCTGTCTCTAGCCACAGCCCTAGCTGATGCCCAACTGCTCCATCCCAGCTTTTGATCTCTTCAGCTAATATTTTTCAAATCAGGAATGCTAGTGAAAGAAGAAAAACATGGAATTATTTGGATGATTCTGATGGAGCACATCATTTAAATTTTTTTTTTCTTGTGTTAATTACATTTTGCAATATACAACTTGGTATTACATATAGAAACTATAGAAGTCATGTCATATTACAGTAGCCTCCTTACAATGCTATGATAGAACCATATCATATTTTACGGACTCCAGATAAAGCTTTATCGCATTGTAGCCAATGAACAAATTCTTATTATTGCACCAACCATAGTTACATGTAACCAATTCACTTAACCAATTTTGTTTTACTGTTTATTGTAATTGTATTGCTTGGTTATTATCACTGAACTACATTTTGCTTGGTAACAACCACTGAATTACATCTTCTAGTACTACACTTTGCTTGGTAACAGCCACTGAATTACTTCTTCTAGTACTACACTTTGCTTGGTTACAGCCACTAAACCTCATCTACCACATATTGCTTTGTAACACCCACTGATTGATATTTATTACCACACATTGCTTGGTAACAGCCACTGAACCATATCTAGTACCACGCCTTGCTTGGTAACAGTCACTGAACCATATTTATTAGCCCACCATCTGTTGATGGTGGGCTATTCAAATTGTCCTGCATCAGTGTTCCGTCGTCTGTCCTTAAACAATTCTTGTTATCCCTATTTCTCAGAAGGTACTGAAGGGATCTTTATGAATTTGACATATAGGTTCTCCTTGAGTCTAGTTGTGCAGTGTACATTTTCAGGAGGGTCGGATCACAAAATGGCTGCCAGGCACCCATCTTGGGTTTTGACAATTAAAGTTTGTTATCGCTATTTCTCAGAAAGTGAAGGGATCTTTATGAAATTCGACATAAAGGATCTCCTTGAGATCTAGTTGTGCAGTGTATATTTTCAGGAGGGTGGGATCACAAAATGCCTGCCAGGTGGCCATCTTGGATTTTGACAATTAAAGTTTGTTATCTCTATTTCTCAGAAAGTACTGAATGGATCTTTATAAAATTTGACATATAGGTGTTCTCCTTGAGGTCTAGTTGTGCACTGTACATTTTCAAGAGAGTCGGGTCACAAAATGCCAGGCAGGCATCTTGAATTTTGACAATAAATGTTTGTTATTTTTTTCTTGATCCCATTCACAAGTCTACCCATTGGTGAATGATGGGGTCATTGGGGGTTCCTGTCCACCCCCTGAAATTTATATTTTTACTTATAACTGAAAAACTGTTCACAGCCCTACTCTTAAACCATATAATATATTGATCATTATTGGGAAACACATTCAGTTTGCATATTGGGGTCCTGTCCCACCCCCTGAAATTTTGGATTATGGATTATAGCACTTTATATTTGGTATTGTTATAATCTTGTGAGAAAGCACTTTACAGATATTTAGGTTTTAGTTCAAATTCATTGTTGAGCTACAAAATAATACAAAAGAACCCCTCTGGGATCTCTTGTATTACCACACATTGCTTGGTTATAGCCACAGAACCACATCTAGTACCACACATTGCTTGGTAACAGCCAGTCAACCACATCTAGTACCACATTTTGCTTGATAATAGCCACTGACTCGCATCAAGTACCACTGATTACTTTATAACAGCCACTGAACCACATCTAGTACACACATTGCTTGGTAACAGCCAGTCAACCACATCTAGTACCACATTTTGCTTGATAACAGCCACCGACTCACATCAAGTACCACTGATTACTTTATAACAGCCACTGAACCACATCTAGTATCACACATTGCTTGGTTACAGCATATTTTCAGTTTTTCTGAAACATGGCTGGGTTACTTCTGTTCAGCTGTGGTATATAGCATCTAAAGGATTTAGGTAACAAAAACTTTTCAATTTCATGACCAAAGCTTCACTAGGACATTAAAGGCTGGACGTGACCTTCAGATCCCTTTGACCTATGCTTATAAATGTTTATCATTATTTTTATAACCTGGTTAAAGCTGTTGTAAGTTGGTTATGAACTGATAGGGCTTTATCACTAAAATGTTAATCTTCTTGTTATATATTCATTGTTATGTTGTTTATTTCTATTTTCAATTTTGTTAAATTATATTACAATATTGTAGATCTGTTATAAATGTTTACCATTTTAGTGGTTATCTCCCTTAATCTTTCCCCATGTTGTTATCTCACTTTATTGCTTCCTCTAGTTTAAGTAGTTATCTTCCTTTATAATATATATTCCTGTTATTTTAGCAGTTATCTCCCTTTATCTTTTTATCCCCCACTTTTGTCAAAACAGGGGATATTAATTTAGGTTTGTCCGTCTGTCTGTCCCTCTGTCTGTCCATCACGCTTCCTTTCCGTGCAATCACGGCAACAAATATTAATTTTCTTCAAACTTGGTAACAAGGTTTAATGGTCAAAGGGCTCGGCCAAGTTCGATCGCCACTTTTGGCGCACATTATTTGGCAGAGTTATGGCTCATTGTTTAACATGTTATTTTCTCCCTTTTCCATGCAATCATGGCAACAATTGTTATCTGATTTTCTTCAAACTTGGTAACAAGGTTAAATGCCTATATCTTTGTTTAACCCATAGAGGATAACTTTGAACCAACAATAGCATTGATACGATACTTTCATTGAAAGTATAGATATAAAGAATTGAGGATTTTCAACTTAAAATATTAGTATCAGCTGAATTCCACCAATTGACAAATCGAATGAATGGTTTGATTATTTGTTTGTTTGTTTTTTTTTTATTTCATCTTATGTCTCACTATAATGTTTTCCCTTAGAGACAATATCTGTTGTAAAGAATTTTGATCTGTGATGTGAACAAAAGCCAGTGGGGGCCTCAAAGGTGAGTGGTTAGAGCCATTAGATTTAATCTTAGAAGTCTCTCACCTCCAGTAAGTGTGCGTGCACAAGCCTTAGATGATGAGTTTGCCAGTTTATTTGTGCAAGGTCAGTGGTCTCTTCCTGGGTACATTGTAACTAGGATGTGTACACCACCATTACAAACTGACTGCCACAGCATAACTGAAAAATAACTGAGTTTGGTCTTATTTACTGTTATAAACAAACAAGTACAAAAGCAAAGAAAACCGCATAGGTTACGGTGCAGTGAGAGTTTTCCTCTGTGTAACGCCTTTGATATCTCACACTTCTGATATCTCACACATGTGATCTCTCATACTTCTCATATCTCACACATTCTGATATCTCACACATCTGATATCCCACAGATCCAATATCTCACACCTGCTGTAATGATTGACTGACAAATGAGATAGTAATTACCTGAGTTTAAAATTACTGGGGGGGCCTGAAGTCACCAAATTCACTCAAAACTCAAATTCAACTTACTTTTTCTGATTTTAAATGATTTGAAGATGAAAATGCAGAAAATTTATGCTGCAGCATGCATTGTATATCTCTTGCATAAAATTATCATTGATAATGAATATTATTGCTTTTTTGAAGAAAATTGCAGAAATATAAAAAAATAATAATTTGCCTAAATACTCAAACTTTGAGTACCATACTTATTTAAGGTATATTTTATTTTTTTATGTTGGAAATGATAAATTTGACTGAACGTTTTTGATGTGATTGGAAAAACAAAATGATTAGATCTATATATATGTTTCCTATTCAATCAGTATATGATCAGTTACTAGTATACATTTGTATTGTCAAAATGATACAGTAAATGTTGAGCTTGATTACTGAGTAACTTTGGTGACTTTGGGCCCAGGTCTGATTTGTATTTGAACCAAAAATCTTGTGCTTGTGCATCAAAGTCTAGATCCCTACAAGTTGCCACCATAAAGAGACTTAAAAAAATCATAAAAAGTATTCCAATAAAATTCAATGTCCTCCAAAGAGAAGTATCGTTATGCGAAAAAAACAATAAAACACTCAATATTCACCAAAAATATTGAGTGTTTTACTGGTTTTTTTTTCACAAAAAGTAGATAAGATAACATGATCAACATATGTACCAATACATGTAATAACAACAGATTAGTGCTAGAATTGAAGAAAACTATATTTTCCTCTTTGTGTTATCCTTCACACTGTTTCGTTTCACTGAAATATTTATATACAATGTATTATATTCTACAAAGTTGATATCTTGGAGAAAATATTTTGGATGAATTCCAATATTTCTTATTATTTTACAACATCTTTATATTATCTGTCTTTTCATACTTTCATTCTGAATTGAATATCATCACTTGGCTTGATACAGATTTTTAATTTAATATTCATTAAACCTAACTAATTAATCAGGCTTAAAACAGGAAGACATTTTGACAATTTTGTCACAAAGCAAAATATTAAGAATAATAAATAAGATGTTTGATATTCATGTCAGTTAGATTTCTTGAAATGAACACATCTTTGTGTGACATGTATTTGTAATAGACATGTATGTCAATAGCTTCAGCAAGCCAGTAATCATTCTAGAGCATGTAGTTTTGTATGTTTTATAAGTTATTCTCCCCTAAAGACAAAAATGGACTGAGTTATTGCACAGATGTAAAGCTGAGTCCATTGGTCTTTCAGGGGTGGGTATATAAAAAAAAACAAAAATGAAGTGTGTCAAGATATTCCACAAGTTTTGTGTCCCACCTTGGTGCCATGTGTTGCCAAAATTAAAATATTCTGTGTTAATTATACCCTCAAGTTAAGTTTGAAAATAAGATAGCTGTACATGTAGATATATATAATGTAAATATTGTACAACATATGTAAGTAGAAATCCCTGTGATGCCATTGGTTTATATATAGTTGTAAATGTGTTATTTGTTTTAATCTTGTTTACAATTGGTAGCAATATAATTGTGTTTAATTTGTGATGATTTTTGCCTGTTGATGCTAGAATGTTAATATTACTGTACAGTATTGTGTATTAACTCATCAACCCCTAAAAAACAATGGACTTTTCTGTAAATCAATGACTAAGACCAGTCCAAATGTGTCTTTGGGGGGTAAATGGGTTAAACAGAAACATGTGTATCTGATGATGTGTATGTATTATTTTTTAAGGAATATAACTGTATTGTGAATACTGTGGACCTGGAGATTTCATTCCTGTTTAATTTTCACCATTTTGGAAATGAGATGAGAGGGCAAATTTAAAATGAAAGCAAAATTTTCAAGCTGAATACTTGAATCATGAACATACATGTTTTCCATGGGACAATGGTGATTTAGGGCAAATTTAAGATAGCGTGAATATGTTTTTTTTGTCATAAGAGGGCGAAAATAACCAAGGGCAAAAATTTCCAGGAATACAGAAGTTGATGTTAAGAATTTAAAAAAAAAAGTAATGATGGAAGAAGACCAATGGTATTGTTGAACTTTTTCCTGACTTCATCAGACGTGGATCCATGGTGGCCAATACAGTTAGTTTTCTTTCCATGAATTCAAATATTATACTACATAATATAGTTTTATTCTTATAAATCATACATCAGGGGTCATTATCACCTATTATTGTTATTATTGAAAATAATTTATTATCGTTATTATTATTATTATTATTTGTTTTTATTGGGTTTTTTTTTCATTTATTCATTATTTTTCATTTCACATTTTTCTTACAAGGGATACTCATGGCTGACTTGTTAAAGCATTATTCTAATTTGTAACCTGTCACACCTCTTGTTAGAAATGGTTCAAACCTCACTTGTACCTATTAATAAGAAATTTTCCAATTTTGTTTTCGTGCAGTGTTGGTGGTCTTGTAATAGATGTGTTACCAGATTTTTCTCTCTTCAAATAAAAATTTTGCTGCCAGTTAGGATACATAAGCCATAGAAATACTTTAAAAAAGGAAAAAAAAACAACAAAAACAAAACCACATTATTGTTGCTCTTGTTGTTGTTATTACACTATAGCCATTTAAACAAAGTTTTTCTTCGTGTGTGTGTTTTTTTATGCCCCGGCCCGAAAGGTCTGCCGGGAGCATCTAGTGTTTGGATCGTCTAGTGTTTGTCTGCCCGTAATTCTGTCCCGCCTGTAATTCAGTCCCTGTTACTGTTTGTCTTTTCTGTCCATAATTCCGCCCGGCTTACATATTCAAGTTTTAAAAATTTGTTGGGGCTGGGGGCATTTGTGTTTCACAAACACATTTTTTTTTTAATTTATTTTATTGTTCACAGAAGTATATTTATCACTGGTGCTGTTGTTGTTTCAGATATGCATTATCATTTTTACTTAGTTATGGACATGATATGTAATGGTATATGTTTATTTTGATAGGTAAGAAACAATGTTTGAAATTTGTATGGTGTGTTAAACTGTACCATAAAACCTCTTTATAATTCCCATTATTTCATTTGCCACCTCACTTTATGCTACAGTCTTATAATTCCCATCATTTCATTTGCCATCTAACTTTATGCTACAGTTTTTGAAAGTCCACTTTTCCAAGTTTCCGTATAATTTTATTAAGGTTTACATCAATCTATCACCAAACCCCTTTATAATGCCAAATTTGGGCTGAACAAATGGTGGTAGTATAACGGGGTTTTACTTACCTGTATAACTGAATCCAGTTCAGGGTGCTCATTTTTAGATTTTCATTAATAGAATCTAGCTCCATTTTGAATTCTAGATAGAAAAATATCAGTCAAGGGTGTGGTGGCTCAATAAGTCATATTAAGAAATTGAGCCATCCCATCGGAGACTAATATTTTTCTAACTGGAACTCAAATGTGGTGCTTGATTGTATTTCTTAAACCGAGAAAATTTGAAATCGCATTTGTTTATGTATAAATAAGTTTGACCTGTTTTAGAAGCCGCATCACTCACCAAGTTTTCATCTGTCATTAAATGTAAACCAGTTATATTTATGTACATGTATTAATTTCCTTTCAAAAGAAGTTTGGTAAAAATCATGTGTAATGGACAAAAAGTTCAGACGTCAGTGTAACACTGTAAACTATCTACATGAAAAATTTCCTTGATCCCCCACTTTTTCAAGCAATGTAGACGATTCACGTAGGGATACAAAGTGTTCTGGGTCAGCAGGTCCTGATATAATTTTGCAGTACTGGTAATACAATACAGGGTCAGTTTATCCCAGGTGTGAAAAAAAAAATTATGATCGTTTAGTGACAATTTTTTTTATGGTTATCATGAAAATATTTCTATCAACAGAAAGAGCAAGTCCTTTGCTGTATTGTTTTAATAGGTGCATCCCCAAATAAAGTAAACAAGCTAAATTAAAAAAAGAGCTTTACTGCCTAAGATACTTTTAGCATTTTATAAATAAACCAGTACAGTTGTATATTTCCATAAATAATTTCTGAGTATAAGATTAAATGTGATAGTTGCTTATTATTAAAAAAATTGAAATTTATAAAAAAAAAATGTAAAATAGTGAAACTGAACTCTGTTACAAAATTTTGCAGTTGACCTACTTCATTATCAGGTCATGTTTAAATTTTATTGTTGTTGCATCAACAAATTTCACAACTTTTGTTTTGTAAAAGAAATTCATGTTTTGTGTTGATGTACATGTATTGATGATATGGTATGGTATATTTAGTGTGGAATGTAGAAAGTATAAGTACCAGTGTATGAAATATTTCACTATTGAGTATATTACAAATGTATTACACGTAGCTGTAGATCAAAAGACCCAGAATCTTTTTGAGATACATTTTAGTGCAATAAAGTCACAAACACTAAATATTTCATACAGCATTTTTAGCTCACCTTAAAAAACTGTTTTTCTTACCTCTTGTAGACATACCTATAGTTATTTTTAGAAACAAATGGCTTTAAATATTACATGTATGTGAGATTAGCAAAGTTTTTTTTTTAATTGCAATTAATGTAAATCTGAAAGATGAGTTACAAATAAAAATAGAGGTCACAAGGTCATAAAATGATCTAGGCATACAGGAATGTCAAAAACTCTATCTCTGATAACAGCATTTACTAGTATGTAATAAATTGGATCTGAAATTCGAATATATCTAAATACTTTTTGGTTATCATTAAGAAATATTTGCAGATGGATTTGCTTGAAGGTGAAACTTTAATTTAATGAATGCATGAAGTTTGTTTATTTCAGTAACCTGTGTTACCTAGGCAACCTGTTGCAATTTGTTACTCTCTGTGTCTGTGTGACCTAGGTGACTTCCTGTGCCTGTGTCACCTAGGTGACCTATTACAATATGTTACTGTCTGTATCGATGTCACCTAGGTGACCTGTTGTTATCTGTTACTTTCTGTACATGTCACCTAGGTGACATTTTAGTCTGTTACTGTCTGTACCTGTGTCACCTAAGTGACATATAACAGTCTGTTACTGTCTGTACCTGTGTCACCTAAGTGACATATAACAGTCTGTTACTGTCTGTACCTGTGTCACCTAAGTGACATATAACAGTCTGTTACTGTCTGTACCTGTGTCACCTAAGTGACATATAACAGTCTGTTACTGTCTGTACCTGTGTCACCTGACATATAACAGTCTGTTACTGTCTGTACCTGCATCACCTAAGTGACATATAACAGTCTGTTACTGTCTGTACCTGTGTCACCTAAGTGACATATAACAGTCTGTTACTGTCTGTACCTGTGTCACCTAAGTGACATCTGTTATAACCTGTGTCACCTAAGTGACTGTCAGTCTGTTACCTTCTGTCAACTAAGTGACATTGTTACAGTCTGTTACTGTCTGTACCTGTGTCAACCTAAGTGACATATAACAGTCTGTACATGTTACTGTCTGTACCTGTGTCACCTAAGTGACATATAACAGTCTGTTACTGTCTGTACCTGTGTCACCTAAGTGACATATAACAGTCTGTTACTGTCTGTACCTGTGTCACCTTAGTGACATATAACAGTCTGTTACTGTCTATACCTGTATCACCTAAGTGACATATAACAGTCTGTTACTGTCTGTACCTGTGTCACCTAAGTGACATATAACAGTCTGTTACTGTCTATACCTGTGTCACCTAAATGACCTACTGCAATCTGTTACTTTCTGTGCCTGTGTTAATTGATTGCAACAGGTCACTGAGGTAACACAGGTACAGAAAGTCACCTGGATGAAGCAGATACAGACTGGTTTGTTAGTCTGTACCTTTGGTACCTAAGTGACATATAACAGTCTGTTACTGTCTGTACCCATGTCACCTAGGTGACCTGTTGCAATCTGTTACTGTCTGTACCTGTGTCACCTAGATGACCTGTTGCAATTGGTTACTGTCTGTACCTGTGTTAACCTAGGTGATATGTTGCAATTTGTTACTGTCTGTACCCATGTCACCTAGGTGACTCTGTACCTGTGTCACCTAGGTGACCTATTGCAATCTGTTACTGTCTGTACCTGTGTTAACCTAGGTGATATGTTGCAATCTGTTACTGTCTGTACCTGTGTTAACCTAGGTGATATGTTGCAATTTGTTACTGTCTGTATCTCTGTCACCTAGGTGACTTTCTGTACCTGTGTCACCAGGTGACCTGTTGCAATCTGTTACTGTTTGTGGTCACCTAGGTGACCTGTTACAATCTGTTACTGTCTGTATCTGTGTTATCTAGGTGACTTTCTGTACCTGTGTCACCTAGGTGACCTGTTGCAATTAGTTACTTTCTGTACGAGTGTCACCTAGGTTACCTGTTGCAATTTGTTACTTTCTGTACCTGTGTCAACTAGGTGACCTGTTACTGTCAGTACCTGTGTCACCTAGTAGACTTGTTACAATCTGGTTCTGTCTTTACCTGTTCAGGTGTGAGTCTTGTAAAAATCTTTTGATTAGTTTTGAATATTTTCAACTTCTTCAGAAAACTGCTCAGCAAAGTCTATTTATATTGGTAATCTCTGTGGCATCTCTATGTTAAGGGAACAGAAATTGTGAAATTATTGATCCGGGGGTTCCTGGAGTTTTGTAGAAAGAACTCTGGTAACCAACTATACTTTTTAATCTTTTGTATTGAGTTTGTTCTGAAAATTGAGTGGCGGATGGCCATAATGAATGTAGCATTATAAAGAGTATTTTATATAGCAGGAAATGTGTTCCTGAAAATTGTGGTGTTATTGCAAAAAATGGCAAAGAATAGAGTGGCAATAATTCGAAAATTGACTGTGTTATTTAGTCTTAATGTATACACCATACAATAATGAATATTGTACATTATTGTAAATCTTATGTTAAAGGGAGGAAACGTTTGGTATTTCTGTAATATTAAAGGGAGATAATTTTGGATATAATTCTAGGATCTGAAATATATGAATAATGTGTCTCCACTGATAATATGAATATATGTTGATTAACTGGTTATGTTTTTTTTTATTAGCTGTACACAGAGTTGTTGTTTATAAGATTATATATATATAAGTATGTTGCAGGCGACATCATTTTTCATATCTACACATATCTACATGTTCTTGTTCATATTGGTTATTCATATACACATACATATTATATTGGTATTCATTTTATTATAATCGTTTGCTATATATGTTCCTGGAAAATTGAGGTGTGACGAGCCTGAAGATGGCTGTTTTACAGTTTCCTTACACAAAGGGAAATACAGTGGAACTTGTCTTGGTGGACCACTGTCATACTCAATAACTCATACATGGAGAATGTTTTCTGGAACCACGTTGTGGCAACATCTTGGTCAAATATCCTAAGAATAAAATCTCTTTTGAGAGCACTTGTCTTGCGAGACCTTATTTCTATGGTAGAAGTAGATTGGGTGATTTTCTTAGACAGGTTCCACTGTAGATAGGAGAAAGAGTGAGTGGGGAGGTGAGCAGGTGGGGGGATTCAGCATTACATATTTATCGTCAGTTGTACTTGATCAATGATCTTATTATGTTTAATTATACTTATAAGAATTGGTGTGACTATCACGGTTTACTGTTTATAAAACAATGACTTAGTACAGGGAATTTTATTTTTTATTGAGTATTTGCTCTCTGATGTATCTTCCTGTGGCCACATCTTTATTTCTAGGTAGTAAAATTTAAAGATACTTATCATTTTTGATACATATTTAACACAAGTATTTCTATGTTTGTCAAAAAATATATACAAATGCCAATGGAAAAACGAATCATGTTTGGCAACAAACGGGGGCCGCCGTGACTAGAACATCATGCTTTAGACCATGGAGTCTCTCACTTCTGGTCAGTGCAGTTTCGAGCCCCGCTAGTACATAAGCTTATTTTTGTGAGAAAGTTTGCCAGTTTACTTGCAGGAGGCTGGTGGTCTCATCCCGGTTACATTGTAACTGGGTTCTCTCCTCCACCAATAAAAACTGTCTGCCACCATATAACTGAAAAATTGTCGAATGTGGCGTAAAACATCATTCAAATCAAATCACCAAGAAACTGTCAGTGTGTATACCGAGTCCCTGTCGGCATTTGTTCATGCTGTAACATGTATAAAGGGCGTTTGTGGTTAACAGACATATTTTTTTCTCTTCTTGAATTTTTTTTATCAAATTCTTGTAATTCTCATTTGGATAGGTTTTCATGTTTTCCATATATATGTCTGAACCACTTACACTACTTTACATTCCATTTAGATCTGAAATTATACATCAATTTGTACATGTTTGTAATATCTATTTACAATGAACAAAAATCTATGTTGGATATTTTGGAGTTGCTTTGTAGAAATGTTCTAAGAAAGAACGTGTTCAAAAATCCATGATGAAGTGTTGAAAAGTATGGGGTAATTTTTAAGCCATAATGAAGTGTTGAAAAGTGTGGGGAAATTTTCAACCCATAAGGGAGTGTTAAAAAAGTATATTATAATTTTCAACCCATACATGTAATAAAGTGTTGAAAAGTATATGATAATTTTCAACCCTTATTGAAGTGTATATGATATTCCAGTAACGATCAGCCTCTTGTTATAGGAATCAAATTGGGGGGGGGGAGAAATAAACATTTTTCTAGATAAATCATGATACAACAGTACAGTAGCATTTTTAGAGAGCATATTTAATCAAGTTAATTATATTTTGAAATATTTCCTATTTATTAGTACTAACAAGAATACTTCCAGTGTGTTTGAATAAAATCTATCATGTTATGACCAGTGCATCTCTTTCCTAATTACTGCCTATAGATCAGTTTTGTATCAAATGCACCCCTTCTAAAATATTTAGAACCCAGTCTGCTTATACACAAATACATGTAAACTTTAATCAACCATCCCTAAGATATCTGATGTAGGCTAATCAAAGTGTGCTGTTTGGCTGAATGAGTTGAACCTTTCAACCCCCATAATTCACAATGAATTGGTCTGTAATGATAGTAAAATAACATGTCATTAGATTATACGGAATAAAAGGGAAGGAGAAATAATTATTCAGATCTCTTGGCAACAGAGGAACATTTACTTTACGATATGATTTGTTCAAATTTATAAACTGACAACAATTTTAAATCTTTTTGTGGTTCTGAAATACTTATTGTAGTTCTGAAATACCAGTAGGTTCCATTTGTTTGGTTTTTTTGTTTTTTTTTTTAGATGTTCAAACATTTGGTGTACATGTAGTAACCGTTTTATCTCTGTTTCCAATTGACATTATTTCATTTGAATGATGTTCTTAGATTGGAATTGTTATTTAATATGTTTGAAAAAATAAAGAGTTGGTATTGTTAGAAAACCTGAGTTTAAGTATTGTTTTTTGTATTTTAAATGTTGTGGATGCATCCCCATCACTGTTAATTATTAGCAGGGTTCTACAGTGTCATGCCAAAAGTGAGTCAGCCATTGCCATAGTTTTCTATGTTAAATCAACATTTTTCAAATACCTGCTACAAAGTAATGCTTGCATTAATTCTTGTTAAAATTGACTTATCTATGAAAAAAGTACATTCATCATCATCTGATATTAGTTTTAAACACTTCTGAAACTTTATTTTCGAGAAGCAACAATTTTTCTTTGCAGTTAGTATTTTATTAACAACACTTAACATGAACAAAGAAGGAAATGACTGTAAATTTCGCTTGTTACGTACAAAAACTTGCAGTTTTCATGAAAAGAAACTGACACATTGTAACTTAATTCAGAAAGATCGTCCATAGACTTCAACACAAATGAGCAAAAGTTTACAAGATTTCATTGAGTACATAAGTCAGGCCAATTATTTTTATAAAATTGATTTAGCTTAGAAAGCTATGGGAAAATGATTTTATTTGACTCACTTTTGGCATGGGACTACATTGTATGCATTTCTAGAGCAGTTTAGGGATTTCTTTCATCAGCTAATTTGACATGTTGACATAATCACCACCATAGATGAATACTGCATTTTTACATGAATGTCATGTCATGTTTTATCATTAATGTTACAATTGATTGTTCTCAGTCAGTTATTAGTCAGTTACTTATAACATGAAAATAAAACAATTTAGCCTACATTTTTTTAAGACAGTGGCCAAACATTGCTGTGGGGATGTTGCTGTGTTTTCCTCCATCTTCTTTCAAATACAAAGATGGCTTAAAATTATATTGACAGGAATAAAACAGAAAAAAAAACTTTTTCTGGAAAAAAAGAAACATAATCATATTCTGTATATATCCTGTATTGCTCCTGGTTGAGGGGAATATTGAGTATTGTCTCCCAAACAGAATATTATCTCAACTAAGACCACCATTTACAATGTATATACAATGTATTACAAACTTACTAAAGCAAAGTGACAATGGACCACACATAGTGCCTTAAATGTGTTAATGTTTACATCACACACCAGGGGCCCGTTTGATCAAGAAGTCTTTTTTTTTTTTGATCTTAAGACACAACTTAGGACCGTTTTATTAACGCTACCCTAAATCAAGTCTTACGGTGCATATTGTCAAATAAGATCTTGAGAATTTACGAGTACCTTTACCCGTTACATTTACAAAGACAAATTATGACGGATACAAAATTAACTCAAGTCTATGTACAGACTCTGGGTAGTGATAAAGACCTGGCCTGATTTGGTTGTAAGTCACTGGTCCTAAGTCTTTGTAAAACAGTCGCAAGTCATAAGTGTAGTCCTAAGACTTACAACCTTTCGTAAAAACGGGCCCCAGAGATCTTGGTTCTAAATTATACCTAAAATTTATAGTCCAGGTAGCCACTCTTGTCCAGATGCTTGGGCAAAAGAATTGAAATCTAGGAGTATTTTGGGTTGAGACTTAAAAGTTATGTATCATTTTAACAAACCCTACATTCATGTGCATAAGTCTTGTTATACTGGTGATGGATATCTCCACTTGTCACAATGACATATCTTAATCACAGCATGTCTGTCGATTGTCTACAGATATCTTATATCTGACACATAGAATTTATGTCTACAGATATCTCCACTTGCCATGTCATCTGAGACATAGCATGTCTTTCTACAGATATCTTCACTTGCAATGATATCATCTGACACACAGCATGTCTGTCTACAGATATCTACACTTGTCATATCATCTGACGCATATCATGTTTGTCTACAGATATCCCCACTTGTCAGGATGTCAGCTGACACACAGCATGTCTGTCTACAGAGATCTCCACTTGTCATCATATCATCTGACACATAGCATGTATGTCTACAGATATCTCCACTTGTCAGGATGTCATATCTGACACTCAGCATGTCTGCCTACAGATATCTCCACTTGTCATCATATCATCTGACACTTAGCATGCATGTCTACAGATATCTCTACTTGTCATGATGTCATATCTGACACATAGCATGTATGTCTACAGATATCTCCATTTATCAGGATGTCATAATTGACACACAGCATGTTTTTCTACAGATATCTCCACTTGTCATCATATCATCTGACACATAGCATGTATGTCTACAGATATCTCTACTTGTCATGATGTCATATCTGACACATAGCATGTGTGTTTACAGATATCTTTACTTGTCATGATCTCATATCTGACACACAGCATATGTGTCTACAAATATCTCCTCTTGTCATGTCATATCTGCCACACAGATTTTCTGCCTACAGATATCTTTACTTATCATGATGTCATATCTGACACACAGCATGTCTGTCTACAGATATCTTCAATTGTCATGATATCATCTGACACATAGCATGTATGTCTACAGATATCTCCACTCATCATGATGCCATATCTGATTCTTAGCATATCTTACTAGTGTTAGATATCTCCACTTGTCATGATGTCATGTCTGACACAGCATGTTTATCTATTGATGATGAATATCTCTACTTGTCATGATTCTTAGTATGTCTTACTAGTGTTAGATATCTCCACTTGTCATGATGTCATGTCTGATTCTTAGTATGTCTTACTAGTATTAGATATCTCCACTTGTCATGATGTCATGTCTGACACACTGCGTGTATGTCTACAAAAGATGAATATCTCCACTTCTCCTGATGCCATATCTGACATAAAGTAAGTCTATATCTACTGATGATGGATATCTCCATTTGCCATGTCATATATGACATAAAGTAAGTCTATATCTACTGATGATGGATATCTCCATTTGCCATATCATATCTGACATAAAGTAAGTTTATATCTACTGATGATGGATATCTCCATTTGCCATGTCATATATGACATAAAGTAAGTCTATATCTACTGATGATGGATATCTCCATTTGCCATGATGCCATTTGTTACACATAGCATGTGCTACTGATGATGGATATCTCCATTAATTGCCACCATCTATCACACATAGCATGTGCTACTGATGATGGATGTCTCAGTTTGTCATGATGCAATCTCTGACACACAGTGTGTCTTACAAATGATGAGTATTGGGTAAATTTGGTGACTTTTAGCCTTAATAAGGTACATAAGAAAACCACCCACCACAGAATCACAAAGGGATTGTTTATCAATATGCACAGCAGCATGCCAAAATTGATGCAACTCTTGCTTTTTCTCTATATATTCTATATAAAACAACATTTAAAAAAAAAAACTATTACAGTAATTTAAAGTAATTTCCGATTCAATTTCAATACTATTTTCACAGGTCGAACTAATTAGAGTACACTAGAGTACTCTACAAATTTTAGGAATTATATGAATTATTAAGTAAACAATTGACCATTTTATTGTATTTTTATACTATTTTAAATCAGTTTTAGTGATTTTAGAATAATTTTATACTGATCTAAAATTATATAATTGCTTTTATAGGGGCTTAAAAATTTCATCCATCCATTTGTATGGATGTTTCCAGATCATACAACAGGATC
Organism: Atrina japonica; assembly: GCA_030159075.1. Taxonomy (NCBI): domain Eukaryota; kingdom Metazoa; phylum Mollusca; class Bivalvia; order Pterioida; family Pinnidae; genus Atrina; species Atrina japonica. Next base: position 604,725 of record BROG01000076.1, on the reverse strand, counting down.
CTTATTTATTTAGTTACATGTAGTTATCTATTTATTTATTATATTTAATTTTATCATTTTATCAAAACCATAAACCAAATTAATTAAATAGATATAGTTAAAAATGAAACAAATTTATGCAGGACAAATGCATACTAGGTTCCGTGCCGTAAATCCCACCTCAAGACTGGAATATTTTCTGGTACATTGTTACACTTAAATAATATTGTATCAAAAATAATACATCGGATATGAATGTTTGTGCTATGAATTACCAGTTTATTACCTAAATATAGTCTTACAACTCGATAATACACTGAAAATTCGTAGAGTACTCTCTCTAGAGTAATTAGTCTCATCAGCGTCGGAAGCAAATTGAAAGTGGGGGGGCTATACCAACTTAAAACACATACACACGCCAGAAACGTCTGGGGCTAAGCCCCAATTTTTAACACCCATGTCTATCTTTGCAAAAAAGTGGGGGGGGGCTAAGCCCCCCTAGCCCCCCCGGTTCCGACGCCTATGAGTCTGATCGCTATTTTCACTAATTAGCCTAGATCTACCATTAGATTCTAATGCTGTGAAGTTTAGAAATTTCTTACAAAGTCCCATCACTGAAGAGTTTTGCAAGATATACAGATTTAATGATTCTTTTTAATATGTGTAAATAGGGAATTGTGACATAGAGATTTTAACTTTATGTTTAAATTGCTAAATCTTGAAAACTGAAAATTTGAACATTAGATATAGATCTATCTGCAAAAACACAACGAAAATTTATTAGATGCTATGAAGATAAATAACAAATTTCGAGGGGAAATGATAGTTAAATTTAGTCTCTAGATTCTATTTCTAATTTTGTTAGCCTATGTCCAACTTTTAAGTTATTTGAAATCAGACGATACGTGTTATATAGCTTCCGTATATAAGTAGTTCTATTGTGCTAGTCCATGCTAACAACAGCTGGGGAATTTTTACGGTTCACTTGGTAAGGTGATATTATCTCTTGCATATACATATCGAAGATAATGACGGGAAAGGAAAACTAACTTCAAAACGAGGTTGTTGTAATAAAAATATGGCGACTACCGTTCGCAGGAGAGAATCTCTCATGATATTATTGGCATTTTTCTTCATATGTGGAATTGTTGAATGCATAGAGTAAGTAGAACAGATTTATATTATGTTTATGATTCCAATGCTTTTAAATAAGTGAATTGAAATGAGGACAGAGAGAATGGTTATCATCAGTTACTTACCGATTGACCGATCTCGGCTATCCAGCATCATTACCACAGAATCAGCATCATCAACAAGCAACTTCTGACTTTTCTTCTTTTTGATTTTTGTTATCTATCCGTGATTCTTAGAATGAAACAGAATATTGTCTTTGTTATTTGCATAATATTAATTTTGCTTCAGAACTAAAGCATTAAAAATATTTAGTGCGATGCGAAATCCTAACCACATACTATGACATAGACTTGTAGCCTACTGCACTGATTACTTAGTGCCATGCAGAAGATGCAGGTGCGTGTTCCATTCATTTTCATCCCCTCCTCCATGGTAGAGGACAGAAGTTAATTGTGTCTGGGTGTCAGTTTTTTATACACCATATTGAACTTGGATTTCTGGAAGGCGTGGTAGTTAAGCGGCAACAAAGAAGGTATTTTACTAATTTGATTTCTCAAAGACAGGGAAAGAAACTAGATCTGGTAAAATACCCTTTTTGTTGCTGCTGTTACTAGAAGGTGTATCGATAGATGTTGTCAAAAGATAGAATATACAATGTGTCAATGTATTATTGTAGCCTACTAAAATTATTAAAATTGGACCACATTTTGGCTGATTCTGAAAACAGTTTAATATCACTATAAAAGACTTAAGAGTGAAAGTAAAATCATTTAATTATGGAACATTTTGAACAACCTTATGTTTTGTTTTGAAAGCAATGATATGACTGTACCATTCACCATGTGTAGTCCTATAATATATAGGATCATGAGAGGCAGTATTCAATATTGTTTTACATGTAACTAACAAGTTGATGCCACCTAGCATATTCGAATCCAAGGAAAATGAAAATTGAAAAGAACAGCATAAAAACATTAAATAATGAAAATATAATGCAAGGCTTTTGTTAAATTGTTATAGGACTATAATCATGTGTAAGATTTCGTAACGTGCAGTGGTTCTCCGAGGGCATCACATCCAGATGCTGACCGCGCTCGCCATTGCTTAACTTCAGTCCATGAATATAAACACCAACAGTCCAGCCACAAAATCTAGCTATGGACTAGACAGTTAGTCCACCTTTGTCCATTACTGTTACAATACCTTCTCTGCCGAAAAGCTCCATCATGAAGCTTGATGGGTTCAACCTGAAATCCATATAGCTTTCACTTTGCCCTTCAGCTATACATCCCACCAATGCCACCAAATTGTAACATGCAACATGGACCTGCTGAGTATATCACATCTCATGGTCAACCATGCAGATGTTGGTCGTGCTCCCTTATTTTTAGAGTTATTCCCCTTTACTGTGTTTCTTTTCTCTTGACAATATCTAAGCTATATCTATGCCTACATGTACACTATAGACTCCCCATATTTGTACATGTATCTTAGTGCACTTCCAAAAAGTTTGCCCCATTTTAAATTCGCCCAGACTTTTAGAATTAAAAATATATGAATTTACCATTTTAAATTTACACACTGACTGTGAGGGCGAAAGGGGCGAAAATAAAATGGGAGCAAAAATTTCCCTGTATACAGTATATAGATATATATATATATATATATATATATATATATATATATATATATATATATATATATATATATATATATATATGTATATATACATATACATGTACATATACACATCAGAAACACAATTACACAAACTTTGAGTTTGAATATACAGCCTATGAAGACGGTGTACAATTACAATCACACAGGGAAAATATACATGTACATGTATATACATATGTATGAACTTTGACTTTGAAATATCTACATTTGTACAGGTCTGGTCTTACATGTACATCTATCCTTTTCTTTAGTACATGTATTAGATCTGTATGATATCTTATGTATGTATGACATCGTATATTTGTATACATGTACATTGTACACTGATGATAAATATGTTGAAAACCAAGGTAAATGAATAATGATAATTAAAAAAAAGTGCTGTGATGAATAATGGACTCCAGTTCAATTACGAACTATATTGAATTTCATCACCACTCAATTTTGCATGCAATTGCAAGTTGTCATCATGTAGAGTAATTGTATGTAAGTTCATCATGTTTATGACACAAATGGCTTTTCATAGTGGTCTAGATCTAGCACCATATTCTTAATTTGGCCTGCTTAACCAATCAGATTTCAGGATTAGCCAAAGTCAAGTTAAGTTTTTAGACTAATTTCGAAATTCTCATTCTATTATTTCTACAGTATGATTTTCCAAATAAACAAAAGACATCAAAAATGAAATTAAATTTCTCATATTTCAGACAAAAAATCGAGATCTTCCACAAAACAAAGTAATCAATCTTACTGTGTTCAAGCAATGTCTTATATGTACATGTATTCAAACTTCGTCTGGAATATTGATTTTTTTTTCTTCAGTTATAGAGTAAATTAAAAGTGGCTTCTGGTAATGTTTTTGGGGTATGGTATTATTTGTTTTCTAAAATGTTCAAGCTGCGTAAAGAAAATCAATCGTTTTTTATCTACAAATGTACATATATATATGACCCGTACATGTAAAAAAAAAAAGGTATGTCTGTCAGTTTGATACAAATATGTATACATGTTATACAGAGCGAGGAAAATGTTCTCGTCCTAGAAATGGTATTTCAGGGTTCGAAATTAGCAGTAGTCTTCCAGTCCGTTTCGGACTCCAAGACTAGTAACTTTTGCAGCGGACTAGTCAATGTTTTACTTCAGCTAGACCAATTGACTGTAGTAGAAAATATTTATAAATTTTATGAAATATTACAATATGAACATGTCAACTAATCATCCCCTTAAATTTATTTTCACAAACTTACACTAAGCAAATAAGAGTTGCTTTGACTCATGAGTATATATAAACACAAAAATAAATAACTGAAGTAATCTGAGGTACCAATTAGGTAAATACCTGCCAAATTGGTAATGCCTTGTAACACTTTGGGACTAGTGAATTTGCTTAAGGACTCATAAGATTTGTTTCCAACTAATCCGACTGACTAGTAGTAAGACAGAAATTCGACCCCTGCATATGGGGACAAGTAGTTGGGCTATAGGGGTCAGTAATCATCCCTGGTGCCATGTAATTTTGCACTTTCATGTGCTTTTAAAATCATTTATTGACATTTTAATTAGTTATATAAGTCCCATATCACAGAAATCAAAGAAGATTCTGTTAAAGTTTATAAAAAAAAATTACGAGTAGCTGAAGGTGTCCAGGGACGAGTGATTTTTCATTTTTTTTTTTCATCCAGAATTGCACAGCCAGACCGCCATAATATACATGTAGTTCAACTGTCCTTCTTCCAACAATATCACCTGCCAACAGCGTTTTGCAGAGAGCAAACATTATTTACTTAAGATCTAACGAAATTTACACTAACAGGAAAATTGCAAAACAAATTAACATTTTGTAGTTGAAAAATATTCAGATGACAAAAAAAAATATCCCATTTAAATATTATCAGTTTGAGGAATTAATTCCTCGTGGTCATTTAATCAGCA